>CM043117.1:22772895-23372895 GCA_023701765.1 Hylyphantes graminicola
AATTATTAATGAAGTATAATTTCAATTGATACTTTAAAGCAACATTAAATTTTACATATTCTTGTGAATTTTTTAAGAAAATATTTTAACGATATACCTTCTTAAGGGGGGCTATAGTTAGCGACAGCAAAAATTACCAAATGCTTAGTATCTGATTTCGAAAGGCTCTAAATCATTTAAAAATTGTATGGTGACAATAGAAAAAAATGTGTACCAAATTATAAATTGTAACTACTTTATTATTATATTTACACCTAAGAATCTTATCTTTTTTAAAATTATTATTTTTGAAAAAAAGACATACTTTTGAAACATACAATTACGAATTTTCAAAAATACATGTATTTTTTCGGTAAACTTTTCTCCAAATCTATTTATATTATTATCTTTTATTAATTTCCTTTTGTTTGTTATAAATAACACCATTTTTGATCTGATTAAGTCACCTATTTTTTTTGCCTAAAAATAATTTTAAAAATTTAATTTTTAAACAACATTAGTATTCTACATTCATAAAAAATCGTGATTTTCAACCGAAAGAAACTGTGTAAAATAAATCAAAAAAAAAAAAAATTTAATTTGTAAGCTAAATTAGGTGGACTTAAATAGATCTAAAATGGTTTTAAACACACCATACAAAAAAATTATTAAAAAATATTCAATAGATTTGGAGAAAAAGTGATACCTAAAGTGTTGAAAATACTAGATTTTGAGAACAAAACGGCGAAAAACCAAATACAGTCGATCCCGTTTAACACGAACTCGAAATGACCACCGAATACATGTCTCTGTGTTAACGCGAATTTCATGTAAATCGTCAGGAATTTTTTTTTTACATTGAGCCAGTGAATAGTTTTCAAATATCACACACAAAAAAAATCATATTTTTATAAATGTAATACATAAAATAATACAAGCATAGCAGATCCGATGCATTAGTAATTTCAAAGGAGGCGTGGCACATTTGTTTTATTTTGTATAATTTTTAATTTTTGTATAAGAAAATAATTAACCGATCGATACAAAATTGGTCTGATTCGATAGATTGGGCTTCCATCTATCAGAAAATACTGGTTACAAAAATTCGATTTTTTGGTTTTTGTTAACTATGATCCCCCCTTAAACAAATGCTGTTTACGATTTAAAAAATTTATTTGCAAATATAATAAACGAAATAAAACTATTTAATTTCCTGAACTTGTATCGCACAAATGTTTAACCTGTACTCTCAATCCAAATAAACAATTTCAGACATAGAACAAATTTAATTTCTGAGATTAAAATCTTTTTAAATGATCTTTTTTTTAAAGTTTTGTAGAAATAATTAATGCTCTTAGTATATAAACTTATATTGGTTATAATAAAACATGTATATCAAAGTTCTTCATATTTTTTTTAAAAATATTAATTAATACTAGGCGTAAACTCAAACAAATCACATCGTTTCCTACTGAGTAAGAATTAAAAAAAAGTAAGATTAATTCATTCAATCATCTAATTTAAAAATTTCTCTATTGATTATTAATTATATTTTGTTCACATTGCGTATAATATCGATTAAAAAACAGTTTTCACAACAATAAGCAATTATCTTTAACTTTTTTTTCTCTTTTTGCTTATTTTTAATTCACTTATTTGCAGTAGAAAGATTAATTTGAACAATTTCTTACTACTAAAAAACGTAATAAATCATTTTTGGATTTTTTTAAAAAAATGCGACCTTATTTTACAAAAATAAATCGGCAAATAAAGTTTTTATTTTACCTTTACCATCTAAGAAAAAACTAAGTAATCATTCGTAAACTAATTTTGGGGAAGGAGGGAATGAAAACAAATAACTGAAAAGCACAATAATAAAAACTTGAAATTTCGAAAAACACTTTTTATTATAGGTTTGGTGGGGGAAAAAGGAGGGTAAAAATATTATAGCATTAAAAACCTACTTTTTACATACTTTTCGTGGAATTTTTTTTGTATGTAATATAAATTTAACTGTTTAGATTTAAAATATATAGTTATTTTATTTTTTTACTACTATATATTTTAATATATGGCAATTTTGATAATTTTTTCCCATGCCCTTATTTTCCTCCAGGGTCTAGAAAAATGGGGATAGCTCAAATTTAAGAATATAATGGAATCAAAAATCATTAATATAAAGAACAAATTAAAACAACTTTAATTTTTTCACGGTTGACAAAAGCCGCCAATAACAAATCTGGTCCACACCACCCATCATGTAATAGCTATATCCATAAAAGGAAGCAACTTCCACCTATCAAAATAGCACCAAATGAAAATAGGAACATGTTAATCTGTCTTAATAGAGCTAGATATCTCATAAAATTATCATATTTATAAAAACTTCCAATATCTATAATCCGTCTTAATTAAAAACAACTATTTACTTCTTATTTCGCACTGTCTGACAAGATAACTTTAAAAATTTGCAAAATAACTGTAAGAAATGTTCTGTCGTATTCAACTTACTAAGAAATTAAACTCAATAAAAGTTCAAGACATCTTGTAAAGAAAAAAGTTCACTTAACGCTCAAATACATTTCTGAGATTAAGAATTTATATAAGAGATGATGTTTGAAGAATATTTCGGTATTAATCTGACAAGAGCAATATTTGCTGAATTTGAGAGTGAAATGCCATTTAATGTATTTTCAAGAAGAATTAATTCTAATTGAAAAATATTTAAAAGATATTTCAATTCTAAAAAAAATTATTGAATGGATAAACAACTCATTTTAAAGTATAAATTTAACAACAAAGAAATTCATTTTTTTTATAATACTTTACACAAGGTTATCTAGAAATAATCATTTAACAACGCTATAAAAATACGTGACGCATCGCAAATTTCACATGTGAATCTCTAATGTGAAGTTATTCAAATCAAAACTTTCCAGATTTTTTTTAATGTCTCCAAAATGATGAAGTAATAAATGAAAGAACGCATAACCCCAGATTCCATTTGAAATTTTTAAAAAGTTTCTGAAACTAAAAATCATTCGTTTCAGACAGGTTATATTTATATATAATAATTATTATTTCTAGTATTATCTAATTTTAATTATTTATAAGAGGATTTTTTTCAAAAAGCCAATTTAAGAAAAACCTAACCGGTTTCAGGTTTATACATAATATTTTATTAAATGTTTGATATTTTATTAAAGGTTTGCAAAGTATACAGCCGACTCATAATTTGATGGGTTTTTTTCATAGTTTAGTTTAGTTTGAAATATCGTCGCACTAGAGCTACACGAGGGCTATTGGCGACGCTCGTTGTATTTTAGAACCACAGTCAAGTGACGAGCCGACACCTGAGTAGGCACCCACGCAACCTTTGGGGGCGACATCGTACGCAGCATTAGGACTTTGAAGTATATTTAACGTGCACTCCTCCCTCCACAAGGGGTATTATTCGTGGGACATTATTGGCTGCACGAGTTATTCATAGGTCGGCAGTTATTTTGGCGATGCCCGAACCCGAAAATGGGACCTTCTGCATACTAGGCGAATGGCTAACCGACTGGGCTCCCCAGCCCTGATTTTTTTCATAAATTTTGTATTATTATGTATCAGAACTATACACACTTCTTCTCTGGTCTGAAAACTCTATACAGTGGCTTAATAAATGATGTTAGTCATCTTTCACATTTGCAAATGCGCAGTCTATTCTTACCGAAACCTTCTTTAGTTTCCAATTCAAAGGACTAGTACTTTATATTTAGGTAAAAACAAGTTTAGATAAAAGTGCTCTGAAACAGAGCATGGCAAAGTAGGGCTGAAGTAGCTTAGAATTGCAAAAGTCATCCAAACCGACATAGGAGTAATCGAACCTCTCTTAAATTTCCGAGATCTGGTATCGATTTAAATAAATTTTCTTACGCTCCCTTAACTTCAAAACGTATTATAAACTTTAGCATTTAAAGTTATTCGATAAAAATGGTTATGAACATTATTTTTTGTCATTTTAATACAGGTATCAGCCTTTTAGTTGTTTAAAAAAATTACGTAAAACGAGTGTTAAGTATAATTTTTGAGAAAATTGAAAAAGTTAGTTTTTTTTCTGTCTCAAAAATTTTTGGAATGGCTTATTTTTGGGAAAAAATAACAGTTAATTAATACAGGCCTTAAATTCATTGTTTGATTATTCATAGAGATAAAAAAAATGTATTCATAGAGCTTAAGACCATATTATCCATTAAAGCCGGCGTTGCCCTTCAGTTAATATTAAAACTAACTTTTTCGAAAAAATTCAAGTGAATTATACTCTTAAATTGATATTTATTTAAAAGTATATTATAAAAATAATCTATGTGTAGGAATTTGCTGGTGTCTCAGGAGATTGAAGAGAAACGAGACACTTTTTTGGCTTAGCATAATTGAATTTTAAAATGCTTGTGGAAGTTATTCTCAGTTTGTTTCGAAAAACATTTAGTTTATAATTTTATTTGGGAATATTTTAATTTTTTTTACGAAATACTCTAGAAGAATTTTATTTTACACAAAAAGTGAGCTATAAGAAATATTTTTCTATATACATAGATTTCTAAAATTATTTTATTAATATTGCTCTAAATGAGTTCAGACCTTCTAAATTTTTAACGTACCAATGCATTATTGGTACTTTTTTGAAGTACGTATACTTTTTAAGTGCTTTTTTACGCAAAAATTTTGCAAAGGTACACCGATATCGTAGATTTTTATATTAGACGAGTGTTTTTAGACATGTTTTTTATAAGCAATATATGTGGCTTTTTTTTCAGTCTCCCCGTTTAATGCATGTAAGGACCCTTACATTGGATTTGATAAAATAAAGTGTTCCTTTATCCTATAAATTAATTGATACGTTGCGCAGGACATATACTTAAACTAATTTTTAAAGTTTTGAATGAAGCAAAATAAAAAGTTAAGTAACTTTATTTATTATAAATGCTTACAATCCAAAAGGTTGGTAAACATTACACCATTAAACTAATTACCTGTTGAATGTCGGAGAGTTCCTTGTTTTTGCATAACATTTAACTATGTGTGAGAAACAACCAGTTAAAAGAATGTTTCTAAGGATAAGTATTGAACTTTGTGACAAATTTAAATAGCAGTATAAAAATAAACATTCCCAGGCAAAAATTTACTTATTTCAAAAATCTTTTATTTCTTTAAATACATCTAAATTTTTAAGTCTTTACAAAAATTACTATACTGTTAGCTATATCAAATAGAATGTTGTAGTACAAAATTTATCTTACATTTTCATGTTATATTTAACGGCTTAAAGGAAGCGTGCTTTCTGTTCCTACAAATTGATTGTCGGGTTTTCCAGCAACACACATAGTTTTTGGAAATTATTTTTAAATTCCATTAAGCTTATTTTAAAAATAACAATGAGGAGGTTTTTTAAAAAATATTTTACTACCCAAGTACAAAACATGAATGGCATGAAATTTAATTAATGATTCAAATTCAAAACTAATGCAGTTAAAACAACTTGGCAATTTTGGCAAAAAAAAGCTTACCTTAAGATTTTAACTGTCTACGTATTACAAATTAATATGCAATATTTTGCATTGATTATCACTTCGAATAAATTCAATTATTCCCCTCGAAATAAAATCTTAGATAACCCAGAACTTTTATTCATTTATTCAGTTACCAATTCACCATTACAACTTCACAAATTCATAAGAAGTCTGCTCCGAAGCTTCACAATCAATTTCTCTATTGTAAGAAATACTTGGAACAAATGAATTTTAACATACTACTTAACTCAACTTCTTTAGTTTTGTTCAACAGAAGGCTTAAATGTCAAAGTCACTATAGTATTTAATGGTTGCCTGGAAAAGCTAATTTAGTAAAAAAAATTCAATTGTTTTACCCAGGCAGTTCGTGGCTTTTGTTCTCTGTGCTTCTATTTTCTAATGCATGAATCCCTAAACTGTCCAAAACAATTTAAATGTTTGCTTTTAATGTAATCTTGTTTACTTTAATAAGTGCGTAGTTTTGTATGATGAAATTGGTGTTAGGGTATACTTAAAAAAAAAAGTGTAGGGCGTAACTAACAGTACATTATGTTAACAGAGCTAACAACTTTTTTACTGTGATTGAAATGATTGAAAGCAATTAAATAAAAAAATGATTGAAAGCAATACGTCTGAGAGAGGCTTTACTTGCCCAAATATATAAAGAAATACGAAGAAGTACTAGTGTCTAATTAGTGTAATTATTAATGTCAACTAAATGTTTTATGAAGTCAATTATTACGATTTCTCATATTGTATTTCCCTTTACTACCACGTTCTGTGTCTATAATTTTTTCAACCAATTTTCGAATGAAAACAATGCATCAATTTAATTTGTACCGAGTAACAGAGTTATATACAATACAAAAAAAAACACTCAAGCGGTCTTAATGCTTAAAAAATACGCAAAATATTTTAACAAAAATATCTCGATACAAAAAAAAAGTAAATACAGTAGAGTCTTGTTATCCGAATCCCGGTTATCCGAAATTCGGTTCAAATCAAAACTAATTCCTGAGCCTTTTGGTTAAAATATGAAATGTGTACGCAAAAAAAAGTACACAAATAATAAATACGAACATACAAAGTTGGATTTATTTCTCGAAAATTGCAGTAATTTTTTATTTTTGCTCCTCAATTTTGTTTCCGTATCTTTCGGATGAGCGTGACTCTACTGTATGTACAATGCCGAAAATGCTAATAACGCGATTTCCATTCATTTCTTCGTTAGTGGGATCCAAGATTATAAAAAGGTATTTTAAAGTTATCGACAATGATTTTTACCCCACTGCAATACTGCTTCATTAATTACAAGAAGAATCGGACGGGAGCAAACTCTTTGAATGAAAGTCCCAAAAGAAACTTCTTTTATCTTCGTAGAATGTTCAAATTCACTCTTTTTCTTACCATAACTCATGTTTCGCCAAACATTAATCAATCTTTGTGGCTGCATATAACCGGAGGTGTATTAGGTTTTTTAAAAAAATATTTTACAAGCATGACTATTCAGGTAAGAATAAAAGCTAAAAACTTAAAAGTAAATTTGGTATGTAAGTTTTGTAAGCTTTGTTAATTTGGTTTCGAAAATTATTTTCGCCACGATGCTAATTGATCTTAGCAAACTTAGCAAACCGGCTTTATTTTTTTCATTAAATATCAAGGCAATTAATTGTTAATCAGGAAATGTCTATTTTTCAAACACAAGTAGATTACATATATGCAATTCTGCAAAACTGAAACTATTTTTAATTCGATAATTTTAAAATATCAAACATTTTCCAGTCCTAACTAGTTAACAATTTCATTTGAATCCTTAAAAAAAAAGTGCTTGATTTTCAACTTTTAATGCAAATATTTAATTTTATAGCAAAAATAAATTGCCAAGTAAGAGCAATTATATAGATATAGCTACATACAGGTAAAATTATATAGAACAAATGAAACTTTTCGGCGCAACTGCCCATTTTTATGCTAAGGCCTGCCATGCTAGTTTCAGCTATCATGACCAAAGGTTTTGGGGTGTTAAGTATATGTCCCTGTTACATGGTGAATCTCACACGGAACCTAAAGTGTTTAGTTCTCAAGCATTCTTGTTTCTTATTTTATAGACTTACTTAAGAAATGAAGGCACTGATCCCCTAATGAGTAATATGCATGTATTACTTTGGTCATTTTTTTTAATTCAATCGTTTTTAATAAATATGGAAAAATGATTTGGGCATTCAATGTGATTATGTATGGACTTTTTTTGTTAATGCATGAATTTTATCATTTTGTAAAATTATAACATTTACAAAATAAAAATAATAGAAAAATTCTTTGATCAATCTAAATTTAATACATTTGAACCTGCAAAGTTTAATCTAATCAAAATGGAAATTAATAGTAATTGAAAATTGATTACATGAATTGTTTAACTTATAATATGTAATTTATTTTTTTTGGTTTAGAAGAAATTTATGTCCAAGTTAAGTATTAAGTTAAGCTTTATTTTTAATTATTTTTTAAAGCTATTTAAAAAAACATTTGGTAAAAAATCTTAAAAGGTCATACGCACTAAATCAAGGGGGAGTAACATAGATTATTCTAGTATTTCTTTTAGAAATAAACTTTAGGATCATTCGTGAAGCATTTAACTCCCAGGATTAATGAAACTCCATTAATGATATCCATTAAAAGTATTTGTAGCAGCAATAAATCAATAACTCTGATTACCAACACATTTCAATAAAAAGGGAATTTATAAATTGTCAATTTGGAGACGAGACAAATTGGATTATTCAACGACCAAACTATCGACTAAAACTCGACCCTCGCTCAGTTGCAGCTAACTTTGTCTAATAGGATGAGATGATAAAACTTTTTAAAATAAATAATTTAGAAGTAGTCATAATGAAAATAAATGTTTTTTTATGCAGATAGCCGCAATTTTAGCACAACCTACAACTGCACATTTTTAATAATAGCATTGTAATTTAGATTGACAAGGGAAATCTGTTTTTACGAAGTTTATTTTATATTGATTCAAAAATTACGTAATCATAATTATGGGATATAAGGATTATATTTATAATTATAGGATTGGAATGATAAACAAATTTCAGTTTTGTAGAAAGACAATAGGTTTTTCTAAGAATTTTTAAATAGTATAATCTTAATAATGGCTTTTTAAATTAAAAAATATATAATTGGTTTTCAAAAAAAAAAAAATCTGCGTGAAAAAATAATTTATCGCTCTGATTAGTACCACCCCCTTACATTTTTTATGCAAAAAATCTTTGTTAGTTTTTTTTTACTTTAAAATTTAGTCATTTATGAAACAAATATTATTAAGGTAAATTCATATCAAAGTTGGCAATTTGAATTTTTAAAAATATCTTAATCTTAACCCATTACTTTAAAATAGTTCTTACTTTTAGCAGTGTTCTCTTGCTTATACATGTAAAATGCCCGTTTTTTTAAACTCAAAATTTTATTATTAAAACTCCTCCGCATTTTCATAACATATTTAAATATTTTTATTACAGTCAAATCTTTTTCTTACATTGCTATATCTATTCTAAATAAATAGTACTTCAATTGCAATAAATTTATTTTTTAAAATGTTTATGTTATTAAATTTTTTACAGCTAAACAAATATTTTTTTAGAGAAGAAACACTTAACTTTTTAACGACTAAATGTTTAACTATCTCATTAAATCTTTGATAAATTCACGTTAAACCTACACATTTTCGCATCTGTTTAATTTAAATGCACACCCTTCATTACCAGTTAATTCAAAATATTAATTTGAAAACTATTTTTTAAATACTATATTATCTCAAAAATTAACAAAACTTACCTGTTAAGCTAACCAAAACAAAATAAAAGTTCCGATATACAACAATCAGATATTTCTCCACACCGGCTGGCAACACCTTGGCTCTCAACCAACCATAGTTTTAAACACGAGAAAACTCTTTACAACTGGAGAAAACAAACTTAGGAGTTCTCAATATCACTGTAGCATCTGCCGATTTCAACACATAACCGTCGCTGTCTTACTGAATGACACTTCGTAGGGTTGCCTTTTTCTGGAGTTACACACATGCAGTCGCCAAATTTTCTCGCCAACGTGTGCTCGCCAGTGAAGGAAATTAATATTTAGTTTTTATCAACTGTTCCCTTACGAACCGTAATTTTAATTGTGTTCAAACTTTTTATGGAGCTCAAATATAAATATAAAACATTACAAACTAATTCAAATGTTCCTTGATTTTGATTAATTCATCGTGTCAAATAATATTTAAACAATAAAGTTAAGGAGACACTATCATCAATTTTTAAAAAAAGTAAAATCTTCAGAATAATTTTTCCTTCGTCTCCTCTAGCATTTCGAAAGCCCAGTAAATAGGTAATGTTATTTTATTTCGAAGAATACAATGCAATTTATTGAAATACATAATGAATATCATTGTCATCGATAAACTGAAGTGAATAACGTTACAATTTCTACTCAACATGGAAAATGCGTCTATACTTTCGAAATTTCATGTGTCATGCTTCTCGATATTTCTTGATTTATCATGTAACAAATATGATAAATATTTAAACATTAAATTTCAATATGTTTACCGAAAATTGTCATCTTCATTTCAGAGATGAGAAAATATCCAAAATTATTTTCTCTTATTTCTCTTTGACGCATCAATATGGTTATACTTCCAAACTTTCGGAATACCCAGTATAATAGGTTTATGTAATTACCTTTTACTTTTATTTAAATACATAATTATTTTCATTGATTAACATAAGTTAATAACTATAATACTATTTCTGGTAAACATGGAAAATGCTTATAAAATTTCAATTCCTTAAAACCTTTTTAAATATTACTGACTATCCTTGTAATAACATTTTCACACAAAGTTGGATCTCAACACAAAAAAAGTAATAGAAAACAAAAATTTAATTGGACAGAAAGTAAAAAAATAACTGCAACAAGAACAATTGCTTTTCTGAAACAAGTCATGTTCCGTCCTCTGAGTGATGGCTGGAAGAGAAAAAGTTGGGAAAAGTTTTTACCTGTACTTGGAGGAGATCTTTTTTATTCTGGACAAGGGATGGGATGATGTTGGTTTATATTTGCTCTAGGCTTATGGTCGAACTGTGTGGTTTATTTTCTATGTTTTGAGCTTCATGGAAGCTTTGTATAGTTTAAAATTGCGGGATGAATCAAACAAGTCTTGGATATTTAAACCGACATTGTGCATTTTGTTATTGCAAAGAATCACTTATTTGAATATGATTAAAAAAAATCTTCATTTTTCTGTATTTTCTGTTCAAATTTATTTTAATACAGTCAACGTAGTAGTTCAGAACAAAACAAAAAAGCTATCAGTCTTTATAATATTTTTAAAACAAAATTTTTTAATATTTAATAATTAAAAAAAAAAAGGTTTTAAAATTAACATCGAGGAACTTTTTAGAAAAATTGCTTTTTTAACTAACCTTAAAATTTCTTTAAACTCTCCTTAAAACTCAATTCTGTAGTTTTAATAAACATTTTTTTTGTTTCAACTGTTTGTAAAATATAAATGCAACTTTGGCTTTGATAGTAATAATGTTATATCATGTTGCAAATTACCATGTTTAATAAATACCTTTTTTTCGGTCCTACTTTACCATTAAATGATATACACATAAATTGAGATAAAATCTAAGAATTAATAAACCGGATACTCTGATTGTAGTTCTTAAAATTAAGTACAAAATAAAACTTAATTTTTCTAAATCAGATATTCTTCAAGATATATATATTTTTATCCACTTTTACAAAAGACTTCAAATTACATTTTTAAAAAATCACTTTCACTTTCAGCACCTGGCAACGTGCCCATAAATACGAATATAAAAATACAATAAAAAAAAGAACAGAAATGTAAGTAACTCAAACATTCCAACTCTCAAAATGGCAACAGGAATGGCGTAAAAGAGTGTTCGAAGTTTAGAACGAGTGTTGGATGCATTGCACACACAATACATTGTATTGGGTTAGAAAAGCTTCAAGTTACATTTTTGTTCAAAAGTTACTTTTCTTCAAACTATTTAATGCTTTTTTGTGAAGTTTCGAAGCAATATTTTTTTTTAGTTTCTTCAATAATGAGTAGACAATAATTTGTTCTTTCACAATTTCATTGGCATTTACTACGTTGTATTTATTTTAACAAGTCACTTTTTTTAATATTCATGTCATCATGACGTACTAGAGAAATTTAGCGTTCTATTTCTGTTCATATGGATGATACAGACATTATTTCCGTCTTTTAGTTATATATTACATATATTGAGAGAGCGCGAAGCATACTCAGATCCCATGAATAAGTAAGTACATTTATAATTTTAAGTTTATTCTTATCCCCTTGACCTAAACTTACTCTTATCTTGAAAGCGATTAACAAAAATTTAGTTACGGAAATTCCACTTGTGTATAATGTATATCTAGCCCTTCGAACTCCCTGGAAATCGGCAAATATGGATGGCTGTTTTAATTGCAGAATTTTTTTAAATACTTGTTTAGAAGATCAGAATTAAGTTTATTTTTTAAGAAATGATCTCTCAAAACACGTTTTAAAAATACACAAAAAGTGGAACATCAGCAAAAATTATGTACTACTCAGGAAAGTATAATGCGCTGAAAAGTCTAATAGTTATAAACCTAAAGAATTTGTAATCCAACCAAACCTGTGTCCTGACACTGCGTAAAATATCGGTATAACGTTGCGTTGAGTGCCAGCACAGGCATCATCCTTATCACTTGACAGCGCTTTAAATTCATGAGGCTTGTCACCAATCGACGTCATGTAGCTCTAGTATGACGTTAATCCAATCAACCCAATTCATAAGAACATCAGTTATAACTTTGTCAAGGCCCGTCCGTGGCCGAGTGGTTAAAGGAATCCGCCTCAGGACTCGGCCTTCTCAGGAGTGCGGGGGATCGAATCCCACATACTGCCAGTCATCCTATAAATTGGATATCCGTTCTGGGAAAGAGTAGAAAATCCAACTCGTGACGGAGGGGCCAGAGTACACAGGGACAGAGACGTGCTCGTTAAATCTGTGGAGTCCAAAGTCCCGACGGCGTCAGTGTACGATGTCGCTCGAAGTTCCGTTGGGTGCCCGCTCAGGTGCTGACCTCGTCACTTGACATGGGTTCTAAATTACGAGGCGTTTATTGGCTGTGTTAAAGCTCCTAATGGAGTCTAGAACTAGGCAGCCGGAAACGATTACACTACACAGCTTTGTCAAACCGATGCGACGAATATCAGACCATTTATTTATTTTGTAGCCCATTACGCATTCGGATTTTTTACCCAGGTGCCGTCTTATTTTCTTGTTTGAGTTTGTAGGGTGTCTGAATTATTTTTTAGAAAACAGAATTTATTTTTCAAGACGTAAAGGGAGATGTGATGTTAACTTTCCAGTTTTAGAAAACTTTCTTTGTGTATTGTGGATTATGTTGTGCGTTTTTCTTAACGTTAAATTATTTATATTTTTAGAAATGAAAACTTCTCTTAGTTTTTTAAATGTAAATATAACTTTTAATTACTATTTCATTTGTTATTATTTGAATTGTTTTGATGACATTTGCTAGTCTTTAACAAAAAATGAATTTTGTAAGCAATTTTTTTTTTCAAAAGTTTAATGTATCTTATGGATATTTTATTTGGGGTATTATCGTGCTTCTTCCGAATGGGCAAAATTGTATGGTTGTTTTCTTTGCGTTAATTTTTAATTACATTTATTTTTAATAACATATTTATTTAAAAAATACTTGAGCTTTGCTTTTGAATGGATGGTCCCCACATAATTTCCAAATGAAGAAAAAAAAGTAAATAGTCAATAAAATTTAATACTTATAAATTTAGGAATGCATGGTTATTGCAAGAAATACTTGTGCATATATTACGTAAAATACAGAAACTAATAATGAGAAGGTTAACAGTTTTGTTTTGTAATTAATTCAATTATTTAAAACACACCAATAAATAAGGCTCTTAGACCTATATAGAAAAAATTATTTCAAAATCGCACAAGCCTGTTCTCCAATGATTTATGTTACCACGTGCAATGTCTAGCTTGAGTTAAGTTAGATGCCTTATCAAATATTAACAACGCCAGCTCAGAGTTACGAAGCACAATGCCAATATCACATTTCTATATATATATATAAAAAAACCTTTATATCATTTCTTTTTTCAGTGATTTTTTTTATTCACTAACATTACGACACATTAAATTACCATCAAATTGCACTTCTAATTACCCTCAAATACCTCCACGACGCGTAAATTTATTCCCCATAACATATTACTCTATCGAGAACTCCTCTTTAAGCAAAATTAATGCTCTTCAATATAACAAAAGCTATTTTAAGGTGGACTCAATTTCCGAGAGACATAAATTTCACCAAAATGGCGGCGAGACGTAAACATTCCGAAGTCCTGTAATTCTTTGAACGGGGATAATACCGTTTCCTTCCTCTTCGCAGGTTGCGGTGTGTGTGATGGAAATTAACATATAAATTAACTTGTACCACACCTTCGGCCATTAAGGACGTCGGCAGTTTCTTTAAAGCCTAACCTGACATTATAGCCGAAGCTTTAAAACGAAATCTATTACCCAACATGGCTGGTATTTGGAAATACCACCCTATGTTGAGTAATAGATTTCGTTTTAAAATGCGAGTAGTGGTTTTGGAAATGCGAGTAGTTTGGTAGAACTTATAGCCTTTAGTATGTTTGTGATTTAAAATGCTAAAAAATTATGTTTGAATTGATCACTTGTGCCCAAAAAAAATTGTGTAGTATTTTGTATTTTTGATTAATTGATTTATGAGAAAATTCTATGTACGTTAGCTACCAACAAAATATATTGTCTTTACCTACTGTTTAGTACATTAAACTAGTACATAAATTAACTTGTACCACACCTTCAGCCATTAAGGACGTCGGTATTTTCTTCAAAGCCTAACCTTACATTATAGCCAAAGTTTTAAAACGAAATCTATTTTCCAAACATAGGCTGGTATTTAGAAATGCGAGTAGTTTGGCAGAACTTAGCCTTTTAGTACAGTGGTGGAAATTGATTTATGAACTGACAGTTTTTTAACAGTGTTTCTTTATTAAATGCATTTTTATCGATTTAAATTTTATATACTATACAGGCTTTGCATTATAAATTATACACGTAAATAAAATTTTCTATAAATTCGTAAACAATTTTTTTTGTTGATATTTTAGTTTTAGCATAGGGAAATTGATTTATGAACTTTTACATTCAATCTCAATTAATAATTGCTAAAACTATTGTTTGTCGCTAATGCTTCCTTGATTTTGTTTTTAATAGACAACACAAAAATTTGGGTCAAGTTTTGGTCAAGCAATTTGCAGTTTTTAATGATTAAGTCCTTCTATTCCATAACTGATGCACACTTCATTAAAACCATACTCCATTTGAGTAAATTATTCAAACCAATTGATCTCAAACATTATTCTTGGGGTTTAAGTCATGGCTATCGGCAGGATGATCTAAATTAACAACACATTTAACCAGTTTTCCATTTCGTTTGAAATGTGGATACTTGCATTATCATGCAGAAAAATCTATTCAAAAGCATAGTTTTGCCATGCAAAAAGGAATTAAAGAATTTTCTAGAACTAATCTGCAATAAAGTGATGTTTGTCAGCTCTTCAGAAACATAACCTTGTTTCTTCAATCATAAGATATCGGGCCCAAACCATCAAACTTCCACCACTAACATTTTTGCTAAAGACAGATCTTGGTTATTTCCGAAGATCCTTTCAATAACATTTTAAACCATCACGTCCATCCAAATTGAACTTTTTTTCATCAGCAAATGTCGCTTTTTTCCCATTTTTCTCCCTCCACCCCCACCCAATCCATTTTCATGTAGTTACGACTATATTTTAATAGCCTGTTCTTATGGTGAAAAGTAAGCTTTGGACCAGCCTTCATTTTGGAACATTTCAAGTTCGACGACGATATCAATATTTGTCCTACTCTTTTGGGAGTTACAGGAAGTGATTGTTCATAACAAATTCGCCCTGTAATGCACAAATGCTGACACAAATGGTAACTTTTTGGGATACAAGTCCAATAATCCTGCTTTTGTCCCTCGTCCCACGAGGGTTACACCTTTTTTAATGATGGTTTTTGCCGAAGTCAGAATGATTCTTCAAATATTTATGAATTATATTTATTGATCTTTTAATTAATATGTCAATTTATCTTACAGATTTGTTACAATATTATATAAGGGTCATTTTTTACCTTTTTGGCTTCAGGCAGTCCCGCAAGCTTTCCTATTTAGTAAAATGGGAATAAAACAGATAAATTTCAACAAATTTGGCCTTAATCTTATTTATAAACACTGATAGTAAGCTCCTCTGAAGTTCAAATGAAGAACTAGTTAGAATATTTGGTACCTGGGTTCAAAATAAATTTGAGTTCATAAATCAATTTAAATCATTTGACATGCTTAAAATCTAAAATTAGATATATTTTTATTTAATATCATTTTTTGAAAAAAAATTATGTGTGAAATTCCTTTATTGTGCTCTGAATATCCAACACACAAAATTTGAATTGTTAGCACTTAGTACAAAGCGCTATCTGGTGAAAAGAATGATAGTTCATAAATCAATTTCCACCACTGTATGTTTGTTATTTGAAATGTAAAAAAACAAGGTTCAAATTGGTCACTTGGGCCATAGAAAAAGTTTTTTTTAAATACTAGTAACTTATTCGTTTCATGCTTTTATTTCTGAGAAACTTCTATGTATTTTAGGTATCAGAAACTATTGTCTTTACCTACTGTTTAGTACGTTAAACATAAATTTACTTGCACTACACTTTGGGCCATTGAGGTTGTTGGTATTTTCGACGAAGCCTAACCTTACATTATAGCCGAAGTTTCAAAACGAAATCTTTTACCCAACATATTCTGGTATGAATTACCATTTCGAAATGCGAGTTGTTCAATCTAATTTATCCTAAAGTATGTTTGCTTGTTGAACTACTAAAAAAATTAAGTTTGAATTAAACACTTGTGCCATAGACAAAGTTTTTCATTTCATATAAATCGTTTTTAAATGTTAAGCGTTTCTAACTATTCAAATTCGTTAAACTAAACAAAAGTGCAATCTAACCATTGTATTTATAGTCATAAATCTTGAAATACATAGAGAGAAAGCAATACTGGATTCATGTGGGAAAAACATTCGTATTTGACCATGAATAAATGAGGATTATTTCCTGTACAATAACCCATTACCGAATTGCAACCGAAGTTCCTAGGATAAAGTGCAAAGATCTCGAACACTAATAAGAATTTAAATCGGATTTTAGTTTACCGACATATTTTCAGATTTTTCAATATTCTTTAATTTATTAAATTATGTATATTATATCTTTAAATTCATAAGTTTGTTAATTAAAAATTCTTGTAGAAAAACAAAGTTTTATCTTGCGCAACTAATTTTGTGATAATATTGATTGTATAGTAAATTTTGTGAATGGAATCAATTTCTCTTTTTTAATACTTTTTATATTAAGGTATCTGAAATCTAAACATTTTTGTGAAACTATTTTTAGAATATTTATGATAGTTTGCAATTTTTTTTCTTTTTTTCTTTTTTTTTCTTGAAATGCTAAATCAAAATATGTTACATTTATGTTCAATTTTTAACTGTCGGAGCTTTAATAACGTATATTGAAATAATCTTCTCATAACGGTACAAATTTAATTTATAAAATTTGCGGATCATATTGATCAAACTAATTAATTTAATGTTTTATCCATAAAATAAAAATTGATTTTTTTTCTCAAATTGAAATGGAATTTTTTTTTACATAACATGCATAATTTCTTTTATTTTGTACACTACAAATCCCTATGATAAGATTAGAAATAAAAAATTTCGAATGGGCTAGAAAAAATACTGAAATCCATCTTCACTAAGGTGTACAGTTGAGCAACAAATTAGCTGGTAGGCCATTAGAACTAAAAAAGTAATTTAAGTAAATTATCTTATTCAATTAGTTTATTCTTAGCAACAGGGCATGTTCTAAGAAATCTCAGACTATAGGCACAACCTATTTTGTTGGCCCCTTTACGAAAATATTATGTATGATTTAAAGTAATGATGATGCTATATGGCCTATGAATCAAATTTTTGCTACAATTCTATAGGCTTAATTATAAATATCGATCGACGCCAATCACGTTAGGTCAATTTCTCAGTCAAAATTGAGCATAAAATCAAAGTGGAGTATCAGATTTTTTTTTTAGTTTGCTGATATTTTATGGATTTACAGCATTTAGCATAATAGAAACTGAAATTTATGGGCCCCTAAAATTTGGGGGCCCATAAATTTCGTTCGCCCGGGCCTAACGAGCCTTATGGAAGAGCATGCTCTGCTTAGCAATGAATAACTTCGTTACAAAATCACGTACTGCAACGTTAATACACTGATGGTCTGCACTTGTGAATACTACCGTTTGGGTTCGATAAAAGAAATTAATGGAGAAGACGAAATAAATCCAATAAATTCCTCCGATCGGACACGTTTTAATCTAGCTTTCCGATTCCGGACACGATATTTCCTCAATAATACATCACAAAAGACATCGGAAAACCCATCATGGCAACACTTTCTCTTTACGCAGCGCCATCTGTTGGGTCTATCAGACGAAAAGTCATTCGCCGATGATGATGTCTTTTTTTAATATATATATGTCATTCGTTTAGAGATAAAATGACGACATTCAGACGTGACATCCAACTTTTCGATAAGAACTGGTCGGAAGGGGGTAATTTAAAAGTAAAGAGCAAAGAGAAATGAATCTGAAATATATAGGCTTCCTTACGGAGCTTCTGGGCTCATTTTTTCAGTTTTATCGAGGATTTTTATTGTAAGTTCTTGATATATTGGCACGTATGAAACGTTACGGTAATACTTACCGTACATACAGTGCCGGATGATAGCAGTGTAAATGTTAGGTCAATTGAATATTTCGCATGGAATGGATGCGAAAGCCATATACTTACTATTTCACTTGCGGTTCTCAATCTAGTAGTGGCAATGATAAGTGAATTTGAAGTGATGAAAATTTAGCTTTTTATGTAATTTGCTTATTATGTAAGTACGTTTTTCAAGTACACTAATTTCAATATATTACCTTTTGAAAATACTTAAAGAGATGAAAACTAGTTTAAGAATTTATTATTGTTATTCATATATCATAAATGTAAGTTAATGCAATTTGTATAAAACTGAAAACTTTATCTTGCTAGAAATTCCCTGGGAAATAATCAGGAGGGACATTAATTACGATTAAAAAAATTCACCGAATTAACTTCAGATATAGGCAAATCTCAAAAAGCACTAAAATAAAAATTACTACAACTTAATTACAAAGTATAGGGAGAATATGTGATTCTTGCTTACTGGATATAAATTTTTAACTATATTGAGCTTTCTTTCCTTTACTTGTGGATACATTTTGTTTCTTAGATGTAAAAAAAAAATAAAGTTGGCTATAAAACGCGTAAGTAACAAAATGTATAGACTATTTGATAATTATTTATTATAAATATTTAAATTACAGTAATATAATGCTGAAATAAAAACTAACTCCCTGTCACTAAGGTCCATGCTGGACCACGGCCTCTCTTACAATACTACTCCAAAGGACGTCTTTGGCCATCGCTTTCCAGTTCTTAATTTTCATGTCTGTTAGATTTCTTTCAACATCGTCCATCCATGTTTTTCTAAGTCGTCCTCTTCTTCTCTCTCCCTGGCATTGAACCTTGAAAATTTCCTTTGTGCCTCTGTAATCGTTCATTCCTTCCATATGTCCCAGCCATTGAATTATCCTAGTTTTTATGATGTTAATGTCTTTCTCTTTAAATAGTTTAGCCACTTCAAAGTTGTATCGTCTTCTCGAAACATCATCTTCTTTGATTGGTCCAAATATTGCTCTTAAATCATGTTGAAATACAAATGAATATATCTCTATCACATTCTATTATAGTAAATGTATATTCTTAGGTTGATAAATGTGTGTTGAGAAGTACATTACATTACAACATTATTATTTTTAGGTTCAGCTTTTTTTATGATACATAATATATTTTTTATGATGCATAATATGATGTAATATGATAGCTATGTTTAAGCTTTTATTCCTTGTGAGTATTTTACATGAAACGAAACAGTTAAGTAATCAGAGTAAATGTTTAAAAAATATATTGATCAGGAACACATAATTTAAATCGCTTTGGAAACTTAAATCATATTCATATGTAAAGTCGTATGCAGTTACTACTACTATCTCGTTTACAAAGACAAGTCGTTCATAAAGCCATAAATGTTTAGTCCCTTGAATTTAAAATACATCGAAATACTATAATAGCTTGCTTATAATTATTTTTTGTATTAACTACTCGGTTATAATGCTAGGAATGTATCAAATAATTGTATGAAAAATTTCCTCTTACAAAAGGCATTCCTCTTAACAAAAAAAAAATCGTTCTATTTCATTCGCCAAATGATGCAAAAGTCGCCAGATTTGAAATTTATTTCCCGTAAAAAAATTATTTACCTTAGAATAATAAATTAACGACTACTAATAGCGCGGATGGTTAAAATTTATTCAATAGATATCATTAGAGGCCCTGGGACTTAGTAGTAGTGCTTCGCATTGCCGCTCCACAGGTCCGGGGATCGAATCCCGGATTGGAAGAGATTGACCCGCCTTTTCAACCTTTAAGTGGTTCGATAAAATGGGACCAAGTATGCTTGGGAACTAAACACTGGGGGTTGCGCGTGAGGCTGACTACCTTACCGGGACATATGCCAAGAACATCAAACCTCATAAGGTCATGTAATCTGAAATGGGCACGGCAGGGGTTAGCCCCCCTAATGGCTGCTGTGCTATAGATTTAAGATATCGTTTTATAACTTAAATTAATGATATGAGTATAAGTACTACGTATTTTACATGATTTACTTCATTTAGTATTCAACCTTGTTTATAACATTATTTTACTCGTTTTAACTTCACCCACGTCGCTGTTCCTAAAACGACACTATAACCCTGGTTATACGTACAACCACATGACCATCAATGTACACCATTGACGTCAAGACTAAAACCTGTCAAACCAAAATCCCAAAAACTATTTATAGCATTCCCTAGGCACATGCAAAATGCCAAGGCCTGTCCATCGATGCCTTTTAACCACTTATCATTGACGTGCCTCGGACGATTATCACCTCAAAAGGGTGGTCCGAAATCGTCTGCTTTAATGGTTTCGGGACACCCCTCTCTTCTTCCGATGAAAATTAACCCTTTAATGTAAATCGATTTGCCCATCTATCTGGTCTGCGTGACGTCACTTCTGTGTTGATGTCTAACCACGGACTCGTCTTCTTTACCTTAAGTTTGGGAAAGTGGAGCAAGGGTTGAGTAGAAATTGCAAGGATGGATTGTATGTGGGATGGTATGTATATGGTAAAATGCATTGCTTATTAGGTTATCGTAAAACGTAAGTTGTCCGATTTGAAGTCTTTAAGACATTTATTTTGTAGTTTTCATGTGTGCAACTAAGAAGATCCGCTGTGTGATTATTGCAAAACAAAATTTTGTACTAATTAATCGAAAAATAAATCAATGTTATTACACGCTTAATAAATATAAAAATATTATACAAATTTCAAATTTATAATATTGAAAACCTTATTATATTTAGAAAAAGTATTCAAACTTTGTTACACCCTTTCGTTCAGAATTTAGTTCTCTGATCTTTGCTAAATTTTATTAACAAATAAAAATACTGGAGTCTCAAAAATATAAGCTCACTTTTAAATGAAATGTTCTTCGTACATTTTAAAACAATCCCGTCCCGACTGCACATTTTGTACATTGAAATATTTTCAGAAGAACAAGTCAGAAGTTTAACACATCATCACAGGACAGTTCCTTGACGTGCCTGATACCTGTGATTGCATCCCAATCAAAAATTAGTATACACTTTACATTTAATAAAAAATTTAATGGAACCGATTCAAGACACAAAGGCATTCCAACAAAACAACTGGAAATTCAGAAAAATTTTGATATTCAAAATTTTTTGTAATTTAAATTTTGATTGTGAAGATAATACAACAAATGAAATCAAATCCAACACGACGTATAAAAGTGTAGAGATCTACCTTAAGGGGTCACAGGAGTCTTAAAAATGTGCAAAGGAGGTACTACAAAACATAGTTTGATCTCTCATGTCATTTTTTTAACTACTTAATAAATGAGTATAATTTTTTTATATGTAATTCTGCAAGATTTATTTATTATAAAACAAGTTTTAAAATTTATGAAACTTTAGCCAAAACTAAAATAAATGATATTAAACATGAAGCTATTTGAACACATTGTAATTAGGCTTGCGCGGCAAATTGTGAGGTCAAAATTGAACAAATGACCCAGAAAATGACTTTATATTGTACAAATATATGCAAACAAAGACTTATACCTAAATTCTCAGCTCAATTTTAAATCGAAATTATTTTTTAAAAAATTTAAAATCAAAATTTTTTAATTTTTATTAATTTTTTTAGAAAAAAGTTCTTAAAATAATTTCTAATTCAAATTGAGCTGAGAATTTAGGTATAAGTCTTTGTTTGTACATATTTGTACAATATAAAGTCATTTTCTTGGTCATTTTTTCAATTTTGACCTCACAATTTGCCTCGCAAGCCTAATCACAATGTGTTCAAATAGCTTCATGTTTAATATCATATATTTTAAGTTTGGCTAAAGTTTCATACATTTTAAAATTTGTTTTATAATAAATAAATCTCTTATAAAATTGTATATAAAAAAATTATACTTATATATTGAGTAGTTAAAATATGACATGAAAGATCAAACTATGTTTTGTAGTACCTCCTTTGCACATTTTTAAGACTCCTGTGACTCCTTAAAAGCATCCTCACAATTTTTAGTCGACCCCCTTTTAGCCAAGAAACCTAGAGTAGGTCATGGCTATTCTTGGACCATTTCTGCCCTAAAGGGACAGGGGATTGTGTAATGAGACCAGGGAATGATTGAATCCGGAACCATGTTCCACTACAATGGCAAAGCGATTGGGTGTAACTATTTGTGTGCTACAAGCTGGAACGAACTTGTTCTGGTGGGTCATAAAGATGGCTGCTTGGTGGAATTAACGTTTATGGGTTTTGTTAGACATTTATGGTTGTTTAAATGGGTAACTAAAGCTAAAAACATGGATAATCTTTTACTTAATTCTTTTAATGTTTTTTACTATACATTATAATTATTATTTAATATTCTTTATTCATTGCTCACTATTAAGTTTATAAAAATACGTTAGTCTTTTATGAAAAAATATTCTTATTTTCAGGTTCAGAATTCGATTTTGAAAAATTCAAAGAAAAACATATCGCGCACGTAACGTAAAAAAATTAAATTTACTGGGTACTTTCTTTAGCAGTATTACAATAAAGTTCATCATACATAAAATAGCTAAGATTCACAGCCAGAAATTGTATTGTTAGTTTATTAATTTAAGAAAACCAAAAAGCAACTAAGTATATCTTTAAGGTATTTGAATGATTGTATTTTTTTTTAAAGCGGACGTTCGGTAACTGGCCTTGTGAATGTTGTTTCTCTGCCGAAAAACTACCCTAGTAGAAAAACAGGTTGTACAGAAAACCTGTTTCGGTTTTCCATCCCTAGATCATTGTGATGGTAAGAAAATTCACGATATTTTCCGGTCTTTTATGCGTTGATACTAACTCCAGTGTAATAAAAATTGAATTTTTTTCTTTTTGTACTCCATTGAAAAATATTTATAGAAAACAATTACAATTAACAAGCAGAAAGGAACCTTAACCCTGGGGAATTGTAAGGAAAGCAATAGTTTTATGTACAGCAATATTTTTAATATTTTATACCCAATTGACATAAATTTAAAAATTATGTTAGAATTGATCATAGACGTAAGTAAAACTAATGTTCTTGTTTAAACAATAAATTGGTAAAAGATTATATGGTGGTTATTACATAAGAAAAGAGTTGTTTATGATGTACTAAATAATTTAGCATATACCTTTTAAAAATTACGTTGATTTATTGTTTTCAAAAGAGTAACATTTAATTCAGAATTCTATTACATTTTTTTAGCCAACAGCTTACGTAGGGTAAAAAAATTGCTTCGATTTCAATTCGACTCACGTGTCTTCTTCTGCTCTTGAAGTAGAAAGGACAAATGGAATCCTCTTCTTTGATATCAATGGATATAAGTTTCTTTTTATGTTTGATAGTATTTCAGAAAAAAGTATGATCGCTCCCCTCTCCCAAAAAAACTATTTTTGTTTCACTTTTCCTACGGTATTTTTACTTTTCTTTCAGAAAGTTTTAAGAAAAGATAGTTGGTTACGTTAGGGTGCGATTTTGGAAATATTGCTCTTTACTTGAGCATAAAGTTTTTTAAAAAAAAAACTAAGATAAATAGATTTTCAATGCCTTATAGATACTTCTTAATGGATGTTTCCAAATACATGCATTTTCATTTTGTATTTAAAAAAATAAAATCTGTCATGATTGAAATTTTTAATATATAATTTCAGATTATGGTTGGTTGGTTGGTATACATATATTTTCAGGCTTGTGTGCTTGGTCAGAGACCCGCTTATAAACCTTCGTCAAGTAAGACAGACACAACACACACACTAACAAGCAGACACACATACGTGACAAATGCTGCCATCCACCACCACAATTTAGACATGTCCCTGAAGAGGAGGGAAATAGTCTCCAGGAACCTGTACCAGTAAGAAACTGAGCAATGATAGCACACAGGACTTTTGGACCCAACTGATTTAAAGAGCACGTAGTCCGCATATACTCGGTGGGTCTTCAGTGGTACCGGAACTCGATCGCGGAACCTTCCGATACGGGGATCGATACTCTGACCGCAGGGCGCCCCATGGCCCAGTTCCGATTATATTGTTGTAATTAACTCAAAACTGCAATGACTACATATATTATTCAGTTGAAGTGTAATGTTAAATGTCTAAAAAAAGTGAATAAAACACTGTAGGATTTTTAAAACGAAGCTATCCCTACTAAAAATGGTCCGTAGAGATCCATAAAAAAAGTTGTACGTGGATTTGGCCAACGGACATCCATAGAGATCAGCCCTATAGATATCCGTAGGCCAAATCCACGTACAGCTTACTGACCTCTACGGATATCCGTAGGCCAAATACCCGTACAACCTCTACGGATGTCCGTTGGCCAAAAACACGTACAGCCTACTGACCTCTACGGATATTCGTAGGCCAAATACCCGTACAACCTCTACGGATGTCCGTTGGCCAAAAACACGTACAGCCTACTGACCTCTATGGATATCCGTAGGACAAATCCCCGTACAACCTCTACGGATGTCCGTTGGCCAAATCCACGTACAGCCTACTGACCTCTACGGATATCCATAGACCAAATCCCCGTACAACCTCTACGGATGTCCATTGGCCAAATCCACGTACAGCCTACTGACCTCTACGGATATCTGTAGACCAAATCCCCGTACAACCTCTACGGATGTCCGTTGGCCAAATCCACGTACAGCCTACTGACCTCTACGGATGTCCCTTGGCCAATTGACCGTACATCCTATAGGGATGCCCATTGGCCAAATCCCCGTACAACAAACTGACCTCAACAGATATCTGTTTGCAAATTTCCCAAAGAGCGTAATGGTTGAATCACTCTATAGTTACACGCAGGCTAATGCCACACACGGTCTAGTCTACTCTACTCTATAGATAATATATGCTGGCTGATTGAATGTGCAGCATACAGATATCTGCGGTTAACTTACTCTATTCATCCTGTAAAATAATTTATCTTTGAGGAGATTAATAAATATTACTTTGAAAATGAAAAAAAACACAGTTAACAAGTTAAAAACATAGAAAACAGTTAACACAGTTAAGAACACAGAAAAAAACACACATTAAGAATAAACAATTATTGATTATGAAAATTACTTTTAATTATTTAAAATTTTCTAATCACATACAGTAGAACCTTGATTATCCAAACTAATTGGGACCAGAGGTTGGTTGGATTATCAAAAATTCTGGATAAAAGAAAATGTTCATTAAATTAATAGTAAAACTACAGAGGAGTAACGGAAGTCCGTGGATCTCAAATCTGCAAATGTATGATTCTGCACCAATTTTGTTGTCGCAAACATTGAATTTTAGTGTTGAATGTCTGAAACTTCGACTTGCTGAAAGACTAAAAATGTTCTAGAACATAAATTGTAGTTTCTGACTTTATGAAAAGTGCATAGTTTTTGTTTTATATTATATACCATGAATCTTACAAAGTCTCACGAATTTGGAATTTAGGATTTATTGCCAAATTTTTTAAACCTTTAAAGTTTTGAAATTTTTACTATCTTAAAATCACCACAGGATCAGGATTTCATAAAACGCAAAATTTCCTGATTTTTGAATCATTAAAGTTTGCAGATTTCAGTATCTGCAAAACTAGACTATTTTGTAAACAACTGGAAATTACCATGTTGAAGAACTATTTTTAATGAACTGCTTGGTTAACAGAGAGGTCCAGTTAAAGAGGGTCAGATAATTGAGGTTCAACTATATTTACATTATTTTTCCCTAAAAAAAGCTATTTTTTCCGCAATGTAGGTGCTTATCTATATAGAATATGGATCACTAGCCCTTTATCCGTCGAACAATTGAATGTACAGCTGGCAGAGATCTTCCAATAACTTACCTACTTTATTTATAGTGATGTCCAGTTAAATATTTAACTTTTGATCGTTAAGGCTATCACCGAAAACTAAAGATTGGCTCATACAATATTCAAGAAATGTGTGTAATTCAAATTCAATATATACCAGTGTACACAGTAAAGTGATCCATCACACAAATGACCTTTTGAATTGTAAGTGCTATAACATTCAAAATTTAAATATCTAGCGATTAAAGCAAAAATTAAATCAATTGTTCGAATAGAATGCAGTAAGCGAATTGTTTTTTTTTCTATCATACAATGCGATGGAAAAAATAAATTTCAGACGATTTTTTTTAAAAAACTAGTATTTTTGCGATAGGTCTCTTTTCCGCCTACAATGCGATATACCTTCATATATAAAAAAGGGAACAATATCGGATGAAACTTGATTTGGAACTGATATTGGTTTAAATAATTATATGATTAACCAACTTTGGAATTATGGCTATCAACTCCTATGAGATTTGGACATGATAAAAGTATCAAATTTAAGTTGTATGTAACAGCACATGCCGTATTTGGCATTGGATATAAATACTCATTATGATAATTGTAAAAAGTTTGAAATGAAACTTTCGAAAAATCAAATATCTAAAATACAGTCAAACTCTGTTACAATAGCAACTTGTTAACAAAACCATAAATGAATCGTCTATAGACCTTAATATTATATTGTTATAACATCTTGTTTATAAAGGACAATTTTTTAATTAACTCCTTGGTTATAATGCTAACATGTTTATTTGTTGTACAAAATGCCTTCTTAAAGAAAAAATCATTTTAACTTTCATTAACAACACAATTATATCATCCATATTCAACACGATATGCTACACTTAATATTCATCCTTGTTTATAACCTCATAAATATTTTGGTCTCTTGAATAACCTTATAACCACTAACCAGGTAATATAGTAATTAACTCTCCGTGATAACATGATAATTTTAAGCTATAACAAGATACATTAAAAATTTTGTTACATCTGATTTGATTCAAGCAATGTTAAAATAATGGTGTTTTTTAAGTTACATGCAAAGCAAACCTGTTAACTAGAACTCCACTTTATATTCATTTTGTTTGAGCTGAACTGGGGAATTTTTCATTGAGCTTTGAAAGTAATGAAAATAGAAACATGCTTATTAAAAATCACTTTACATGACATATTGCTTAGCATAAACAAAAACTCAGCAGTTTAATCTTCTTTCAATAAATTCTTCATGAAAACAGTGATAAAAATTTTAAACAGAAAAGACCACTGTTTAAGTTTTGCTTTTTGAATTTTAACACATTCTTTTCAATTTGTTCCAAAAATTAAACCTTTTAAATTGCATCTCAGAGCATAATTAATTTTTTTACACATTTTAATTAAACATTGAAATTACACGGTTGGTAACAATATTTTATGGTGATCAAGGAAGCATTTGTTTCAGGTGAACTATTTCAGTTTCATACTTCATTCAAGTTTCCTTTAATGTGAGGTTCAAGTGTACTACATCATTATAAATCATTTCTACCAAAGAACGAGTAAACTGAGTTTAAGGGGCAGCAGAAACTTGATTATCTGTCCCACTTTTATCCGGAATTCACTGTCCCTAAGCTAACAATCAGAAAAATATTCCAGAATAAGGTCATTTATTCATTTATTAACACAAAAAAAAACTCATGTTCAGAAATCAACAGTGAGAATAAAGCAGAAAATATTTAGTAATGTTGAAATCAGCAAACTTACTCAATTCAATAATCAAGAATTTCTGGCCATTCTGACACATGAATTTTCCAGTGATTCGCAAATTAGGAAATTCCGGCATTTGTGAAATCAAGAAAAAGCAGTTATTTTAAGATAGCAAAACAAGGGCTCAAACTCAAAAAATTATAAGAATTTCTGACAAACCCAAATTTTCAAAAACTTTAGAAACCATCTAAAATAAGATTAAAAGTGATATCCACAATAAAACCAAAAAAAGCACAGAACTCAGCTCATAGATATTTAAAAATGCAAGAATCGAGATTTCAACTTAAGTTTTCGAATTTCTTTTTTGCCAGAAAATCTCAATTTTAGAGATTTTGCAGTCAATTTTTGAAAGATTACTTTCACTATTAAAATTTTTGAATTATCAAACTACCACACTTACTTGCTAAATGCTATTTCAGTCTTCGTAGTCTTAGTTTCTCAATCAATCTGTGTAGATTTTGGTGACAGGTCGCCAAGCGTGGTATACAGCGTACTATAGGTTTGCCATTGGCCCAGCTGCGAGGCGCATCCGGAATTTATCCCTATTGCTCAGCTTACAATGGAGGCTTACATTCGCATCAGTGCATAACTTTAAAAATTAAGTTTAATTGGGGCGAATTCAATCGAAAACAGTCTCCCAGATTATCTTAATCTAAAAGTTATACAAGTATTACATGATGATAAACTGAAGCTAAAAAAGAAAGAATTCAAGAAAAAGGTATAAGTATTATATTACGTTAGATATTTCTAATAATATGACAAACAAATTCTGGGATTCTTTTATACGAATTCAATATCCACCAAATTAAAAAAAACCACTGCATTATTTAAAACAATGTGTTACAATTAACAAAATGATATTCTTCTTGAAAATTTTTATTATATAAGAAATTTGTAAACACATCTCATAACATAAACAATTCAAACAAAACTACTAACAATTGTTTTTGGTGAAGTGTAAACTAAACTATTTCTCAACAGCATGTTTTCTTTTAAGTTAAATGTAATATCCTCGCGCTGAACTCATCTTCAAAATAAGTGTATTAATTTTAAAAACATTTATTCTGCGAGCCGCGCAAAACACATGCGTAATGCTATTCGCGTCATGCGGGAGGATTCAGAGCCGAACAAGAAATCTGCTCCTATTTAAGATAAAAATGTTACAATCATTATAACTTACCTTTCTTTTCTTAATACTTCTTATAGCCTAATAATTACTTTTTTATATTAATTGATGGCTTAAACATATTTGTTAAAATCATTAAAACCCGGTAAATTGTAAACAAATTGTGTAAGAGGTTAAGGTTAACAGTTAGTAGAATTCGCTGTGGCATGTAATTCAAGAATTTACAACTGGAACTTTATATTTATTTTAATCTTTCTATTATATGGGCTGGTTGCTGATTTAACTTTTTTCTTTGTATTTAACCCATGATAAATACATTTGAGTAAAAAAATCACTTTATATTAAGACAAAGTAGTCAAAGTATTGTTCAATTCGAAGCTCAGGTGTAGTCTTTGGTAACTTGGTGGGTTTTTTGCATAGCTTTCCCAAAATATTATTTGTTGTTTTTTAATTTATTTTAAACTGTCAGTGAATAACGTGCATTAATTTTAATCTAACTTTCAACAAAGCAATCATTACTATATGTAAAGTTCGTAACCAAAAGAAACTCAATGATGTTTCCCAAGGAATGCAAATTCTGTTATCAGTATCGCCAAGATAATGAATATTTTGTTTTATCAAAATCAATAATATATTAAAACACTTGCATATCATTTCGGAAATGATGGCTTGTTGCATTAAATTAACAATAATACTTTTAAATGCAATACATTAATTTCAGTGCATATTTCATGGACTTGTTATATCAATTTATGTTTGACATTTTTCTTGAGCTTTTTGTTTATAATATACATCATTAAGGGCAGTTTATATAGTGGAATATTGTATTTATTTAATTATTTAGGATGCATTTTTTAAAATATTTTTTATATTTCATTCTAGTGATAAACATTCTAATAACAATGTAAAAGTTTAAACTGAACTTCCACTTTCTAAGCTTTCACGTGACTATTTTAATAAAACAAAAGCATCTCGCAAGAATTAAATGTTTTAAATTTGATTTTTTTTAAATGTTATATTTTCCTTAACTCAGTTAGTTGGTAATATACATTTATTTCTTGCTCTAACATGATAAACGGGAAAAATACCAAACACGTGCAACTACCATAAAAAATTAAATGTTATATAAAAGCTATAAACATATATAAAATGTATTAAAATTTGATAGCTAGGGATAAAATATTCATAAGAGTATTAAATAAGGTATAAAAATTGCTAAAATTAGCTCTAAATTACTAATTAGGCATACATTCGTTAGTAGGCTTAAGAACGATATGATCCCAACGTGACGATTTCTTTCTTATATTTTACAATATTTTGACCACTAACTCAAAAAATTCTAATTATTTAAAAAAAAAATTATAATTTTTTCAAGTTTAATTAATAAATAAGTTTAAATTTTGGACTCCAAATTCTAAAATTATGATCCGAAAATTTTTTATAGATAAGGTTCTTTCAACAAAAACATTTTAAAAATCCAAGTAATTTGGCTGGGAAAATTTTGATTGTAATGGTAATTTAACCGATTAAGGAAATTGAGGTTACAAGTTTAAATTTAGTTATGCAATATAATTTACTTTTTTTGCGATGGACTTTGAGCATGGGGGGGGGGGGGGTCAAATAGTCAGACACTAAGCCCTTTGAATCTTTTATATATATTTATTTTATTTGCACATTCTAAAAAAGACCCAGGTATTTTTTATTCAAAAAGTTTTGAATTTTGAAAATGGCAGAGTATATATACTTGAGACTACTTTCAACCGCACTTATGATAATAAAAACAAACTTGTAAAAGTACATGTTTTACAATTAATTGTTGGTTATTTTCAATAAAAGAGAGGTATCTTAAAAGTGGGAGGGGGGGGGGGGCAGTTTTAAAGTGCTTGTATAGGGTTTAACAATTTAACAATGGTGGGGTTATAAAATTACTATTAAAAGAATGTGATTCAAACCGAAACCACATTTTACCCAGGTACTCAATATAAAGATCCTATTGATCACATTTCTAATGATATCTGTAAAGGTCTATAGGTATCCATTGAGATCGAAATCCCATTGATCACAAGTCTATTGATATCTGTACAGTTCTTTGGATATCCATAAGAACCGGAATCCTACTGATCACATTCCTATTGATATCTGTAGAAGTCTATAGATGTCCATAGAGATCGGTAGCCTACCGGTATCTCCTGTATTGATGTCTATGGATCTGTATTGATATCAGTAGAGAATAAAACCGGTAGGGTACCGACATCTATAGAGATCGGTAGCCTGTACCGATGTCGGTAGGTGCATCCATAGAAATCGATAGAGTTGTATTGATGTCGGTAGGTTTTTGTACCGATCTCTATGGGTCATTTTTAGTAGGGATGCCCTATGCTTTTAGCTTACACACTACTTTTATAACGTTAAAAGTTTCGCAGATGCTATGTCCACAGTTTTTCCACCACCCACTTTCACAGAACGGACTATCTTCGTTTCTATTTTTTAAGTTAAGATTTTACTTAATATTTATTCTTCCAACTTCTCAACGAAAGATTCAACTGCAAATTAATTTAACAAACGTTAGATTATTTTAATTCAATTTTCCTAGTTCAAAATTTTTACCTTTTTTTTGAATAAATGAAAAACTACTTGTAAATATTCATTTTTATTGCTATAAATTTTTTATTTAGAGTGAACATTGTACAAAACCAATATAATTTACAAGTTTATGTTATTATTTCTAGAAATAATATTTTGGGTAATGCGTCCCCTTAAGGTGTATAAATAGTGTGTGGAAGTGCTTCTAAGTAACAGTTACTATTACTAAAACCTACTTGCTTAACCACCATATGCAACGCAGTTGTGAAATGAAGCCTTAAAATCACGAAGTCTAATATAATGCCTGTTCATTACTCAAATACAGAGTCCGTTGCATTCGATCACGGAATTAATTCAAACAAATGGATGTTACGCAAAGAGTTGGTACCCAATGGATTACCATTAAACCGTGATAATAAATTCCCCTGAACTTCGAATCTAACTTCCAACAAAGTTTTCTGCCCAGGGTCACCTAAGATAGAGAAACTTACCCGAAGAAATAAACCCGAAACTACTATGTCATTCATGGTTGACTTCAGAAGCAGGGGTCCTAGAATGGTCTTAAAATCGCCTATTTGGCTAGTGTTTTAAATTTAAAGATATATAAATGTTTTTTTTTTAAAGCAATAAATGTATATTGGTGATATTTTTTGTACAATTGTTTTTGTAACTCTAATAAATTGCATTTTTAGGGAAATATTTTATATTTATTATCTTTGTTACAGAAATTTCGGCTAATTGTTCGCCTGAAAATGTGTTTAACGAGAAGGCTTTGGCGACCTCTGTCAGTTAGTCAATGACCAACTATGACGTTGCGGGTGCTTTCAGCCAATCATGTTCATCCGTTAGTGTACTATTGATTGACCGGAAATCTTCCTACTTTTGGCTACTTTTAGCCTTTTACAGCTTCCACTTTGGCTCTGTAAAACTTTAAACGACTGTAAAATGTAAATTTTTACTCTAATTTTTTTAAATAAAATATCTAATGAGTAAATCTTAAAACATCTGAAATCTTTTCATTTGAAAATTTTAATTTTTAACGATGAAATTTTTATTATATTTAATTATTTTTTAACTTATTGTAAATCTCAGAAAAAATATAAAATGACTTTCACTATCGATGCTCTGCATTTTTTAACTTCACACTTCCCTGCAGCATTCGTATAGTTTGGGCTATGAAAGTGATTGTCGCACAATGTCTTTATATAAACAACATACACATTGTTGTACACGCATTATGGAAGCATTAAGAGGAAAAAATTTGCCTTTAAATTTTTTTAAAGAATTATTTGCCAATGATGAGTTTTTAAAATGTAAATTCAATAAAAACACTAATATAAAAGAATTGCAATGTTATGATTTTAGCTTCCACACTACGTTCATAACATAAAATGTGTAAGCTTTTATAAAGGCTGTGATGTCCATATGCTTGCATGTCACTCAAGTTCCATAGACAAACTACAATAATGCAGACAAGCATGCGGCCTGATCTACCTGTTACGCCCAGGCATAGGGTCCCCACATTTTAAAGACCTCTAATTTCAGTAAACTTCAACATTTTCTGAGGACCCCACTTGATTTCTACCTTGACTTTGAGACTCAGACTTTGATCAAACATGTATTTCATTCTGGACTGTATTGTATTCTACATGTAAGAAATCATTTATTCCCTTTAAAATTGGAGAATACGGGGTGATTTAATTCAATTATTCAAGTTCATAAAACAGTGAGACATGGAGGGCTTAGGTTTTACCTTAAACAGCCGGACCAGAGGATATGATCAGAAATTGAATAAATCAATTGAGGAATTGGATATATTTTGGACCAACTTTGCTGGGTTCTGGCCTGTTGTTTTTCGACAATTTTTTTATTTGTATAAACGTGATTGTTTTGATTGAATGTATGAGAAAGGAAATAAAATGATAGCTAACATATGATACAATGGCTATATAACTAGCACCATAATTACCGGCAATCATACACAACATTTTCCGCAAAGGGGCCCCAAACTTTGTTGTGTATGTACTTTGAGACTTCCTGGACCCTGAGTCAAACGCGATGTGTCAAAAAATTAAACATATTGAAACCCATTCCAACTGCTCATTTCCAATATATGGACTGGTGGAAAACTTAACGAAGAAAAACTAGCCCCGGTCTCCCCTACTATTTATTCCTTTTGATTAGATTTTTTTTTGTTTCTTTTTGTTTTTAAAAGGCATTTTAAGCAAACGGCGATGAAAAATTATTGAATTTTTATAAGAAAATAAATGAAACTAGCTAAGTTTAATTTGTAAATGATCAAAGTAGAATTAAATTTTGTTTGACATTTATTTTTCCTCTGTTGAGAAAAATGTTGTGAGGAAACAGAATAAGTGATATATTCTGCTACAAACTTTTTTTTTATTACGGTTGCGTTGGGTGCCTACTCAGGTGTCGGCTCGTCACTTGACTGTGGTTCTAAAATACGACGCCCGTCACCAATAGCCATCGTGTATCTCTAGTGCGACGATATTTCCAGCAAAACTAAACAAACTTTAAGTTTCAACAAATTATTTAAACGCAACCTAATAATTTTGACCAAGTAACCAAAGTGAAAGGTTATAAACTAACCAACCTCAACACAGAGTTGATCTTGATGTATGTATTTTGTGCTGCTATCTAGGAAATTTTACGGACACTTAAAACTTTCTATTAAAATTGAATTTTTTAAAAAATTTAAAAATTTCATTTTGAAATTAATTTTTAACGACAACGTAAACAAGCAGTGAATCAATAACAATCTGCTTCGAAATTTTTCACGGTATTGTGATTTTATTATTGTAAATATATTGACCAAATCACTCATAAATAATGAAGGACTAATTAAATACCATTTCATAAACGATTGATGCCATTTAAAGAAGATATCGTCTTTAGATATTCAAATTTCTGCAACTGCAATCAAATGTCAGCACTAAACTATTTTCAAAACAATTTTTTCATTTAATTTTAATAGTGTTGAATTGAACAATTTTTAATTATAATACTGAAAGTTACTATTTTTATACAGAAAAACTCGCATTGAATTTGGTGCTGCCATCTATGATATCTTTGAAACATTTACCATGACTATACAACGGCGGGTTTTGAATAGAAACAGAAATACTGAATGAAAATAAATTCTTTCTCGGTCTGGAATTGTGGATCAATGTAAAGTTATAACAAAGCACCAATCGAAGGAATCGGAGAAGGATTACATGAATTAAGGCTGGATGGAAATAGGCCCCCAGAAGCAATTTTTCAAAATGTAGCAATTTAAAATGCTCATTTTAATTTTCGTTATTATATTTTTCAATAATTTTTTCTGATGATTTCAACAACTTCTGAACCAAAGTAATACCTTTAAACGAAAGAATCCAATCAGCATAATATTGCAAAGAAGTCTTAGCAGTCTTTCCCAGAAACCGGCGACTATCTGCCTTGAAATTCTTATTCTGTAAACCAGTGGTTCCCAACCTTTTCTGTAACATCGCTCCCTTCTTTAAGTTGACTAACACATATCGACCCTTTCATTTTATAATTTTTCCAATTATAATTTGAGTGAAATTGTAACTAATAAAGCAATTTTATAATTTCTAACACTTACTACCATTTATAAAAACAACCAAAGCAGCTTTATCCGGTTACTCTTAAATAAAATCGAAAAAAAAAATGTTTTTATTTTCTTTTTCTATTTTTATTTTTCAAAGAATGAAAGTGAAATAATAACCAAGATCTTTAAACTCAATTCTGGGAAACTTAAGAGAGTTGACAATAAAAATTAAAGAAAAAAATTGAAAGTTGAAAACTTTTTTATAATATCTTTTTCAAGTTCATGCGCCAATTCTTTGAGGCAAATGTCCAAATGATTTAAGAAGTAAGGAGTAGGATAACAGAACTAACATTTTTTTAACTAAATATATTGATGGAATGAGATGAGATGTAGTTCAGCTTTTTACCACAGTTAAGAATCAAAATAAATAAGTTTCACGCAGGCTAACTCATAACCTTTCTACTTGAAATGAGTTTCACCTCACAGTCATACTTCAGATCTACAAACTACGTCTACAAAGAATTATCAAGGTTATCCACAACCCACAGATTCAAAAGGGAATGGATCAACAATAGAATCAGGAATTTTTAACTTGGTCAAATCCTCAAATCTTGTAAGAATGTCAGTTTGAAATTGTCATGGTGATAAAAAAAATTGGAATGGTTTTACTGTACTATAGTACAGTATATTTTAATTTTCCCCCTTTGAATACTCATCGCCCCCAAACTATTTATTGCCCCCTTGATAGCACAAATCGCCCACTTGGGGGCTATCGCCCCCAGGTTGGGAACCACTGATGTAAACCTTTAAAATACCCTTCCCCAGTACCCTCATGGATGAAGTTGTAGTTCCAAGAACAAAAGGAAGGGATATGTTTTAAGACCAATGAGATGGGGCAACCATAAACTTTCCTCAAAAGGTTTTTTTTTTTAATTCGATTCTGTGTGGGATTTTTTTTTTTTTTTTTTTTTGAAACTGGTCGGTGAGAATGAGCATGTTACACATCCTCGATTTTTTATGAAATTTCTCATTTATGCTATCACACCGGCCATGAAATCGTATTCCATCAAATTCTGCACTCTTCATCCCTACTTGTTATTAGTTTAATTTCTAAAATTAATACAATTTTTCTGTGTTGCATAAATTACAGTTTGCTTTTTTTTAAAAAAAATCTCATTCAATAGTCTGAAATGGTTAACCGTCTGAAATATTGAAAGTTATTGCTATAAACAACATTTTTTGCTAGTTACAAAATGTCAGTTGTAAATAATAGTTATAGGTTGTAATTTTTTTTATTTTAGACAATCTTGATAATTATCCAACGATCGACGATCCCTTTTTCTATGATTTTATTAAAATAAAATTTGTTTATTATAGAATTTAGTTTGTTCAATTTTCTGTTCTTGTAAGAGTATTTCTCAAAATTATAACTGTTCTTATGTTACTGACAAAATACGATAAGTGGTATTCTTTTTCTATGGAATGCATGACTGTGTAAGCAACGTATATAATACTTATTATCAATTGCATTACACTTTTACACAATAATGGGCAAACAATATTTAAATAGCAAGGAAACATTTAAAAACAAGAAATTCTTAAAGAACTAAAATAGCCTACTTTCCTGCTACTTAAATACTTACTAAAATTCTTATCTTGAAAAAACGAAGTTCGTAACAGTAAGTGACATCAACAACCGTTTTTCCACCTTAAATTCTAAAATAAATTTCACTAAACACAGCATCTAACTAAACACAGCTTTATTTGCAGTTATAAATAAATATTTAATTTTTCGTAGAACAAAAACCAAAAAACTACTCTTCAATAAACATTTACTTGCTAAATTCGGCTAGTTTCATTTATTTTATTTCGAAAATTAAATAATTATTACTTAAATCGTTTGCAAAAATTTATATTTCAAAGAATAAATATATGATATTCCTCGCTTTTAAATAGAATGAAAACAATTTATATCAACATACAAAGATCTCGTAGAGAAATATATATTTGACGTCATCTTAAATTGTTTGATGTCTCAAAAATAAATTTATTTTAATTTATTGTCTAAAAGAATTAAAGTTTCTCAAGCAATTGTTGCTATGGCAATGGTGAATTAATTCTTATAAAAATGGCTTCCCATGCTTTTTAAATGAGCATTAAATTTTGAAGTTTTTTAAATAATTGAAGTACTTCGAATTCGAATTTTTTTCTGAAATTTTCAATGTATTCTAATTTCGATGCGCTGAATTTTTTGACGTATCTCACTTGTCCGTAGCATTTGTAGTTAAATTAAGCGATCTAAATGACTCGAAATTGAATTTCAATGCTAATTCAATTGGAAATTTGTCATCAAATAGTAGATTTATGTCCGTCCTATCGCACAGACAGACGGACAAAAAGTATGAAAGTTGGGTGTCTGAGGTTATACCTTTCTAATAAAAAAAGAATTTTTAAGATCGGATAGATAGAACTGATTTTGGAAGGGGGGTACGGACAGACGGACAGACAGACAGACGGACGGACGGACATCGACCGCATGTCAATACCTACTTTTTCATTTTTTTTTTAATTCTTCGAATTGAAAAAAAAGAAAAGTAGCCCTACTAAAAATGACCCATAGAGATCGGTACAAAAACCTACCGACATCAATACAACTCTATCGATTTCTATGGATGCACCTACCGACATCGGTACAGGCTACCGATCTCTATAGATGTCGGTACCCTACCGGTTTTATTCTCTACTGATATCAATACAGATCCATAGACATCAATACAGGAGATACCGGTAGGCTACCGATCTCTATGGACATCTATAGACTTCTACAGATATCAATAGGAATGTGATCAGTAGGATTCCGGTTCTTATGGATATCCAAAGAACTGTACAGATATCAATAGACTTGTGATCAATGGGATTTCGATCTCAATGGATACCTATAGACCTTTACAGATATCATTAGAAATGTGATCAATAGGATCTTTATATTGAGTACCTGGGTAAAATGTGGTTTCGGTTTGAATCACATTCTTTTAATAGTAATTTTATAACCCCACCATTGTTAAATTGTTAAACCCTATACAAGCACTTTAAAACTGCCCCCCCCCCCTCCCACTTTTAAGATACCTCTCTTTTATTGAAAATAACCAACAATTAATTGTAAAACATGTACTTTTACAAGTTTGTTTTTATTATCATAAGTGCGGTTGAAAGTAGTCTCAAGTATATATACTCTGCCATTTTCAAAATTCAAAACTTTTTGAATAAAAAATACCTGGGTCTTTTTTAGAATGTGCAAATAAAATAAATATATATAAAAGATTCAAAGGGCTTAGTGTCTGACTATTTGACCCCCCCCCCCCCCCATGCTCAAAGTCCATCGCAAAAAAAGTAAATTATATTGCATAACTAAATTTAAACTTGTAACCTCAATTTCCTTAATCGGTTAAATTACCATTACAATCAAAATTTTCCCAGCCAAATTACTTGGATTTTTAAAATGTTTTTGTTGAAAGAACCTTATCTATAAAAAATTTTCGGATCATAATTTTAGAATTTGGAGTCCAAAATTTAAACTTATTTATTAATTAAACTTGAAAAAATTATAATTTTTTTTTAAATAATTAGAATTTTTTGAGTTAGTGGTCAAAATATTGTAAAATATAAGAAAGAAATCGTCACGTTGGGATCATATCGTTCTTAAGCCTACTAACGAATGTATGCCTAATTAGTAATTTAGAGCTAATTTTAGCAATTTTTATACCTTATTTAATACTCTTATGAATATTTTATCCCTAGCTATCAAATTTTAATACATTTTATATATGTTTATAGCTTTTATATAACATTTAATTTTTTATGGTAGTTGCACGTGTTTGGTATTTTTCCCGTTTATCATGTTAGAGCAAGAAATAAATGTATATTACCAACTAACTGAGTTAAGGAAAATATAACATTTAAAAAAAATCAAATTTAAAACATTTAATTCTTGCGAGATGCTTTTGTTTTATTAAAATAGTCACGTGAAAGCTTAGAAAGTGGAAGTTCAGTTTAAACTTTTACATTGTTATTAGAATGTTTATCACTAGAATGAAATATAAAAAATATTTTAAAAAATGCATCCTAAATAATTAAATAAATACAATATTCCACTATATAAACTGCCCTTAATGATGTATATTATAAACAAAAAGCTCAAGAAAAATGTCAAACATAAATTGATATAACAAGTCCATGAAATATGCACTGAAATTAATGTATTGCATTTAAAAGTATTATTGTTAATTTAATGCAACAAGCCATCATTTCCGAAATGATATGCAAGTGTTTTAATATATTATTGATTTTGATAAAACAAAATATTCATTATCTTGGCGATACTGATAACAGAATTTGCATTCCTTGGGAAACATCATTGAGTTTCTTTTGGTTACGAACTTTACATATAGTAATGATTGCTTTGTTGAAAGTTAGATTAAAATTAATGCACGTTATTCACTGACAGTTTAAAATAAATTAAAAAACAACAAATAATATTTTGGGAAAGCTATGCAAAAAACCCACCAAGTTACCAAAGACTACACCTGAGCTTCGAATTGAACAATACTTTGACTACTTTGTCTTAATATAAAGTGATTTTTTTACTCAAATGTATTTATCATGGGTTAAATACAAAGAAAAAAGTTAAATCAGCAACCAGCCCATATAATAGAAAGATTAAAATAAATATAAAGTTCCAGTTGTAAATTCTTGAATTACATGCCACAGCGAATTCTACTAACTGTTAACCTTAACCTCTTACACAATTTGTTTACAATTTACCGGGTTTTAATGATTTTAACAAATATGTTTAAGCCATCAATTAATATAAAAAAGTAATTATTAGGCTATAAGAAGTATTAAGAAAAGAAAGGTAAGTTATAATGATTGTAACATTTTTATCTTAAATAGGAGCAGATTTCTTGTTCGGCTCTGAATCCTCCCGCATGACGCGAATAGCATTACGCATGTGTTTTGCGCGGCTCGCAGAATAAATGTTTTTAAAATTAATACACTTATTTTGAAGATGAGTTCAGCGCGAGGATATTACATTTAACTTAAAAGAAAACATGCTGTTGAGAAATAGTTTAGTTTACACTTCACCAAAAACAATTGTTAGTAGTTTTGTTTGAATTGTTTATGTTATGAGATGTGTTTACAAATTTCTTATATAATAAAAATTTTCAAGAAGAATATCATTTTGTTAATTGTAACACATTGTTTTAAATAATGCAGTGGTTTTTTTTAATTTGGTGGATATTGAATTCGTATAAAAGAATCCCAGAATTTGTTTGTCATATTATTAGAAATATCTAACGTAATATAATACTTATACCTTTTTCTTGAATTCTTTCTTTTTTAGCTTCAGTTTATCATCATGTAATACTTGTATAACTTTTAGATTAAGATAATCTGGGAGACTGTTTTCGATTGAATTCGCCCCAATTAAACTTAATTTTTAAAGTTATGCACTGATGCGAATGTAAGCCTCCATTGTAAGCTGAGCAATAGGGATAAATTCCGGATGCGCCTCGCAGCTGGGCCAATGGCAAACCTATAGTACGCTGTATACCACGCTTGGCGACCTGTCACCAAAATCTACACAGATTGATTGAGAAACTAAGACTACGAAGACTGAAATAGCATTTAGCAAGTAAGTGTGGTAGTTTGATAATTCAAAAATTTTAATAGTGAAAGTAATCTTTCAAAAATTGACTGCAAAATCTCTAAAATTGAGATTTTCTGGCAAAAAAGAAATTCGAAAACTTAAGTTGAAATCTCGATTCTTGCATTTTTAAATATCTATGAGCTGAGTTCTGTGCTTTTTTTGGTTTTATTGTGGATATCACTTTTAATCTTATTTTAGATGGTTTCTAAAGTTTTTGAAAATTTGGGTTTGTCAGAAATTCTTATAATTTTTTGAGTTTGAGCCCTTGTTTTGCTATCTTAAAATAACTGCTTTTTCTTGATTTCACAAATGCCGGAATTTCCTAATTTGCGAATCACTGGAAAATTCATGTGTCAGAATGGCCAGAAATTCTTGATTATTGAATTGAGTAAGTTTGCTGATTTCAACATTACTAAATATTTTCTGCTTTATTCTCACTGTTGATTTCTGAACATGAGTTTTTTTTTGTGTTAATAAATGAATAAATGACCTTATTCTGGAATATTTTTCTGATTGTTAGCTTAGGGACAGTGAATTCCGGATAAAAGTGGGACAGATAATCAAGTTTCTGCTGCCCCTTAAACTCAGTTTACTCGTTCTTTGGTAGAAATGATTTATAATGATGTAGTACACTTGAACCTCACATTAAAGGAAACTTGAATGAAGTATGAAACTGAAATAGTTCACCTGAAACAAATGCTTCCTTGATCACCATAAAATATTGTTACCAACCGTGTAATTTCAATGTTTAATTAAAATGTGTAAAAAAATTAATTATGCTCTGAGATGCAATTTAAAAGGTTTAATTTTTGGAACAAATTGAAAAGAATGTGTTAAAATTCAAAAAGCAAAACTTAAACAGTGGTCTTTTCTGTTTAAAATTTTTATCACTGTTTTCATGAAGAATTTATTGAAAGAAGATTAAACTGCTGAGTTTTTGTTTATGCTAAGCAATATGTCATGTAAAGTGATTTTTAATAAGCATGTTTCTATTTTCATTACTTTCAAAGCTCAATGAAAAATTCCCCAGTTCAGCTCAAACAAAATGAATATAAAGTGGAGTTCTAGTTAACAGGTTTGCTTTGCATGTAACTTAAAAAACACCATTATTTTAACATTGCTTGAATCAAATCAGATGTAACAAAATTTTTAATGTATCTTGTTATAGCTTAAAATTATCATGTTATCACGGAGAGTTAATTACTATATTACCTGGTTAGTGGTTATAAGGTTATTCAAGAGACCAAAATATTTATGAGGTTATAAACAAGGATGAATATTAAGTGTAGCATATCGTGTTGAATATGGATGATATAATTGTGTTGTTAATGAAAGTTAAAATGATTTTTTCTTTAAGAAGGCATTTTGTACAACAAATAAACATGTTAGCATTATAACCAAGGAGTTAATTAAAAAATTGTCCTTTATAAACAAGATGTTATAACAATATAATATTAAGGTCTATAGACGATTCATTTATGGTTTTGTTAACAAGTTGCTATTGTAACAGAGTTTGACTGTATTTTAGATATTTGATTTTTCGAAAGTTTCATTTCAAACTTTTTACAATTATCATAATGAGTATTTATATCCAATGCCAAATACGGCATGTGCTGTTACATACAACTTAAATTTGATACTTTTATCATGTCCAAATCTCATAGGAGTTGATAGCCATAATTCCAAAGTTGGTTAATCATATAATTATTTAAACCAATATCAGTTCCAAATCAAGTTTCATCCGATATTGTTCCCTTTTTTATATATGAAGGTATATCGCATTGTAGGCGGAAAAGAGACCTATCGCAAAAATACTAGTTTTTTAAAAAAAATCGTCTGAAATTTATTTTTTCCATCGCATTGTATGATAGAAAAAAAAACAATTCGCTTACTGCATTCTATTCGAACAATTGATTTAATTTTTGCTTTAATCGCTAGATATTTAAATTTTGAATGTTATAGCACTTACAATTCAAAAGGTCATTTGTGTGATGGATCACTTTACTGTGTACACTGGTATATATTGAATTTGAATTACACACATTTCTTGAATATTGTATGAGCCAATCTTTAGTTTTCGGTGATAGCCTTAACGATCAAAAGTTAAATATTTAACTGGACATCACTATAAATAAAGTAGGTAAGTTATTGGAAGATCTCTGCCAGCTGTACATTCAATTGTTCGACGGATAAAGGGCTAGTGATCCATATTCTATATAGATAAGCACCTACATTGCGGAAAAAATAGCTTTTTTTAGGGAAAAATAATGTAAATATAGTTGAACCTCAATTATCTGACCCTCTTTAACTGGACCTCTCTGTTAACCAAGCAGTTCATTAAAAATAGTTCTTCAACATGGTAATTTCCAGTTGTTTACAAAATAGTCTAGTTTTGCAGATACTGAAATCTGCAAACTTTAATGATTCAAAAATCAGGAAATTTTGCGTTTTATGAAATCCTGATCCTGTGGTGATTTTAAGATAGTAAAAATTTCAAAACTTTAAAGGTTTAAAAAATTTGGCAATAAATCCTAAATTCCAAATTCGTGAGACTTTGTAAGATTCATGGTATATAATATAAAACAAAAACTATGCACTTTTCATAAAGTCAGAAACTACAATTTATGTTCTAGAACATTTTTAGTCTTTCAGCAAGTCGAAGTTTCAGACATTCAACACTAAAATTCAATGTTTGCGACAACAAAATTGGTGCAGAATCATACATTTGCAGATTTGAGATCCACGGACTTCCGTTACTCCTCTGTAGTTTTACTATTAATTTAATGAACATTTTCTTTTATCCAGAATTTTTGATAATCCAACCAACCTCTGGTCCCAATTAGTTTGGATAATCAAGGTTCTACTGTATGTGATTAGAAAATTTTAAATAATTAAAAGTAATTTTCATAATCAATAATTGTTTATTCTTAATGTGTGTTTTTTTCTGTGTTCTTAACTGTGTTAACTGTTTTCTATGTTTTTAACTTGTTAACTGTGTTTTTTTTCATTTTCAAAGTAATATTTATTAATCTCCTCAAAGATAAATTATTTTACAGGATGAATAGAGTAAGTTAACCGCAGATATCTGTATGCTGCACATTCAATCAGCCAGCATATATTATCTATAGAGTAGAGTAGACTAGACCGTGTGTGGCATTAGCCTGCGTGTAACTATAGAGTGATTCAACCATTACGCTCTTTGGGAAATTTGCAAACAGATATCTGTTGAGGTCAGTTTGTTGTACGGGGATTTGGCCAATGGGCATCCCTATAGGATGTACGGTCAATTGGCCAAGGGACATCCGTAGAGGTCAGTAGGCTGTACGTGGATTTGGCCAACGGACATCCGTAGAGGTTGTACGGGGATTTGGTCTACAGATATCCGTAGAGGTCAGTAGGCTGTACGTGGATTTGGCCAATGGACATCCGTAGAGGTTGTACGGGGATTTGGTCTATGGATATCCGTAGAGGTCAGTAGGCTGTACGTGGATTTGGCCAACGGACATCCGTAGAGGTTGTACGGGGATTTGTCCTACGGATATCCATAGAGGTCAGTAGGCTGTACGTGTTTTTGGCCAACGGACATCCGTAGAGGTTGTACGGGTATTTGGCCTACGAATATCCGTAGAGGTCAGTAGGCTGTACGTGTTTTTGGCCAACGGACATCCGTAGAGGTTGTACGGGTATTTGGCCTACGGATATCCGTAGAGGTCAGTAAGCTGTACGTGGATTTGGCCTACGGATATCTATAGGGCTGATCTCTATGGATGTCCGTTGGCCAAATCCACGTACAACTTTTTTTATGGATCTCTACGGACCATTTTTAGTAGGGAGGCTAAAAATATCTGAATACACGTTTTCTTTTATGCCGTTTCACCCAAATTTACAGGAGAAAGGGTGCACCATAATATAAAATATTGCGAAATTAAAAAAAAAAAAACATATTACAGCCGCCATCACTGTGCAGTTGGATGCTGATTACATATATGATGTCCAATGAACATCAAACTATATTATTATCACGACTAAATGAATGAAGTTTCAATATTTTTGTGTTATTTTATATTGCTGAAATGGAAATCTATTACTCATACAGATTAACTTGCATAAGTTTCATTCAGTCAAAACCAAAATATACTTTTGCCATTCAAATGCAAGAAAATATGAATGGGGAAATGGAGATTTCTTTGGAATGGGGCAAGATATGGAGTAGGCATGCCAACTATATTTCTATTGATTGCCATTTTAATGGCAATGGAATCCACTGAAAGGATGTAATGCCATTCTTTCATCAAGTTAGAGTCACATATTTTGCCAGGCTCAGAGGAGATGTATCAGGACATGTCATTTGTTCGACAAGTAATGTTCGACAATTATAACTTCTTATAAAAAAAAAAGAAAAAAGTCCGATGATCATGGTATAAGATTAGTTATTGCCCTCTTAGTTTAATTAAGAGGTATATCACTAGCGAAAGGACTGATTTTTAATCATCATAATGTATTAAAAATAACTTACAGTTTTACTAAATGTCATTCATCGAAATTGCACTGCTATTCCTTACTCCTCAGGCCCACCCTAGGGGTGGCACGTCATTTGTCGAATCCTGCGTTACACCAATGGGGAAAAGACATTTCCAATCCGAAGTGTTTCAGTGAACAGGTGGCACCTGACCCTATCCTGGACAGTCTGGGAGAGTGACTTACATCATAGACATGTTTTACCTCTGAAACCTAGGAGATAAGCAACAACAACATATACTGCTGGCACCTAAAGAATTAAAAAAAGAAAAACGAAGCTAGCAAGCAGGGCCGTGTGGTGCTATGATGCAGAGAGGCGGCCGCATCAGGCGGCACTTGACCAAAAGAGCGGCAAATTTTGGTGCTTAACCCTGAGTAAATTCTACATCGTTTTAATTTTTAAAAAAATCTGAAATGAGGGAAGAGACAACTTTACATTTACAAAAGGAGCGGCAATTCTGATGAATGGCCCGAAATGTCGGATTCTGTGTGCGCCCTTACACCGATGACAAATCGAAATAAATATTTAAAAATTAAGAAAAATTGTAATAAAAAAATATGCGTTGTCATTTTTTTTGGCGTTTGGACACAGAAGGACTGAAATTTTTCTAGTTTTTGGGTAAAAACATAGATTTAGTATGAAAGACATAAAAAAAATCAATGGTGGCATTTTAAAAACTTGCATCACATGAAAAAAATTTACCACACGGTCCTGCTAGCAAGACCTAAGGTCGCAGTGTTAGGCCAACTTGCCCCCCACCAAGAAAGTCATAAGCTAGCAAATAATTGAAATATTTGACCATCAAGATAACAATGGATGCAATTTGTAACAACTGCAATTCCATTGCCTTTCACTCCTAATGGACCTCCGGCGCCTTTTTTACGAAGAAAGTGTTGGGAGTAGGAGCTTTTTCATTTGCAGGTTCAGTCTTTATTTTATTCCAGTCATCATTCATCCTATAAACGGATAGGGAAGAGGTATAATCTTTCAATAATATTGTTAACCTGACTACAGAGTGCACTTTCATTTCTTCACTGAAGAGCACTTTCATTTCTTTCTTTATAAGTCTTTCGAATCTAGTTTAATTTGGAAAAAAGAACGCAACTGCAACTGATCACTTTTATTAATTAATTTTATCGTCAAACTATCTATGTTTTTTTCAAAAAAACGCGATCAGTTTTGAAAAACCGCGACCGGTTAAAAAACCGCTACCAGTTTTGAAAAGTTTAGAGAGTTGAGTGCCAAAATCAAATGGTAAATTTTGGTTTGGTTAATCATTGGTTTTTCAATACAGCTATGTGGGAGGAGATCGTAGTCTTTGTATTTTGCTGTTATTATCAAAAACTTTTCGTATAAGTATCACGAATATTAACTAAAATCTTTAATATTATGAATAAAAAACATAGCGGAAGTAATAGTTATTTGTATTTACTTTTCGTTCTCATCATGACATCATTTCCGTTAAACTATTTTTTGATTGTTTGTCAGCTCGCAACTCGCAACGCCAGAACTGGCTAGAATTTACTAAACAACACACGACAAGCTGACATAAGGAACATGGCGGCTTCTAAAGGTTCTGTTGGATTTATTTCAATAATATTTTGTGTTTTAGTATCCTGTTCTGCAGTTTTAGCTCTCAACAATGTGGGTAAGTCTTAAGATTGCTAAATATTATTTTATTTAAAAATTAGCTGCTTACTAAAGGTCATGTATCTTTCGAGTCTCCTTTGGCATGCATGAAAACAGGTTACAAATGGTTTTAATCTTGATTTCTAAATAATTAAATATTATGATAAAGTAGCATTTGTTAAATTTTGGGCCCCATGTTATTTTTTCAAGTGCACGTTTTTTGATTTATGCCGCAAAGCTTTGCACACCACAGAAAATGTTATTCATGTTTCAAAGATTTGTTATGTTTTTATCGACATGGTCTCTTAAAAAAAAATGATCTGTCATAATAGCCAATTATGTCGATTATAAAAAAAGTATTATCAGCCAACATTGTATGGACCTTTAAGACTTAGTAATAACTCTTTTTTTAAGCAAACCTACAATTAGCATTACTCTTTGATGCGATTTATAATTGCAATTGTTTAAACTACAATGTATGATGGTGCTTATTGAGGAAAAGCTCTAGTACTCACTCCTTGGTCCTTGGTGTAATAATAATGGGGGTTGGGGAGCCCAGTCGAGTCGGTTAGCTTAGCATGCAGAAGGTCCCAGGTTCAAGTCCCGACATCTCCAAAATAACTGCTGACCTATAAATGGCATTTTCAGCCAAAAATGTCCGACGAATAATACCCCTTGTGTACGTAAAAAAATCCTACTCTTCAAAGTCCCAACGCTCTGTACGATGTCGCCCTTAACTGTGTGTTGGGTACCTACTCGGGTTTTGGCTCGTCACTTGACTGTTGTTCTAAATTACGTCGCCCGTCGCCAGTAGCTCTAGTGCGACGATAACTCAAACCTAACTATCTACCTTGGTTTAATAATAGCCCTTGGTTTAGTGTTTTGGTGGAGACTTTTAAATGTATACGGAGAATATGCATGAAGAAAAACATGTCTGCAAAAGAAAGATTTGCCACATTCTATCATCTTCACTGTTTCACAACAAACCATAACTATTACAACAGGCCAAAGGGGGCTGGGGAGTCCAGTTAGTTAGGCACTCGCCTAACATGTAAAAGGTACAAGTCCGGGCATCGCCAAAATAACTGCCGACCTATAAACAGCCCATACAGCCAAATATGTCCGACGAATAATACCCCATGTAAGGGAGTGCATGTTAAATATCCTTCAAAGTCCTAACGCTGCATACAATGTCACCCTTAACTGTTGCGTTGGGTGCCGATTCAGTGTGGGCTCGTTACTTGACTGTGGTTCTAAAATACAAAGCCCATTGCAATAGCCCTTGTGTAGCTCTAGTGCGACAATAACTCAAACTTAACCTAACCTAGCAACATTCCAAAAAATGTATTAATAGAAAAAAAAGTCTGCACCCTTATTTTTCCAAAGTGGGTCTCCGTATTGTATAAAGCAATACAATTTTTATTTCTTTAATATTAAATTAAGGAATAAATTTACTATCCTAAATTTTACATACTTCCCACAACTATAATAAAATGATAACATACACTTCAGAGGGGAACGAGTGTAACCTGTATGAAACATCTAGTTACAAAGATATCATTCTCTGAAGTGTAACTGTAACTACAATATAGGATCTTGTCTATTCATTGGTGACTTTTAATAACTATTACTTTTAACCATCAATTCCCGATCAAGCGTGAAACACATTTGTAAGGATGTATGTTTGAGTTAGGGACAAAGGCATCAATGCAACGACCATATTGTGTTAGACATTTGCAAGCAAACCTTGATTAAAGCTTATGGTTGGCAACCTAAAAAACATGATCCAAGTGGTTGAAAACTAGACATACCTATTCCCATGTTAGTGCATGGGGTTTCATACTCCTCTGTACAAAAAAAAAGTCAGATGCTGAGTCGATTGCCACAATTGCTGAAGACAGTAAGATGTTTAGCTAAATTCGCAACCAAAATCATTTACGTAGGACAATTTATAAAGCTTCCCCCACATCATGCGCAGGCTATTGATTAAATTGTTTGGGGTATCTTCTTGAATGATCTTCTAATTGAATCTAACAATGTAACACTTTGAAAAAAAGTCATATACATATGACGCATAAAGATATTATGTTCTGAAAACATCCTCAGAATATGAAACTCCCTATAGGTGTGTTCTATAGGAATAAAAATTTAAAGTCAACAGTTTTATTCGGTTTGGAAGGCATTAGTGGCATTCATAACTGGGTCTTAAGCATGAAATGGGTTAAAAATTTAAAATTCTTAATGTGCAGTTTTAAAGAATGTTTACAAATTTCTATATTTTTAAAATAAGTATTTGTTATTGACTATAATATCAATGACTTAATTAAAAAATATTTATAAATATCAAATCGTAGCTTACTTTATATCATAATTTTTTCCATAATTTATTTATTAGAACATTTGAAAAAATAGAAAATTAGGTGTTGATATGCTGGGGTTCTCTCTGTCTATTCCCCCCCCCCCCCCTCGAAAATCAAACTTTATCCGTCATCTTATTTTTTAGCGAAAGTATGAAATTCTTACCTATCTTTTATACCTTTTGTCTGTCTGTATGTACCTCTGGACGGACGTTTGCCTACTACTAGTCTGTCGACGGTCTTTCCATTTGAATAGCAGTGAATATAATTTTTTGTCAATTTAAATTGATTTTGCTCATCAAAAATAGCACAAGAAACTTTATTTAATATTAAAATCATTTAATTATCATGTAAAAAAAAAGTTTGGAATTACATCATAAAATGCAACGCATTGCAATTCTTTGATTATTGTTCATTATGTTTTCTAAGAGAGCGGCCAATCTTTCCACTTTTTGCATAGAATATTGTTTGTTTTAATTTACATTTCTAAATGTATTATTGCAATTGAAAGTTTTTTTTGTTTTGTTAATAACTATTTTTGTAAAAATAAAGCTTATGTAAATTTTTATGTTGAAATTTAATAAGAATTAGAGAAGCTTTCTTCATGTAAGGTGAGGCGTTAGCAACATTTTCCATACCAACCAAATGTTGCCAGAACAAATGGTAGGATTTGATACAGCAATTTTACGTCATTATTCTTCAAACTGCAAATAAAAGTTGCAACAACAAATAATATTGCTTCAATTTGTGAAAGAAATATAATTCAAATGCACAATTTGGCCTTTAAAAGTTAAAATTAGTAACTGTCAGATAGAACCGCTCCTACTCAATAGGGGTAAAAAATAATCAAACACAGCATCCAGTTTTAATTTGAACCTTTAAAAGCAAAAAATCAATTATTTTATCATTTTCTTTCTCGAACAGAATTAATATTTAGTCAAATTCTAGCACCCATTTCATGTTTGGAAGTGGCAAGCACTCTTTAAATGACACAAGCTTTTTATTCTTGAATATGTATCAACACAAAAGCTGTAAAAAACTGATATTTTCCTAATATTTGTTAATAACCAAACTACATGCTACATTTTTAAGCAAAACCAAAATACAATGCATTTCTTAAATGGATAATCAAAGAATCACATTGTGCCATATTTTATGACAGCATTCCTAAATTAGGAATTTATGTTTATAATAAATCAGTTAGGAATCCTAACTGATTTATGATAAAAATAAATTTTGCTTCAAATATCATTTTTAAATGAACTTTATCATGCCATTGCTGTTGAGGCTACAGTGATTAAAATAACTTAAAATTATATTTCAATGCTAATGTAATAGTGAATTCGACGACAAGAAGTCGAGATGTCCGGATGTACAGGCAGACAGACAAAAATTATGAAAGATCGGTGATGGGTATCTGAGGTCATACCTTTGTAATAAAAAAAAATTAATCAGATAAATCAAACTGATTTTGTAAGGGGGTACGGACGGACATAGTCATTATGTCAATACCTACTTTTTAATTTTGTTAAATTCTTTTGAATAAAAAAATTGTGACCTGAAAATGTTTACATGCATATTACATGCATAATCAAGTTACTGGTTAGCACTTCTCAAAATTCCTATTTGAGTAATACATGCTCATAGGTTTGCAATTGACACCGTCTTTTTAATAGTGACTCTGTGGTTCTTGTTAAACCATTTAAATAGTCCCCTTTAGTCATTTTCTTTATGAATTTTCAAAATATCTATTCAGAGTTCATTCTAGAATTAAAAAAGGGCAGGGCGCTTCAAACACAAAAAGGGCACTTGCAAAAAGTTTAGGGCATCTAAAAATGCGATAAAATAATTTTTTCGGATTTTTAGAAAATAGAATATACACTCACACACAAAATTAAATATTTATTAGTTTGCTACTCCATCATTTTATGAAACATCTTTTTAGTATGTGAAGGAACATAATAAGGCACTTATGCCTAACAACGAGCCAGAACTGCAAACAGATCTCCATGAGCAAGGTGGAAGAAATTACTAATGCTACTAATCAAACAAACATGGGTTTTGTTTGCATTCAGCTCTAGCATTTAAAATTAAAAGCATGGTTCATACGCTTTTTCCAAGTTTAGTAGAACTCCAATTATTCGAAGAGGTGCTGAATATAAGAATGCCAGAAAAATTTAACTTGGCCTACCTGTTACTGTTCCTCTTTATTCAATGTCATGTCTAGTATTTTTTTTGTACCCACAAAAAAAAAAAAATACTAGGCAGGCATGACATCCAACAGAGACGTACAGAAAAAAATAGGCCGAGTATAAGTTATAAATCGCATATAAATTTTAGTACACTTTTTCCAAGATTCTAACAAAAGTTGAAAGAAAAAAAACTATTATAAAACGATATAACTCAAACTGAAACAAAAGCTATAACCCAAACAACATCTTATAATTTGGATTTGGTTAAACCGAAATTACAACTTCATTATCTCATAGCCCAACAATATATTTTGAGCAATTGATTAAAATATATATTTTCCCCAATTAACTCCAATTATCCAAATTTAAAATTATATGAACGTGGTTAGGTTCCAATTCCAATTGCTTAGATAATTTTAGTTCTACTGCATACTATTCAAGAATTTTTTCCAGAAAATTCAAGAACTTAATTACTAACAAATATTTGAACATATTAAGCGTGTATAAGCCAATACTCCATAAAAACAACAACTAAAACTAATCTGAAACCCCGGTAAAAGACAAAAAAAAAAAAAGCATAAGTTTCAAATGTAAACAAAAAAATCTCAACATTCAAGCTGCTCTTGTGATCATAAGGTCACGACTCGAGACGATAGATCAGAAGAAAATATTCTGGTTGGTCCAATAAGGCCTGAACCGGAGCTACAAAAGTATTGAGACACTCTTTCCGATCACGCAAACGCAGAGCCCGCGAACTGTCAATCATTGAGTGACGTCATCGGTAGATTTCTAAAAAATTACTAGGCTGCAAAATAATCAAATCAAGAAGCATGAATTGCACATTTTTGGTCCGGATGAAGATGATCCTCTTTCAATGAGGGATTGCACCCGTTGGCCTTTGGTCAATATTTGAAGACATCTTAGTGTAATATAATCCTAATTCATCCTTAAAATTTTAATTAAATTTTTTACTTTTATTATTAAAATCCATTATTTAAACTTGTTATTTATCAAAATTTAAGTTTAGTTTTCATCGATATAGATAATGAACTAAATTTTTTTAGGTTGTGGAAAATTTTAAGTCTTAGGGTTAAGCCGTTTGTTAAAGCTGACCCCCTTGTTCAAAGCATCATTTTTGCTCCAAATTCTCTATTGTCTATCTGATTCTAAAATTGATTATTTTGGCATTTTTTAATGATTAAGTTTAGAAAAACGGGTTTAAAAGTATAATATAACGTAACCTGGGTTAAATAAATTTTTGAAAAGGAAAGTTGGATAAGCGGAATTTTTGAAAAACTCGGGAAAACATGGAATTTTTTTTTTAAAAATCGGCATCGAGGGCGGGATTTATTTTGTAAAAAAGGGCATTTAGGGCGGGATTTATATTTAAAAAAGGCGGGCAGGGCGCAGCGCCCCGTGAAAAACGCCTAGAATGATCTCTGATCTATTTACGCACGTTGCCGGGTGCCTATTGTGAGAACCTCTGACTTGTAATCAATAACCATACCAATTGTGCAATTAGCAAAATCCCCATAACCTCTGGTGACCTGTTCAATTGGTTTCGAGTTTAAAATTAGAAAACAATGTTCCTTGTGCGGAAATAGAGGCTTCACGGCTTCCCTAGTTAATGTCACGCTCGGTCACGCAAAACTTAGACATCATTCCCATCCTTGTTAAATTTACAATTGAGCCAAGTCCGAATTTATTTGGTTTTATATCGCTTATATCGACGTTAAGTTTTATTTATGCTAACTCAGTAGTAACTAGTTTTGTTTATACAGTAGCCGCCGCTTAAATGAATCACATCCGTCCCAGTACGTTTTGAACCACGTTGAAAACACGTTATGTTATGTTTAATAAAATCCAGAGTTATACAAATTAACAGGAAATATACGAATGCCTACAAAAATTTAATAATTTGAACGATTTTATGTATAATTTTAAAACAAAATTTAAAAACATAAACAACAATGTTTACTATAGTACTAAAATTTAGTTAAATTTTGCTTACTTGCATGAATACTTCGTTGTTTTCGCCTGCGTTGTCGTATAACTGATAAGTTCGTTTACCTTCCTTTCAATGTCATAAGAGGAATTATAATCATCACACATAACACCCGTTGCTCTACAGTTCTTAATATTTGAAGAGCCCGGCATATTTTTACTCCTCGCGGCCTTAAGGGGTCTAAGGAGTCTTAAAAATGTGCAAAGAAGGAACTACAAAGCATAGTTTGATCTTTCATGTAATTTTTTAACTACTCAATATACAAGTATAATTTTTTTATATGTAGTTCTACAAGATTTATTTAATATGAAACAAATTTTAAAATTTATGAAACTTTAACCAAAACTAAAATAAGTGATATTAAACATAAAGCTATTTGAACACATTGTGATTAGGCTTGCGCGGCAAATTGTGAGGTCAAAATTGAAGACATGACCAAGAAAATGACTTTATATTGTACAAATATGTACAAACAAAGACTTATACCTAAATTCTCAGCTCAATTTTAATTAGAATTTATTTTAAGAACTTTTTTCTAAAAAAATTTATAAAATTTTTTGAATTTTGATTTAAATTTTTTTAAAAATTATTTCTAATTAAAATTGAGCTGAGAATTTAGGTATAAGTTCTAGTTTGTACATATTTGTACAATATAAAGTCATTTTCTTGGTCATGTCTTCAATTTTGACCTCACAATTTGCCGCGCAAGCCTAATCACAATGTGTTCAAATAGCTTTATGTTTAATATCATTTATTTTAGTTTTGGCTAAAGTTTCATAAATCTTAAAATTTGTTTCATATTAAATAAATCTTGTAGAATTACATATAAAAAAATTATACTTGTATATTGAGTAGTTAAAAAATTACATGAAAGATCAAACTATGCTTTGTAGTTCCTTCTTTGCACATTTTTAAGACTCCTTAGACCCCTTAAGGGGTCATAGGAGTCTTAAAAATGTGCAAAGAAGGTACTACAAAACATAGTTTGATCTTTCATGTCATTTTTGAACTACTCAATATATTAGTATAATTTTTTTATATGTAATTCTACAGGATTTATTTTTTATAAAACAAGTTTTAAAATTTATGAAACTTTAGCCAAAACTAAAATAAATGATATTAAACATGAAGCCATTTGAACACTAAGTGATTAGGCTTGCGCGGCAAATTGTGAGGTCAAAATTGAAATAATGACCAAGAAAATGACTTTATATTGTACAAATATGTACAAACAAAGACTTATACCTAAGTTCTCAGCTCAATTTTAATTGGAATTTATTTTAAGAACTTTTTTCTAAAAAAATTAATAAAAATTTAAAAATTTTGATTTTAATTTCTTTTTAAAATAATTTCTAATTAAAATTGAGCTGAGAATTTAGGTATAAGTCTTTGTTTGTACATATTTGTACAATATAAAGTCATTTTCCTGGTCATTTTTTCAATTTTGACCTCACAATTTGCCGCGCAAGCCTAATCCCAATGTGTTCAAATAGCTTTATGTTTAATATCATTTATTTTAGTTTTAACTAAAGTTTCATAAATTTTAAAATTTGTTTTATTTTTATTTTTAATAAATCTTGTAGAATTACATATAAAAAAATTATGCTTGTATATTGAGTAGTTAAAAAATGACATGAAAGATCAAACTATATTTTGTAGTTCCTTCTTTGCACATTTTTAAGACTCCTATGACCCCTTAAACCATCCTAATAAAGCGTTTTCTACGTCTTCTGCTTTGCCAACTCGCTGACATTTCCGATTTATGTTGGGCTCTGTTTCGCAACTTTCTATAATTTCATTTCTTCTCTTCAAAATCCTACATAAAGTTGCTTGAGAAAGTCATAATTTAATTGCAGCTTCTCTTTGGCTGCAATTTCCAGATTATAAATATTTTTTAGGAGTTCATATTTTTTTACTAAGCTAAAATCTTTCCGTATAAACATCGCGATAACTGTCCGAAAAACACGTACTTAATTTAATCGATCAAAAATCAAAATGAGTCTACTGTCTACACCTTCATGCACACGTGTCGATTGCAAATTCCTTCCCCTCTACCCCCCCCCCCACTATAGTTCTCTCTCTCTCTCTCTCTCTCTCTCTCTCTCCCTCCTTGCCTTAATAATACAATTTCTCGATTTACCTTTTTTTAAAGATGGATTCGTCGGCGCCTCTTTGGTTTGCTTTTGTAGTTAGAGGTCATTTGGGGTAAAAAAAAACCACGAATCGTAGAAAAAAGGAATTTTTATTGATTTTTTTGAGTCCTTAAAACGGCGGTAAAAAGGTGATTTGATTCCGATAAGCGGCGGATTTTCAATGTAAAAAGTGATTCCGTTCTGTTCTACGAAATTTATTCCAATTAAGCGGCTGATTCAATTAACCAGTGATTCCAAAAAGCGGCGGCCACTGTATTCATAATTTACCTCCTAGAGTCTTCTTACTTTTGACCTCAAAATTTAACAATAAACGCTTAACGGGTTATCTTTTCAATTGATCTCACTAGACCTTCGGATTTACCGTCCGCTTAATATCTAAACATTTTGTTTATATATTAAATAAATGAGCAAATGCAACTGTTATTAAAACAATCATAATAAAAGGAAATTTAAAGCCAGTGAAATTTTATTCAAATGCATAAAATAGTTTTAAGTTAGATGAACTCAAGGTGACGATCACTGGGTTAGTTTCCCAGTGATTATTCTATTCGCTCCAGAGGTCCGCACATATGGAGCTTAAATTCAATTAACTTTATTTTACAGTTTTTCTTAATACTGATTTTTCCATTAAAACAGGAATGTCCAAGCTTTCCAAAATTCATTGATTAAGAAGCGGTTGACATATTATTCTTATTTGAAACAATAATACTTAAGCACGTTTCGGGGGTCGGAATTTTTTTCAGCGGAAAGTCTATTAAACATTTTGTGTTAAAAAAATATAAGAATGCACTGTTAATTACGAACAGCTGACAGAGCATGTTTGTTGCTTTAAAGCACACAAAAAAAATTATAGTTTTAAACCTCAAATTTCACAACATTGTGCCTCTCAGCAAATGTCAAACGATAATTTTTAAAAAATTCCTTGTAAAACACAATTTTGAATATACGTATTTGTTTGAAAAATGGTTATATATTATGAGGACTATATGTTTATGATTTTGCTTGTGAGTGAAGACGTTATTGACTAATCTTACTTTTGCTCTCTCTTTAGCATGACGTAAGAATCGAACGTCTTATTATGCAAGTTGTCTGCTAAGGGTCTGCCTTTTTTTCATTGTTTTCTTCTCGTTTCGCGCATTTACTCGTAGTGGAACTAATCTCGCGTTATTTTTTGCATGGTTAAAACTTAAGGGTTGTTCCTTTTCTGACCTTGTAGCGTAACTTACCGATTGCTTCCGGCTAAAAGAAGATAATTTTTTATAGTACACATGATTGAAAAAAATGCTATCAAAAGTACAGCTGTGGAAATAAAAAAGTACCCACTTGAGGTTATTTCATCCGTTAGTCACCCTATAGAATCGGACCTTTTTGAGATTGTGATTGTGTACAATTAGCATTCTGAGTTAATTGCACGATACAAAATTTGCATAAGGGGCCGTCTTCATATTAAAAATATTACGATCTTTGAAATTTCCAATAGCAACACCCAATTTTAATAACTTAGAAATGTTAAGCACTCTTGAAAACCCCTAAATCTAAGTTTTTGTTACATTTGGATGAATATTTGACGAGTTATTCAATCGAATCACTTGTGGACCTTTTGGGGTCCATCTCTAAAATGACAAGCAAGCATTGCATGACAAGCATTTGGGGCAGCAATGACAAGCATTTTGGGGGAGGACATATGTACTTTTTGTCCATTGAATAAATGTTTCCAGAAATTTTTAAATAGTAATTATTTATCTTCTATATTTAAAATATATTAATTTATATATTAACAATATTTATAATTCTGCCCCTGTAATTTCCATGTCCGGCTATGTTTGTCGTATTCTATTAAAAAACCTTCCCTGTCGCATTAAATAATTTCTTTAGTTGATAACAGTTCTTTAGTTTTTAGTTTTAACTAATCCGTCCACAGCACATCACATTTTTTTCAGATTTCGTATTTTAAATGAAGTATTTCGCAAATTCAAATATCTTGGCGCGTACTGTATAATGATACGTGCCGTATTTTTTTTAAGTCAATCGTATCTGCAATCTATGAATAACATTTCTTGAAGATTTCATGTATGAGTTCAGCGAACTTTCTCTTCGCTACACTTCTGTATTTTTTTAATGAGTTTTAATATGAATCACCACTTTCGTCCCGAAGATTTTTCTTAGCACGGAATGTCTTATTACTATTTGACGTGCCTTAAATTTTATATTCTAGAAATTTTATCCCAGTAACAATAACTGCTTTTGAAACTAAAGTAAATCTTATCTTAATGCGTCTTCAAATACATTTTTTTAAACAAAGCCTTATAAATAACGGAAATACCAGCTTGTAATTTATTAATTAAGCAATGTCATATTTTCCCCTCATGTAGCTGTACTTATCATGTCTCTGTTCAACCTAAAAATGTCTTTGTTAGACGTAATTTATTCAGCAGTATATTAATATTTCATTAGTAAAGAGCCATCTGCTAGATCACGACTTCTTTTTTCTTTCTTAGGTTACTACCGTAATTTAACCAGGCCCTTTATTTTAGAGTTTGTCTTAAATAAATCAAAATAAGTCCCAGTAAAAAAAAAATCTTTACAGTTTTAAGTTTTTGCAGGCTGTGTTTCCAATACTAAATTATTTTCAAAAGTAGTCCTTTTTAGATTTGATTGAAAAATAAAGGAACATTATTTGCACTAGCTAATGTGATTTCTACGTGCGAAAATTGGAAATTCAAATTTTGCTTATACTTTAAGAAATTAGGTGGCAGGGTATTTAACTATTATTTGTTTCCATCCATACACCGATACCATCCGTTACCACTTTCCATCTTTAAAAATAATTTTTCAATTTATTTTGATATTCCAAACGATGTAATAAATATACTTTTTTCGCCCTCGAGTCAGTTTCGGGCGGGTCATTTAATTCTCAAGGGTGTGGGAGGTAGAATCATTGGGACCAATCAATGGCTCATTTGTAGCTTGACTGCGAATTGAATTCAACTCCAGCTATCCAGTTCTCATCTTATCTTAGTAATAAAACGCTTATCAATAGCCAAAACTAGTGGCTCTGAAATATAACGTCCGTCGCCTATATAATTTGCGACGACAATGCGGTTTTAAGTTATGCTAATAGCCCTCGTGTAGCTGTAGTGCGATGATAATTCAACCTAACCGCATTGCGACACCAACACCTCTAGTGCGTGCTTAATTGAACTCACGCCAAAATAGCAAAAAGAAAGATTATGCGACCAAGACACCTTAAAGATTTCTGTTCCAGTTCTAACCGGCTGATCAGAAAGTTATTAAAAAAAAAGAATCGTGAAGTTTTGCGTATGACTTCTCAGATAGATAAACGCAAAATTATTTTTTAAAAATATTTTTCCTTAAGATCTTTACACTTTTTGAAGAGTTCAGAGAAAGGCTTCTTGTCCCAAGGTCTTGGGTGCTTTGTTTTGACAATGAATCGTTTGGGAAGTAGGAAACATTCTTTAGTCGATGGATAAAAAAATCACAATTCATTATCGACTCTCCACCAGACAACGGATGCATCTCCTGTAGCATATTTGCTGTCCTAGACCGACCGTTCAGCCAAACCTTTCAATTCTTGACGAACGACTGAATTATTATTTGCAAAAAAAAATAAATAATAAATAAAAATAAGGAATTATTAATTTAATAGAATAGAAATGATATCGTCCGTCGGAAAAATGACAAAACCACGAATGTGCAAAAACAAAGGGAAGGAAAACCGGAAACATGCCCCTTAACTATAGGAAAACTTAAAACTATAGCTGTTAGATAAATTAATGGATTATGGTGTCATAAAACATATCGTAATGGATTTCATTTGTATGATATAGGTTCATTATTTATGAACACTCACTCCAGATCATGCCTTAAGGCACCAAGAACTATGCCACCGGAAATGTTATTCCAATGTCACATTACGCTTCAACAAAAATCTCAAGAAATGGGCACAAAAAGTGCTATATTTTAATTAAAAAACAGGCATAACTTTTAATTTAAATTTATTGTTTGTAAATGTGAAATGGCGTCTTAATATAACTTATCTTTTCGTAAAGACGTTTTTGCTTATGTTTTTAAGGAAGTATATTGGAAAATCGCACCTTCCTTATATGTTTTAAGTAGAGAAATGGGTATGGGTTCGTTACATTTGATTGGGGTACTAAATTACGACTCGCATCGCCAAAGCCCTAGCGTAGCACCATTTAGTACACGCTACAGTACAGTTAATAAACGTTAATAAACTCCAAAACTCTCAACTTTGCGTACGATGTCGCAATTAAAAGTTGGGTTAAGTGCCTATACTCAAGCAAACTAGAACCGGGTTTTAGTTGCTTTCAACTGGTACCGGTTAAAACCGGAGGAAAAAAATGGACCAATTAAACCGAGAAGCAGTTTTATTTTTTTAAAATACCGCACATCCATAGAATGCACATCCTTGGTGCTGTCATTTGACCGACGATACAATATGTTTATTTGTTTATCCTTAGCACATTTGATGGATCGCAAAATAATTAATTTAACCACTGATATTATGAAATCAGATTCAAAAGTCAACACTCGGTAAACTCCATGGCTATTAAAAGATTCCATTTTAGCAATCACGCAATATTTTGTTTGTTTATGATTCCTTTGCATCTCCTTGGTTATAACTTGTGTATTGTCAACACACATCAAATAGTAATAAAGTATGTATTTGGAAACTGCCTACATAACAGATTATTATTATTTTTTTAAAGTAAAGTTATTATTTCAACTTTGAAATGCACTCACACAGATTACGAAGATTCTTCAATCGGTTTAAAAAAACTATCTTCATTTATTAAAGTTTAAAATTAAAGTATTATCGGCTAAATGACATAGATTATCGTTCTTTAAGATCTTCATATAGTAATTTCATAGTTTGGGGTCATTTTTTATTCATGCCTTTTACAGTCGTTATAGATAAGACACTTTGCTACTATAAACAAGACTAGGAGATATCGGAATACTTTCACTTTGGCTGGAAATTTTCCAAGCTTTTAGTTTTTATGCTGGGCGGTTGTTACAGTGTGTGAAGATGAGACTGTCTTCGCTGTCCTTGCCTAAGAAAACTCGTGGTTTTCCTTTTTTTTTGTTTGTTAAAATCTGAAACAGTGTTTAAGTTTAGCTTACAATGAATATCATATGTAAATAAGTCATCTTAACTTATCATGTTTCATATGGTTAACTACAGTATAGCTTGGAGTGAAAAAAAATTATTTATTTTATAATATGGAACAGTTTCTAAATTATTAATTAAGAATTGAGGTTTTTTTTAAAAATAGAAGTCTATTTAAACGTCTGTTGGCTAGGAGTTAGTAAAATATTTTTCGCTCTGTATTTATAACTATATTTGCACTTGTCGACTTAAAAAATCACTTCATCAATTGAAAAAACTTTTTGGGTTGGACCTCAGGCTTAATACATTAGAATTGTTGTCGTTGGGATAGTTGTTTTCTTTAAAACCGCTTTGTTCAGGTTCAATTACTTACCATCCTTTGTTTCAACCTTTTTATGTGACCTTGTATTTGAAAACAAACTTATTCTTAATTATCTGGTGTTAGTCTGAATGCTGAATTCTAACTTTTGTCAATAGTATTAATAACAGGTTTTTCTTCGACTAAATGGCTTTCCTCTTTATAAATTGACTCACTGAGAATTAGGCTAGGGATTTTCCGGAGCATTTTTAGACGAACAAATTTTGCTTACCAATGTATATAAGTGCCCGGCAGGGCAATAGATAATAGGTAATCAAATAATTAATAAAACATAAAAAAAATTCAAAATTAGCTTCGCATTGGAGTTATGCATTGTAATACATAGTAGAACTTTGGTCATTTGGCTACAATAATACTATATTTTTATGTATGAGAATCATTCATATATTTAAAGAAAAATGTAATAGTAATTCTCACAAATTCCTATATGTTTTGGATTTTGGCATTTGCCCCAACTATTCATTTCATAGGAATTTTACATCACTAACTTAGACTCTTGCTCTACATCACCTGCCACCACTTCAACACGCACGTAACAACAATAAAGTCGAGCTAACCAACAATTTCATATAGATACGGAACTGTGTCAGGTATATCTTTCCATTGGGTTTTACTATACATTTTTTAGTGTGTCCTGCTCTTTGTTTCGTTGCTATCATTACGGCTCGATCAAGATCATGAAACTAAATAAAAAAAAAACTTGTGTCTCGTGACTTATGTCAAGGCCGCCTTTGTGTTGGTTGCGTGTTGAGGGGAGTGGTCGGATTTCTGCCTTGATGGTTATGACGATGGTTGTAGTTGCTTTGTTGTTGTTGAAATTTTGTATCAGGTTAAGCGAAACGTTGAGAGTCACTTGATGTCATTAGTTATATTTCCCGAAAAATCAATATCAAACAAAAAATGGGAATGGTAACTTCATTCTTTAAACCTTGCAGTCAAATAAGGGAAAAAAATTATCCATGATAACTTACTGGGCAAGACTTTTGCCAATGTTATTCTTGTATAATGTATATCAAGTCAATGTTATTCATTCTAGTTACATCAAACTTATGTCTTCTTTCTCTGTAGTGTTCTGATTTTCTTGTCACTCTGTTAATATAGCTCCTTGTTTAAAATGTTAATTCAATTAAACAACTTACATTATCAGAATCGATACTTCATAAATGTGATACGAGAAGCTCTATCTAGATTTTGTTTAAGTAGTAGGTCGGTGACCTGCGTTTTCTGAAGGCTCCTTATTATCTATCTACATCCAAGTACTTTCTGCCAAAAAAAAGAGAAAGAAATGAAAAATGGTCCATAATTCTTACCATTCCCATATTATTAAATATATATTTTTTCTTTTAGCTCTCTGTCCATGATATCTTATTTGACAATACTTTTTTTTTTAGCTCAGAAATATAACAAACAGAACAACACCTATGACAGCCTTTAAATGGTGTACTGTGTATGGCTTAAACAAAGAATTTGTCTTAAATTAACAAAATCGAAGCATTTACCGATTTATTTTCAAAAGTTCTGTGCATTATAATTCGTAAAATAATATAATTGGAATTTCTCATAGATAGTGTTTTATCCAAAAAAAATGTTTGATTTTTTTTTTACACTTAAGAAGGCGCTGACTAAATACAATTAGCTTTTCGATTTTATTTTTCAAATAAAAAAACTGGTTTGAGAGTGATATGTTGATTCATTTCAAACGCCTTTTGATAAAAGTGTAATGAGTCACATCACAGCATGAATGAGTATTCTACGCAAGAATGAACTCGTGACAGGGAAACTGTCTGTACAGTGTGGTGTGATATTATAATTGTTTATTTGAATGTTTAAAAGAAAAAAACAGAAACAGGATATATTGGTATAATTTTTTTCCACTATAGCACAGCATTGGACTCAAAAGCGTGTCCCTGGTTTTACAACAGTGCTGAAAATGTGAATTTTTGAAAATAATTATTTGTTTTTTCCCCTTTTCAATGTCGTTACTTTTCGTTTTTCGGCTTCGCTTCAATAACGTGAAACTGCACAGGAAAAAAAATCACCGATGCGGGATAGCTTTTCGTATGAGAAAATTTTATACTGTTAGATTATAAGATAAAAACTAACATTTGTCGGATTCTGTCTTAAATGGCCATGTAGAACCCACAGTAAAGATGATTTTCTTCGAAAGTGGATTTTCTCTACACTGAGGAGTGAAGAATCAAAAAGTTTTTATTTGGGCATTGCAATTTTAAAAGAATTAATGTTTTAACGTAAATAATAAAGTCGTGCTTTTATGTCGAGATACAAACAATGCCAAATTGTTTGCCTCGTAGAAAGAATATATATTATAGGGCACTTTCGGATGTAAGAGTAAAGGGGATTTCGAAATACGAACCATTGCTCCATCCTTATTTTTGAGTAGTTAAAAAAGACGACTTAGCTTTAAGAAAAAAAGTCAAATTTCAATGAAATTTCCTTATATTGTATTAAACACATTATATATTTTGTTTTTAGATGAGCCTTAGGCTTAATCATTCTTACAATTTGTCTATAACTTTGGAAAATTACGGTTTTGTTAATGACAATACTAAACTGTTTTGTTTGAGGAGTAGGACATTTACAATAAAAGAGGAAAAATTGGAAGTTTAGTTTGGTATTGAGGGGAATTGTTTAAAAACTTGATTAAAACGGCCTCATCAGCAACTTTCATTGAACTCGATACTTTTTTTTTCATTTCACTTCTTTTATCGCCAATCAGTCTGGTTTTCTTGCGATGAGAACTTAGCTCTTTTTTCTGAGGTGCTATAGGTTAGACAAAAAATATTCAAACTTTCGTTCGCATTTTACTTGTGTTTTATGTTAGGACATTAACAATTCTAACATTTGCCCTTTGCATCCTGAACTTGGTTTTTTCCCCCTATCAGATAGTCCAACAGATTACCTGATCGGCATATTTCTGTCAGCCCCAAGTTTCATAAATCTGGTCCTGTGTTCAAACAATGGAGGTGCTGAACGATTTTTGTTAGTTGACACTTTAACTGTCGTCGCCCGTCTATCGCTTATGACTCACTCTAATCTGAGCAATTTATGTTTTGGGTGATTCGTTCCAATGGGCCTATTAGGCAGGGGAAGTTTTTCGTCTAGAATAATGGTGCGGTTGACCCCATCTATGGGGATTTTCTTGTTTCGACAACTTCCTCTTTTTTTTCATTTAGTTATGTCCATAGAGAATTTTGTCGTCGCGTGTGACCAGATTGGATAACTACTTTAAGCTTGATCTTTCAGGCGAGATTAAAAAAAAAAATTGTATGCCTTAAATGAGCAAAGCTAACTGTAATTTTGGTGGTTTTCAGAAAAAGCTATTCCGGACTTTTGGAATAGCCCTTGTGTAGTTTTGGTCTGGTGCGATGATAATTTAAACTAACCTAACCGAACTTTTGGAGTCTAACTAGAGTGAACTAGCTACAGTCTAATGATCTAACTAGTCTAGAATCGAAATATTTTATTTCATTAACACTGAAAATGATTCGAATGACAAATGTAGTTCCTTTTGCCTGTCTGCATTTTAATTAAACATTGATGCGAATTCAGCTTTTGCAGAAAAGTTTAATTTTAATCTACTTTTTAGTCTAATAATTTTTTCCAATCTTATTCTGGTTTTAGTACCTGAGACTTCCCTGTCAATAGTGACTATCATTTGGTTGCACATGTGACTTAAAAGCTTTAAGGGGTCTAAGGAGTCTTAAAAATGTGCAAAGAAGGAACTACAAAGCATAGTTTGATCTTTCATGTAATTTTTTAACTACTCAATATACAAGTATAATTTTTTTATATGTAATTCTACAAGATTTATTTAATATGAAACAAATTTTAAAATTTATGAAACTTAAGCCACAACTAAAATAAATGATATTAAACATAAAGCTATTTGAACACATTGTGATTAGGCTTGCGCGGCAAATTGTGAGGTCAAAATTGAAGACATGACCAAGAAAATGACTTTATATTGTACAAATATGTACAAACTAGAACTTATACCTAAATTCTCAGCTCAATTTTAATTAGAAATAATTTTTAAAATTTTTTAAAATCAAAATTCAAAATTTTTTATAAATTTTTTTAGAAAAAAGTTCTTAAAATAAATTCTAATTAAAATTGAGCTGAGAATTTAGGTATAAGTCTTTGTTTGTACATATTTGTACAATATAAAGTCATTTTCTTAGTCATGTCTTCAATTTTGACCTCACAATTTGCCGCGCAAGCCTAATCACAATGTGTTCAAATAGCTTTATGTTTAATATCACTTATTTTAGTTTTGGTTAAAGTTTCATAAATTTTAAAATTTGTTTCATATTAAATAAATCTTGTAGAACTACATATAAAAAAATTATACTTGTATATTGAGTAGTTAAAAAATTACATGAAAGATCAAACTATGCTTTGTAGTTCCTTCTTTGCACATTTTTAAGACTCCTTAGACCCCTTAAACTAAATTGTGGATCATTACCAAAAGTAGAAGCACCATTGTAGATCCCACCATGGAGTATACCTGAAAAATCTGTTATGTTAATCTGTGATAAGTGTAATAAGTTATACAAAACCCTTATATTTTAAATAACTAATTATGGGTAATTGTTCGAATGCGATTGTCCGCTGTTACATTATTTAGACGTATAACCCTGTTGTAATTCAGTGGCTTGTTGGTTGGTTTATTTTCACAAATCATAATTTAATTGCCTCTCAAAAGATATTTCGATCCTGATGACCTTCACGACGATGTCCAAATCCTTCTGACGTTTTCTGACGCGTATATGACGAAAAATCGAATGACCTTAGCGATCAGTCATAATTGCCGATATTCCGTTTGCCGATTCAGCATAATAAATGAGTCGGGTCGTATCAAAGCATTTTTAATTCAATAAAAACTACTAGTGTAACTATCCTTTGGGCGCTGTTATACGTTTTTTTCCTTTAAAGTCTGACGTCCGTGATATTTTGTTACGGTATAAATTCTCATGAATCAGCTGTTTTGTTGAAATGTTTGCTTAGTAAAGCATAAAGATTTCCTCGGCCTTGATCTTCAGTGCTTATCTTACGATCTGCTTATGTTTATTTTATGTAATGTACGCATCATGTTTCTTTCTGTCTACCAATAATTATATATTTTTAATGGATACCGTTTCGAATCAGTAAACTTAATACAACAAAATATATAAATGACTAATTCCGTCTAACTGAACATTTTTATATTATTTAGTTGCAGTAAATGGCGGAGGTCAACTATTCGGCTAAATTTTTAAATTTTGATTTCCCAGAATTGTAGGGATATTATTTTTTTTAAACACAAGACCTATTGACTTACACCGCTACTGATACTAGAAAGGGTATTTCTGCATTATAGAATTTTCCCATTACCACTTGCTGACGATCTCTCATTATTGTACTCTAGTTTTTACAGAAAGGTTGTTTTCGGTTTTAGATACTAGTTGAAATCGCCAATACAGCATTTTAGTTACAATTTAAACTTTTCATAGACACTTTCACTCCAGTGATTTTCATCTGAGGAATTTCATGCTTGCTTTAAAAATCATGTTCATAAAATATATTAATATTACGTTTTTTTTGTCTTACTTGAAGAGACCTACACACTTTAGAATTTCGATTGACCATGTGACTTATAAAATACATGACATTACATTCTGAATGCAAACTAAATATTTTTACAAATTATATAAATAGGTCCGAATCAAAACATTATTCATCTGTTTTCTTAACCCTCCTCTTAATAAACAAATTGACCAAAGTGTAAATTTAAGAATGAAAAAGTTCGGGTTCTAAGCTGCAAGTTGTATTCTTCCTTTTGTAACATTTAAAAACAATTCTACATAAATATGTGTTCTTAAATTTAGTTAAACCTAAATTTTACTGTTCTAACGTATCTTAAAATTTCTACAGTAAAATTTATAAATAGTTTCTTGCTTTTAATTCAATGTCATTCTTTTTTTTTTGTTTCAGGGCCATTCCACTTCAGTCCATCCATAGACTTTTTAAATTTACAAGACTTTGATGGTAGCTATTTAAAAAATGATTATCTCACAAAGACTCTGTACCATGTCCAAAAAAGATCTGTCAACTCTCCCCCAATTAAAAAAGTGACCCCTTCAACAGAGAAGAAAGTTCCGACCAAAAGTGTTTCATCCACAGAAAGTTCTCTGGAGCTTAAAACAGTTCCATTAGACCAGAAATCCAAAACAGAAGAAGTTAGCTCCCATAATGTGACTGCAGTACCATCTACAACTGCAGAAACTACAAATTCAGCAAATGACAAATATAATATTTCTGTGGCCAGTTCTGATTCAGTTGTGAACGTAACAGTTTCAAGCACTGCAGTGCCTTCAAGTACAACAGTATCTAGTACAACGACCAAACCAACATCTTTTCCAGAAGTCTTGCCAACGAGGCCTTCAAATATCTCTGAAAATGCCACTGTAAGTTGATTTCTTTTTATAAGAGGCACATATTTTAGCTGCTTGTTTTCTTCTTAAGTTAATTCCTTTACTTCAAAGTGAACTTCGAAGACATTAATATGGTTCGTACACTCCTTGAAAACCTTGAAAAATGCTTGATTAAAAAAAAAGTTCATTTTTCAAGTGCTTAAAAAGAATCTAGCTGAAAAAATATCTACCATTTATTGCAAAATCGGATAATATAGAAATTTCTCATTGCTATTGCCGAAGCACATAACCTCTCACCCGGTTACGTTACGACATCACTAAAATCTTTTTCCAGCTAGCAAGCGACCGGCATCTTTCGATAACTGTAACCGTGTTTATAACCAATAAGTTTTTGTTCAGATCTTCGCATGTTATGTCGTTTTTTTTTAAAATCGTTTTTAAAAAATTAATACCTTAAATTTCCATAACTCTAAATTTTTCTTGGAAAGTCCTTGATTTTTTTTGTATACACCATGAACAAAACTATTTCACTCAGCTTAATTTCTTATTCTTCTTTGATGTTAATGACTCATGCATCTCCAACCAATAACATTTTTAGGTGTTATGACTATGCATGTATTACTCCAGTAAAAATAATGGTAGCAATTTATTTTATTAAAGTTGAATGTTAAAAAGTACCGTACAACTTCTAACAATTAACTGGAAAATCAAATCCCTTACGATCGTATCCACCAGCCATGGGATAACCTCGGATATAGCTGAATCTTTAGTGCCTGAACTTCTTGATCGTGCTTAGGGATCGACCGATGGCGAATTTCGGCCGATGGACCGATGCCGATTGTTCAAAAATTACATCGGCCGATTTTTCCCGCTTCCATCGGCCGATGGAAAAACCAAAATACTATATTCGGTAAATACTTGTGAAATCCGTAAAAAAATAGGAAATAGCGCGATCCCTCCGATTTCCATATTTTTTTAGTATTGTATGTCTGTTTACGATTTAGTCTTTCCTCATAAATAAATACAATTAAAATTTTAAGGTATATAATAATAACGACTAAAGCGATATTTTGAAGAAGAAAATCGGCAATTAAATAATTATTAAAGATATTTAAACATATAATTAATAAATAGATCGGGGTTCCGAAAGTCGCGGAACTCCGGGGACCCGAAGGTCGTGAAACTACGGCGATCCGAAACTCGCGAAACTACGGCGATCCAAAAATTCGGCAATTTAGCCACAGAAACCCCCAATTAGGCCACAGCATTGCTGCCGTGCTGTGCGATTTCTGCAGCAGGGAACTAAGTTTTTTGGTATAGGATTTAAAAAAAAACCTTTGTATACGGATGTTTGTTGAAACGAAAGTTAACGATGTTACGAAAATATGTTTACTTTTTTGCGCTATTACGAATTTGTGTGTGTGGTTGTATCTCTGGGCTGGTTTTTTTTTTCAATTTGAAAATGAAGTTTTCAGTTGCTTTGTGTGAAGTGGCCCTAGCTTTTGTTTTCTGATGCCATTGAATAAGATTTAGCAATACTTATTAAAAAATGTTTGGCCAAAAAAAATTACTAAATTTCGGTAATAAAAAAATCTCAATATTACAGTTACGATACAACCTGGTAGACACTGTTTTCATAAAATAAAAAGGATTGTTTACTTGTTAAACGTTTTACCCAAAAAATCCTACAGATGGGATAGTGTATGTGAAATAAATTACAGATTCAAGGATCTGATGCCTCGTTATTTATTGTTTATAAAAAGTTAATACCTTAAAAAACATTTTGGTACTATAAAAAATAAATACATTTGGTGTAAGTAGAAGCTTAAATGTATAAATAACACAAATTATGGTAACACTTGATAATTTCAGCTCAAGTACAGCTACGAGGTGCTGCACCTCTTTTCGAAAGCGATACTTTTTTTAAAAAAACTCATCTAACACATTCAAATCCATGTTCATTTCCACTTCAATTTTATTTCGCCTTCCAATGTATTCTAAATTTTCTATATCATTTGAATCTTCCGGATCATAGGACTTGTAGGGATCAGTAATATTTTCTGTTTACAAATCTGCTCAAACGCTATTGGTTGATGGAAGATAATCCAAGCTTAAACCGCCCAATAAGGTAGTTTATTCCCCAGCACTTCATCCGTGCGATTAAGGGCTCGTGGATACCGTTTTGCTGTTTATCCCAAACTAAAACCGGTTTCAAAAATAAGCGGAGCTTAATTGTACTTGTATTTGCACTAACAGTCTTATCCACCTTTTTATCTGCTTGTACCTCTGGATTTTACAAAACTTGTCACATTTTAATTAATTCATTGTTTTTAGTACTATACATTTTTTTTGAAAATGTAGCTAAACTGTTCTTGAGTATTTACATTAATATGATTATTTTAAAATTTCAATATAAACTGATAGAGTATAATATATTTTTAGGTTGATCACCATGTGTATTATAACTCCACCATGTACATGGTTGACGAGGCTGCCATGGCCTACTGGGTTAATTTTGATGAGTTACCTCAAGATAAAGTTGTGGTACACCGAATGCTGTCAGACTCCCATCGCAAGGCAGCTGTAAGTTTTAAACATTTAACTTTTAGTTATGGGTATGTCAAACATTTGGTTCTTTTGGGCTGGGGAGTCCAGCAAGTAAGGCGCTTGCCTAGTATGTGAAAAGCACCAGGTTTGGGCCTGGTCATTGCCAAAATGACTGCTGACTTATAAAGGCCAAAATGACTGCTGACATATAAAGGGTCTAAAATGTTATACCTCTATAATACAGAGTGTGGAGGGAAGTCAAAAGGAACTAAGGAAGCTAAAAAAAAATACCTTTTTACTTGATAAGATTAGTCATATAGAAATTTTTTCCCATAGGTTTATAAGGTGAGACCTGTTTATTTTATATCTTATGTGTATACATTCGATAAATTATGATGAAAGCAAGCTATAAATTTTAGGGCTATACCCCATTTGTGAGAAGCTTTTATTCTAAGAAGAAATTATTGCAAACACTAGGAAGTTTTTATAACTACGTTTGGCTGTACTTATTTTATTGCTTTTTGGTTTGATATGTATTTGTTTCTGTAATAGCTTTCTTTTTCCAGACTGTAAGTTTATCATTTGATTTTCCGTTTTATGGACATCCCTTGCGTAATATAACCATAGCCACAGGAGGTAACTGTTATTATTTGATTACTCGTTTATATCTAAAATATATTTTTTTGTATGCAGTTTATAAAAAGTGCTTCATCATTGTATTTGTAAGAAAACAACAACAAATATTATTTTTTTTATCAATTTATCAAAATGTTTTTTGTTTTAAACTAAAAAATTTATCTGTGACTGTTGAATAACCGTAATGTTAGCGTTATTTGTTAATGGTTCAGTCGAAATAAAATCTCTGTTTTAGTTTATAGTAATTTTTGAAAACTTTAAAATAAGAATATTTTATATCCATGGAATTAATGCAGTTTTGTATTTTTTTTTAAACAATGATGAAATGTTACAGGGTTTATTTATATGGGTGACTACATGCACAGTTGGCTTGCTGCTACTCAGTACATAGCACCTCTTATGGCAAATTTTGATACAAGCCTCAGTAATGAATCAACCGTTCGATACTTTGATAATGGTAAGCCTACTCCTTTAGATATATTCATTCATTTGTAAGATAGCCTGTTCAGAATTTTATTGCATATAAGGTCAAATATTTTTTACAGTCAAATAGTTGAAACAGCATTATAATCCCTTTTTTTAATTTCTTAAAATTTTTATTTAAAACACAAGCTAATGTCCCAATTATCTTTGATATTATTCTTTTTGATACATCTAAAACTACAAATAACTCTAAATTATGTCTTGTTTTTGTGGTGTAAATATAATCGCTTTTGAAAAAATATTAACTAATTTAGAATTTTTATTGAGGAAAAGTAATTTTTATGCTGTGTGTGTAATGATTTTTTTTTTTGTTTTACATTAATTAAAAAATATTGCTTAAATCATAACTTTAATAAGATTAATAAAATTACATTTGTGTTGCAAATTTGAAAAGGTGTTCTAAAAGTACTAAAGAAGGCAAAGAAGCCTACTTTCCTATTACTTAAATAATCACTGAAATTCCTATAAAAAAACAATATTTGTAATAGAAACTCTCACCTAGAATTGCTTCTACATGCATAAAAAATTAAAACAAAATATTTTCTTGTGATTTACACTTTTACAAGCCCAAATATATTGTTTTATGTTATTTTCATTAATTTTCTTTCGTAAAATTAATTAATATTCTTTATCGTTGACTAAATCTTTTCGCAGTTGAAAGAATATTTAAGTGAAATTGTTTGAGTTAAATCATAGCATCTGTTCCAGCGAATTTTCATTTTGGTGCTTTTTGAAACTGTTGCCTTTCTAAATGATGCAAGCTTCTTATTATATAAGTATCAACATAAAAAAATATTCAGGTCTAATATTTTCAAACTTTTAGTTATAACTAACCGTGAAACAACTTAAACTTTCATTAATAACAGAGACATGTAAAATAAAACCCACCAGCTTATAATGCAAAAAAAATTAACCGCTTTGAAACATTTTTAGTAAACAAATAAGGAAAAATCAAATAATCACATTGTTCTAGATTGTTTGACGTTATTAACAACCTATTTACGTGATAAATATTCCTTCAGATATCAAAGTTTCTCATGTGATGTTGTTCTGGCAACAGCAACTAAAATTAGGAAACATTAAATTTCAATCCCATATTACTTAAGTACTTGAATCTAACCAATGTTTTTACTTTTTGTACAGGAACTGCTTTTGTTATTGAATGGCATGCAGTCACTTTGCAGGATGCCAAAATCGGTAAAAGTAATTAAATTTTTTTTGTAATAATTTCCTATTTTATATTTAAGTTTATTTTAATATATAATCTTCTCGGAGGGAGTCTCAAAGGAGGAAAAAAAAACATTTGGGACCATTCTTAAAAATGCACTTAAGTAGAGGCGCTGTTGACTGGCTCTTCGTGTAGCTCTTATACTCACTTTACTATACATTAACTTTACTTCTAATATTACAACTGCCATAATTCTCAAGAGATTTGGAGTGTCTATTCCCGATTTTTTGCATTCATAGCAGATAATTATTTTCCACTATTTAACCAACCGAAAGGCGAAATGTGGTTAAAAATACGAAGGCCTTATAAGATAAAATAAATAATGTTGATAAAGAATCAGCAACTATAAAATGCATAACTAAAAATTAAAGTTGTGTTAAACTGATTGAAAACAAGAACTCGTAAAATGATGAGATTTGAAAACATCAGCTCTTTCAAATCAAAGTGTCATGATATTTTCGAGGAGCCTTCGTCATTCCGAAATGGATTACAAAATGTATCTCTTGTGTTGCAAAGGATCTTAATTATTATCTTGTAGTGTATTATTGGCATAATCAGAAAAAAATTTAAATACAAGTAAAGAAGAAAAAAAATCATTGTGTTTCTTTTGCAGGTGGCAACTTTTCCTTCCAAGCAACCCTAATGAGCAGCGGAAATATTGTGTTTGTATATGAAATTGTGAGTATACTAAAACCCTTCTGTTCTTAATTGAATTATAACTTTTACTAAACTTTTTTTATCCAATGTAGTTTTGGAACATTATTTGGGTTAGAGTAGTGTAGATTAAATGTTTTATTGAAAGACTTATGCATTGCATATTAATTTGCATCAAATGCTTTATGAAACTAACAAAAGTTAGCCAAAACTAACTAACAGTCTCTACCCAAGCCACAGAAAGCCCCTTAAATATGTGTTAAAGTTTCAACCTGAAGCTAAGTTTCATTTTAGATGGATGGTAAAAAAGTTAAATAATTAGTCAATATAAAAATTGATATTTACCTCAAAATAATTTATTATACTTAGATTTGTGTGCCTGTTTTTTTTTTAAATTAAAATTATAGACATTAGAAACAGATTATAGATTTAAATTACTTAATTAAATATTTCTTTTCCAATTTTTTTTTTTAAAGTCAGCATGTGTGTTGCACAATAATTAAACATAACTTTTTCGGTGTTTGATTTCTTAGATTCCAGTTTCTATAAAAGATATAGGAGATGATGTACATCCTGTGAAAGTAGGCCTATCAGATGCTTATGTCATTGATAGAGTTATATATTGTAAGTATATGATCTTAACAACCATTTACCCTTTTTGAAAGTTACTCTAATTTTTGAATGGCTAGATTATACAAAAAATAAGACTTGTTACTTTTCATAATCTTGTATCAGTAAAACTTTTTTTTGGATAATGTTTGCTTTCAAAAAAAATTGCTCCACAATCAAATAAAAAAGAAAAACAATTTAGTATAACATTGTTTGAATTTCAGAATGAATTGTAATGTGTAATGAGTGGATCGTTTAATCTATTTCTACATTTTAAAGTTTATGTAATTTTATAATTTTAAGATTAATATCTAAAGCTGATGAAAGTTTAAATATGATACTATGGTGTTCAATGATATTTCAGATTTTAATATTGTATTGAAATTTTCAGTTATCCGAAGAAAGACTATCTATGAGTACCATAGAATAGATATGAAAAAAGAAGAGATTGGAAACCATACAGCTATTTATTTCACTGCATTACCAAGTAAGCACACTTTGATGCATGCATTCGTACAAATATACAAAAAATACTATCTTAAATTAGGTTAATTCTTTACAATTAAGAATAAGAAAGCAATCCTTTCACAGGTCTTTAAGTTCTTTTAAAATATGGAGTAATAGTCATAACCTCTTTGCTCAAATCACTTGCATGGAACTTATTTTACAGTTTTTTCTTAATACTTTTCTATTAAAAAGCAAAATGGTTTAAGCATCTTGAAAATGCCGATGTAAAATCAGCTGGCAAGAACCAGTAGAACCAGTCTAAACAAACAAAGTAGTAACAGTACAAAGAGCTGACAGAGCTTGTTTGTGCATTCAAAGCACACCAAATATGTGTATTTTCATCTATTTTAACTCCTAATAGCATTAAATTGTTGTGCTCCAGTTTTTGAAAATTTAACCAATAATTGTTAAATTCCCTTGTAAACATACTTTTGAATCTATAATTATTTTAAAATTCTGGTTATCGTATAATATATGTACCTGTAAGATTTTGTTTGGAAATGAGGGAGGGTAAATATATTTATCGATAAATTGTCTTTAACATCCCTGTAAGATATGAAATTTACCCGAAATGTAAACTTATTTTGCGTGCTTGAGATTTTCATCAATAATTTAAAAATTTTATGCCTTTCATTTTTCCTTGTAGTAAGTGGTTTCAACATGTTCTCAGTACTTTAAATTATCCATTTTGAAATTTTAAAAAAAATGTGTTTCATTGCAAAAATTGACAGCTTATTAACCGATTTATGTGTCTGTATTCATCACATTGTTAAATTCTTCTTTCATTGACAGCCTGTATGAGCTTCCACGATTGCAATTCCTGCATGTCATCTGACCTGGGCTCGGATTGTGTGTGGTGCGAATCTGCTAAAAGATGCTCCGATGGGCTGGACAGACTAAGACAGGATTGGCTGCAGTCAAAGTGTGATGTTGAAGTTGGTATCCATGCTAAAATAATTAGATTTTTTTTTAATACATAACATTGTTTGCATTATTTTTAAATGGTCTAATTTTTCAAGACTACCTTTTATTTTTATTTTGGAAAATCTTATAATACTTGAATATCAATTTTTATAAAGATTAACAATCCAATCATTACACCCGGATTTTTAAGTACTTTGTGCATCAGTCTTTCCTACAATAACATTAATTTTATAATTTATAAATTTTTATTCATTATGTACTTTTTCCATCTAGAAATGTTTTTAAGATCATCAACCTTATTCTATTTTTTTTTAAATATTTAATTTGAAATAAATTAAATTTAAAATTTATGCAGTGAAAATAACAATACACCTATGCCTATTTCTTGCCGTTTCGTAGGTTAGGGCTCTCAGATTTCTTGTTGAGTCTTTAATCAATCTAGTACAATGTTTGTAGATTTTAAATACATTTGAGCTTTATACACTAAATTTCAAATGTAATGTAAAGTCATATTTATGTGTGACAATGGAATCTTGAATCTTGCTTGCATTAAAATGTTGAAATTATTTCTTTCAAAAGTTTTTTTTTTACCCTTATTAAAAAACATTTAATTAAAAGGGAATGTTTAAGCTTATTATCGGCTCATGTCTACTTACTTAGACTATTTTCCCCATTCACTCAGAAATCATTTGGTTCATCTCATTCATTGTCGGTATAGATGTTTTCGGTACTTTTAATCACTGTTTTTAATTAATTATTTTGCTTTTGCAGAAACAATCTGTAAACTGCAGCGCACTTCCTGTGCCTGATGTCAATCCTTATGTTCAGCCACTCACAGGTATTTTTTGTTACAATAGGATTAAACAAAAGTTTTTCCATTAATTTGATACAGCACATGCACAAAAGTTGAGCTGTCTTTACTTTGTCACTTGTACTTGTATCATTTTTAATTATTATTGGGAAAAGTTCTTTAAATATGTCTGTACTTTGTACGTGTGTTTTAAATCATAGAAATATATTAAATTATGATTTGGAGTAATTGTTTGGCATTTGTTTAGTTTAAAGATTTGTAGATAATGCCTAATTATCATTTGGTAAGATTTTTGCAATAAGTTTGCTGGCATTTTATGATTCTATAATTTTTTAGATAAATACATGAATGTAATCGATTTTTTTTATTAGTAGTTAATCGAAGTGCATTTCTTATTATTTATTAGTTGTTTAATATATATTTTTTGTGTTATTTAAGTAGCATGATATGGTGCATGTTTTATTCTCATATAATTATAAATATAACTTTTTAGTGTTTTTTCATCTTTTTAAACATGTCTTGCTAAGTGCCTGTATTTTGAAAATAACTTCTGCATGAAATTTTCATTTGAAAGTGTTTTTAGTTGTTTGATGCCTGCATTTTTATTATTTGCATGGTTTTCTTAGATTCCCCGTACAAAACGTACACTTTATCACCGAAAACACCGAAATCTGACTATCCTTATTATTCAACTCCCATGTCCAACATTCCTCGAAAACCTGAAGATGCAAGCGACAACAATGCATCAACTAGTGCTAGAGGTATAGCATTGACTAAGTGAAGTGGATCATGTTAATCCATAAGAAACTAAGCATAAAAAGTATAAAAATAACATCTATCTATAGGGTGAGGCAAATAAAAGTGGCCCCGGTCTAGAGATAGGATACGTTAAAATGCTTGGCGAGAAAAACTCTTGAAGACGTTTGAAACCTGTTTTTTGCATTGATAGAATCGCATTAGCTTCACTTTAGAGCTACTTATAGCCTAGTGGCGAGTTCGTATTTTATGAAGACGTCCCATAATGCAAATTTTGTGTCTTGCAATCAATTTAGAATGTTTTGTATTAACAAAAACAAAAAGGTCCGGTTCTGTAGGATCAATAACGACCGAAATAATCACCAGTGTTAACTTTTCTTGATCAGCTCTACAAACTTGTTTATATTTCATTTCAACTAGCTTCTCGGACCATAGCGTAGTTGCCGGAAAATAAGTCGCCAAGCGTTTGTTTTGGGCTTAATATTGAAGCGATCAATAGCTTCAGTTAGCAAACCTGTTTTTGTATTGGTTTTTGACTTGGCAACATTTCTGTTGTGTTCTTATCTCCACGCAGGGACCACTTTTAATTGCCTCACCCTGTATAATACATTGTAATGGTGAATAGAAGGGTATTACAAATGACCTTTGTAGCTTTTAGTGCAGCGTTAACTTAACCGAATTAACATTCACTGCTCTTAACTATATTTATCTATATTTAGATTTACAATCAAATTCTTCACTGAATCTGTATTTGGGCAGTTAAAATTTTGACTGCAATTTTTTTATTACAACCTGGATTCCTGTTGTGAGGCATTCAAGTCTTGACTTTCCAGAAACATCTGGCAGATTTCCTGCTCAAACAGGCTTCATATTTTATAAATCTTAAACTTAAATGTTTTTTCATGTGTTCATTGCATTATAACTTATTTTTTAGAAGAGTGGAAAATTCCAAAATTTCTTCAAATGTGTTAGTTTTAAACTTATAGTGAAACTGTAAATTACTAAAAAATCTATTTAAAACAATTTTTTTGCGCATTCAGCATGACAAGGCACTACTTTTGATCCTAATTTGAAGTTGATACTCAGGAATTTTGTTTTTTCGACCCACCCTAATCTGTATGATCCTGAGATGCATTTAAGCCTCCATGGGCCTAAAACTGAGAAGGTATTGATAATGTATTTAATTTAACCTAGCTGAAGACACTTTAGTAGCTTGTAATTGTTTCAAAAAGATAAATTCTTATTATCAGGATATCAATAATATGATTTCAAAATTATGTTCGAGTTTCTTTTGGGTTAACACGATCCTTACATTGACTCTTCACACATTTTATTTACAGCTGGTAATCTATGCATTTATATTCACAGTACAGTTTGTCTAGCATCGATTTTGAAAAATATATATACTTTTTTGTATGTGATGTGATATTAAGTGATAATTTTATGCGTTTTATATTTTTTATGGAATGGTTTGTGAAATTTACTGATTGTTAACTATGAAACCAGCACAATATTTTAGAATTTTATGAATTTTTACTATAATTTTTCTATTGAATCTTTATGAAAATTAAGTTTTGCAAACAAACATTATTTATTTAAATAATACATTAGTTTTAATCTTCTTTCTCATATTTTGTTACTGCTGCATGCAACAGAATTTTCAATTTTTATATAAATACTGAATTTTGGACCAAATTTTAATTTCATATCCAGCTCTAAACTTGAGTCAATACAATTTAAGGGTTTAATATACAATAAAAAAATAATGCAGCTTTTATTAATTTAATATTGTTACTTTTTATTACCATTTTTTTCTACTAAGAATGTGCACTTATTTAAATTTTGTTATTTGATACATATTTCGTTTTGTGTGTGTCTCACAGTTTTCATGACTATTTTACCACATTTCAATTGCGGGTACAAAAATAATAACTAGCCATTAGGCGTTTCTAAAGTTCAAATTAAGAAATTACTTTTACATTAATAAAAATGGTTTTGTGCAACATCTATTAAAAATAATTGTACTGTTTAGTTAATTTTTTCTTTTAATTTTTTTTTAACATTTTGTGTAGCAATGTATGTATTATGTTTGCTGCATACTTTGCATAAATGCATACTTTGGTTTGATTTATCTTCCAAATGTTGTATAAAAATTTGCATTTAAAACATTGAAAAATAAAAAAGGAGTAGGGATTTGAAAATTGTTAAAAATTTAAATTTTTGAAAAACCCAACTTGCTTAATAAGTGAAAAAATTTGAAATGTGTAAGTACAAAATAAAAATTGTCTGAGGTATTGGACCCCCTTAATGCTCAGAAAGTTTAATTTTTCCAAACATAGAAAATTTCCAATAATAGTACCTTGTGCAAATTTTTTTAACCGGGTCCTCTCTTGTTAATATTTTCAATTAGTTTGCTTCTTTGAGGCTAATCTCACCGAATTTCGATTTTTTTTTTCAGTCGCCGAAGAAAGCTCATCCCTCGGAGTTGGCAGCGTAGTGGCTGTTTTATTGATTTTGTCCATTGTCCTGGGCGGCTTAATGTGGGTTGGGTATGCTTATAAAAACCCACACACATCCTCAGGGCAGCTACTTATTAGAGTAAGTATTGTTTATCATTAAAGTTGAACCCCGTTAACATGAACTCGAAGGGAGCACTGCTTCGAAATGCTATTGGTTCACCTTAAGCAAAATTTTATGTTAAGCGAGTTCACATTAATGAGGTTCGACTGTTGTATATATGTGAATGATTGTTTTAAAAAAGTTTGATTGATTAAATTATGTTTAAAATAGAAAGTAAGATTGTTTAAATTCGGCTGTGAAAATTTATTACTTTTTTTATTAATTAAAATTTTAAAAGTCAGATCATTATTACTTTCTAGTTAAGTTTATACTAATGGGGTATGATGCAAATATTTATTCAAAAGATTTTTTAAAGATTTTGTCAGAAAAGGGTTCTAACGTTGGCAATAGTCAACCAAGTCTATATCATCCATGCCATGAATGGACTGGCACTCAAAGTTTTGAACTGAATTGTGTTTTTTTTTACCAGGGAAATCTATCACAAAAACAGACTTGCTTATAAGATGTTCACTTCAATAGTTAATACAACTAACATTTTTTTAGGGCTAGGGAACCCAGTCGGTTAGGCACTCGCCTAGCATGCGAGAGGTCCCAGGTTCGGGTCCAGGCATGGCCTAAATAACTGCACACCTATAAATGGCCCGTGCAGATAAAAATGTCCGACGAATAATACCCCGTGCAAGGGAGTGCACGTAAAATATCCTTCAAAGTTCTAACGCTGCGTACAATGTCGCCCTTAACGGTTGCGTTGGGTGCCTATTCAGGTGTCGGCTTGTTACTTGACTGTGGTTCTAAAATGCGACGCCCGTCGCCAATAGCCCTCGTGTAGCTCTAGTGCAACAATAATTCAACCTAACCTATACAAAAATCGATCTTAAGTTTGCATCAGAGAAATGTACTGCACGGAGGAAACTGCGTAAAAAACGCGGCTGGCGCCGAAATTTCGCCTGCTCTCACTGGTTGCTCCTTTGACCCTGATATTCGTGAGCCCTGTTACGTCAAAATCGAAGGGAAAAATAATTAAAATTACACTCTAACTGAAGCTAAAGTAATAAAAATAATAAATTTATGTCTTGAAATAACAAATTAAATTGTTTATTGAATGTGAAACGCCTTTTTTTATTCAATTCTTGCACTCGAAAATGAGAACTATTTACCCTTTTTTCTCGTAGAATGTTTGTATACTGCAAACTTAATGTCGGTTTAGGTGTAACAATTCTGTTCTATTTACAGTACCGTCCTACTCAGTGGCGTTTCCGCAGCGGGGAAGCCAGATATACTGCAGCATCTGTTCACATGTAACGCCGAAGAACCTTTTCAAAAAACGAATCTCAACAATTATAAGAATATTGAATTCTACATTCCCCTGTTTGTTCTTAACACAAGTGCACCTTATCCGCCATATCAGCACACCAATTCCAAAGTGAAGTTTTAGCGAAAACGTATTTAGGCTACCTTAGAATCAGGGTTTATATGATATTTTGAAAGTCTTTATAGTATCTGGTTGTTTTACCAAGAGTGATTTTTAAAAATGGTATTGTGCGCTTATTTTTAAAAATTTAGATCCTTATTTTTTTTTTATACTTTGTGTATAGTTCCATATTCAACATGCAACAAAATATGGAAGAAATATTGCGTAGAGAATGATAACTAAAAAACCCTTTTGACACAAGCTTAGTTTTAAAAAGAATTATTTTAATTCTTGATATGTTTGACTGAATATACTAGTACAATGACAAAGATGTATAATGTATGCAATCTATATAGTTTTTAAATATCACATATGGATTCGGGCCTATTTTTTTAAAAATCTGTTATTTAAAGAGCCTTTAGATTTTATGAAAAGAGAAATTTCTAACCAACCCCTTGTAGGAAGCTCTGTTTTATTGACAAAATGCGTGTAGTTTTGCCACTTTAATAATTGTATAAAATTGATATTTAATGGAATATTTAGTGATTAAGGTAATTTTATAAAATTTTATATTATATTAAAGCCTTTAATTGATTCATAGAAGAAAAAACTTGATTAGATGCTCAAAAATATTAATAAAGCGATTTAAACTCAATGAGAAACTATAATGCCCTAAAATTTTCCTTTTAGCAACATGACTTTTCTCATCCAAAAAGAATACAGTGATTTTTTTATTGTTAGGTTTTTTCTTGCCTTATAACATTTTTTCCCAATGTAATCTTTTGGATTCCCTGTTTTATTGTGTAGCTATATTTTTGTATGTACTATAGTTATTTTTTGTGTGATTTATGATCTGATTTTATGCTTGTTTTAGAGATACAAGACTAGTGCACTGTGATTTTTTTTATTCTGCAGTGCTTTTTCTAGTGTCCTTTATATCTACTATGGTCCATACGATTACAACCCCAGCTTGGCTTCCCCCACGTGTATTTTTTCCAAGAAACGACTTGAATGTCAATGTTCCAGGGTTCATACGCACCTCCTGAATTTCATTTTTATTTTTTAGGGGCCCTTTTAACTCCTGAAATTTGTGTATTGTCTCCTGATATTTTCCCCCTCCTGAAAAAAATTGACGACGTGAATCATTTTTCACCTTTCTCAGTCAGTTTTCTCTCGTACTTTATCGGGATGTCTACGGTCGAAAAAGTCATGGAATTAAAGCAAAAGTCACAAAAATTTAAAAATCGCCCAAAAAGGCCATTTTCCCCTAAAAAGAAGGGTTGGCTTTTACACCGAAGCCTCAAATTTTCCACAACATTTACACCCCTTGTTTCCTTTATTCTCGGTCTAAATCACTAGACAAATAAAATAATAAACACACATAGTCAACTTTATTTTGCGATACTTCTTGAATTACATTGCTGCACTCCTTAGAAACTCCGGATTTTCACTCGTAGAGTATGAACCCTGGTTCTAAGACTACCTTGTTTGAGGTTAGTTGCAACTGCTTGCCAAACCTTAATAGGGTGGAGACAAAATGAAAAAGAGAGCCTTCCATGCAAATTCCTGGAAAACCAAACAAGGGTGTAAAGAAAGCAGGCTTTCATTGTAATCGTGATGACTATAGCAAATGTTATTTTTTTAATGAACAATCTGTGGTTGATTTGCTAATACCATCCTTTTGTTTTGTTAACTGTCCATACATTTTGAATAACTTTCTCCAATTGTGGGATTAGAGAGAATGTGTGACTTATTTGAATTCATAAAATAATTTTTGCAAATGTTAAAGTAGAGCATAAAATGATTCCTCAAGGCTATGCAAATTAACGATAAATTTATGTACTACGTGTTTTCAAAAATGACAATCCCTTGACTGATGTAAAGTCCTTAATCCTCAGAAGGTTGGGTTTCACATATCGGATCTCACTTTTTTTTTACTATTTTTTACATTGTTTTAACTTAAAAAACTTATACAATTTTATTCCTCTACTTCTCTAGACTTGAGATTTTTTTACCTCGTTTAAAACTAATAAATTATTTCACGAAAACAATCACAAATAATTTTATGACTGAAAGTTTTCAATTAAATATTTTTTGTGAACTACCAGATGTGGACTTCAAATTTATTCAGTCAATTGATCTAAGAAAGCTGAATCAATTTTCTTAAACTGGTTTAGGGACACCAAACACAATGATGTCAATTTTTATTTCATTTGATTATCCATTAATTATTTTAATTTAACCTATTAATTAAGTTGGAATTTTTATCCTTGAATATATATTATAGATGGTGTGTATTGGTACTTAAGCCAATTATTTCTATGCAACAGCTTTTTAAATATCCTTTAGACAATGTGCCTTGACTTCTGTACTGAGAGGGTTTATTTTTAATAAGTGTGATATATACAGATAGCTTTCAGGAAGGAATATATTTGTATCAGTGGACAAGAAATATTCCAATGCGGCTTAAGCCTTGTTTAACTCAATTTTTATTTGCTTCAATTTTTTTTAATTATATGAATTCTTAGTTGTAGATAATATTTTGGTGTTTAAAAACTCCAGCTATAAGTAAAGATGAATGAAGTTGTATTAAATTCAAAGTATCAAGTGTTTTTGTATATTTATAAGGTTGATGACATTTGATGTTTCTTTTGCACCAAAACATATTGCAAATTTATTGAACATAGGCAGCTTTTTAGTTTTATGGTTGTGTTTTTATGTATAAAAATCCTTTGCTTTTAAATTTGCTCAAGTTACATAATTGTTTAATGTGCTTTGAAGTACTTGGTTGCAACTTTTTTCATTTATATGTTCACATTTGTTTTCTTATTACACTAGTTTTAATACTTTGACAAATATTATTATCAGAACTAGTTGGCCAAGCCATTGGAGTTTTGGCAACGAAACTTTTTTTTTCAAATATTTACATGATTCACCCAATGAAAGAAATGTATATTAATTATGATATCTTAAATTTTTGAGAATGTTAAAAAACATATGCAATAGTAAAAATAATCGCAATAGGATTGACGCTGAAACATGTTTCTTGATTGAAAATTGAGGTGAAATTTGTTATTGAAATTATTTGATTATATGAATTAGACTACATAATTATTTAAAGTTAAGAATATTAAACATATCTGGAAAGCTTGGTATTCATTAATTTGCAGTAGAAAAAGTTTTTTAGGTAACTAATATAATGTAAGTAAAACTTTCTGTGAAGTTTTTGAGTACCTGACTGGACCAAATCTTAATAATCCTCAAATACAAGCATGTAAATTTTATAAAACTAATACTATAAAGATAAATTATGAGTTATTAGATTTATTTTTAAATTTTTTTTAAAATTGTATGTTTAAATATCCTTGCTTTAATATATAAGTAATAATAAATTCTTAAATTTAGCACAGAACATGGCATACTTATAAATTGTTGTGTTAAAATATACTTGTTTAAAATGTGTCATTTACATTGCTTTGGGTTTGTTGACTGTGAAACTGTTGAAGTTAGACTTGATTGCTCAAGCAAAATCTTCCTGGTTTGCTCATTTTAAATAAGTTATATTTATGGCCTGGTAAATAATAAGGGTGATCTCAACAGAATCTATCCAATAGGTTCTTAACTGAATCTATTTGCCAGTCATATTAAGTGAATATTTCTGTCAAAAGAATTGAAAATTGCTGAAGAATATTTGAAATGAGAGTTTCTTGCATGTTTTACCGCTTCTGCAAGAAATTGTTTTAAACTAAATACGATTTGAACTAAATTACAATATATACTGCATTGCAATTGGTTGTGACCAGTTGTTTCACAACTGTGGTTGGAACAACTAAATCATGATTTCTTTTTTATTTACCCTTAGTTTGTATTGCAATTTACTCGGTTACTAATTGGTTGGGCCTCTTCTTTATAAGTCCAATTTTTGAATAAATGTTAAAATTACAAAAGTACATAAAATTTTATTCTTTTTTGCTACTTAGAACTAACATGCTGCTTTATTAGTAAACCCACATAGTTTGCAGAGTATAGAACAAAAAATTGCCTTGTTTATTGCAAACTTAAGGCTTCGAAGCAATATTGTTATTAAAATTGTTTGGAAGGAAAATCCTGTACCGGAGAGGGAGAGAGTAAATATACTTTCAATAGAATAGTTATTGGTAAGTTTTAGTCAAAAATATCTTATTTTTCTAGGCAAATGAAGTTCTACAACACATGTCCAAATATTAAGCATGTCTATTTTTTCACTTTGCTTGCATTGTCTATTTAGGACAGCAGCTGTATGGGGTAAATTGCTTTGGCTTTTGTATGCCAACTAACTGGAATTGACTTTTCTCGCCAAACACTCCTTTAAAGCCTAATCATAATTTGTCTTTGAGATTTACCCTTATAATACCAGGCTACAGATTTTAAAAGACTTTTTGGAACAAGACTGTTTTTGTACGTTTGGAGTGCATTTAAGTACTTTCGATCCTGTAAATGATGAAATGTGATTATCGCATATCTGTACATTTGTCAGGGTGTCTTTGACTGTGCCTGCTGAATAAGCATTGTGATCTATGCTAATTGTAAATAAAATTGAATGCTTTTTATTTATGTGTGTTTTGTTCATGCTTTAATATATTTTCTTAAATAATAAATAACCACCCCATTTAAGATTTTACGAACAGGGAATTATGATAGATAAGATATTGAATTAACTGTTATCAGCTGTTTAGTTCGTCTGAAAGTATATGAATGTCACTTTTTAATTTTTTTTAATGAACTATAACTTTGAGACCTACTGCAGATATTGCTAGTTACATAAGCAAGCAAACTCGTTTAAATTATCTATTTTAATGTGCGCGTAAAGGAATACTAATTAAAAAAAAACATACAATCAAGATTTTAAACGATTTGTAATTTTTAAAAGCTATAAATTTACTTATTTAATCCTCCTAAATTTTTAAGAAATTGTAATGATTGCAAAGGGGAGTTAGGTCTTTTATTGGTCAAAATAACACCAGCTTAACTGTGGTTAAGATTTTTGTCTAATTAAGCTTTCATTTTGTGTTTTTTTAATGTTAGCTAGATCAGACAAAGCCGTATCCTGTGGAGATTTGGCTTTACGTTGGTTTATATAGCCAGTATAAGGGTGTTCTAAATACATTTTAGAGTACACATAGGTCTGAGGAAAATTTGCAGCCAATATATTTGCATACGCTAATGCAACTAAACCAGGCATGCAAATAAATTCATGTAAGATCCTAGTAAGATAAATGACAATATAATTGACAAATAACAAAATAGAAGCTTTTATAAAGGCTATGTCCGTTACCCTCTTTCCCAGACTGAACCACTAGTCACACAAACATGCAATACGTCATATTGAAACAATACATCGGGCAAAGCTATATCCTAAATGTCATTCAAACAATTGCATTACGTTTTTTAGAATTTATTTTACTGTGTTAGTTTATGATTAAAAAAAAACAGTAAAATTATTTTTGAAGCAAACGCACTCAGTTTTCATTGTACTTTTGTTATTTCAATAGTTATTTAACAACTCGACATGTATTAGCATAAAATATAATTCGGCAAAATGAATTCGTTTAAAAATAAAGGTTAACTTATCGGCTTTCTAAAAACCACATCTCTATATAATATAAAATTGTAATTGTCGGACGCTTGAAAGCCACGTAACTTACGCGGCTTCAGCCAATCAGAAACGCTGAAAGTAAGTGTGGCGGTGTGTTGTTTTGTGCCGCGGCTGCTTCCAGAGACATAACATAGAGTGGACTGCGCATTGGCAAACCTAAAGTGCCCTAAACATCTAACTTACACATGACTGTGTCGCATTTGGCTCGCATCTATGGCGAGTTTACCATTTGGCGAGTTTTTCCACAACGACCTGAACACAGAGGCCGACAATCTAATGTTATGATAAAGAAGCTTGGAAAGGAGCAAGGATGAATAGCTGGTATTTTAAGATCCTCATAATACATATCAGATTATTTCTTTGATTTTGTGCGTCTATTTAAGATTACTTGAACAATTGAATGTGGACTCTTTATTAAAAATTAATTTAAAAGAACATTATAGTAGGTTTATGTAGAGTGTTGCTGTAATATAAGTTGGCTATTGACATTGTGAATATTTTCTGCCGTCTCTATAACTTTCGTTCTAACGGTCCGATTAAAAAAAATCAAATATATATATTTTTGAAATATTGCTTCTTCCTTTATTTCACCTGGTCAATTTCACCTGGAATAAATCAACTTTCTAAAACACATCAATATATTTCAAATTCAAAAAATGCTCTACTTTTTAAATATAAATAACTCAACAAAATACGATGGCAAAAACAGTTTTCGTTTTGACCAAATTGTAAAAAAAATATTCTACTTCTAAGCTGTCAATGTTCAGACCATTAATTTAATTGACTTGGACCAAAATATTTATTATAATTAGAGTTCTAATAACGTTGATTTAATCTTGAATATGATTCTTCAGTATAAAAGAGCTTTTAGAATATATTCCCACGATAGAAATTATAGTTTATGAAGAACATACAATTACTAAAAGTATGCAGAACTAAATAAATTTTACCCGTGAAAGTGTGACTAATCCTTTTTTATACCCCTCTTTACAATTAGGAATTCACAAGCATTTGGCATCTTGCACAAAACGTTACTGAATTAAGAGTACAACATTCACGATTGTTAACATGCTCAGAGATTAAAATAATGTAATTAAATATTTATTATAAAGGCCAAAAGAGAAAAATACCAACAATGCTCAAAAAATCGTCCTGCAAAAACAATTTAAAAAAATTCAAGTGCCGTGATTGGTAGAAACCCACGTGACTTGGAATTGATGGTAGTCTCCACTTCGGTTTGCTAGCTGATGTTCAGGTCTTGCGACAATTTGGAATAGTTCGTAACGAAACGGTAGCGTTAAGTTGCCATATGTATCAACCTTTCCCCTCTTGGCGATTTATGATGTTTAGGACATAATGCTAATCTGCAAGGGATGGCGGTTTTTTAGAAAAAAACGGTTTTCCATTTTCCATCGGTTTTTCCCTGAAAAACCGGTTTTCGGTTCCGAAGGGCCTCATACAAAAACACCGGTTTTTAGTCAAAACCGGGACCACCGATTTTTTGAAAACCGGTTTTGGTTTTCCATCCCTAAGCTGCTTTACTATGAATGCGCAGTCCACTCTATGTTATGTCTCTGGCTGCTTCAGGTTGCGTCTTGGTTTTTATAGAGATCGTTGCTAAGCGCTAGAGCTACGTGATGCCCTGGAGCAGTCCCACGTAAACTAGCCAGATTGTATAGATGAGCATTCCTGCATATGGCAGTATCTTCATATTAGTCTTTCATGTTTGTTTGCGGATAAACAAAAAGGAATTCCCGAGGGTAGGCGAGCGGTAGCGAGCAGGGGGCTTTGCCCCTTAGTTAAGTTATAAAATTATCGACTACCTCTATACCAAAATTATTTTTCGTATTCTTCTTTAACTTCCATGACCATATGATAAAAGTATATTCTTCATTTTTGTAATTACGTGTATACTGTGTGGTTCGGTGAAAGATTTATCAAGATCAAAAGTCTTATTAATTTTTGTGGTCGCACTAACTTCAAGTTATTGATATATTTATAGAAATGCGTCGTCGAAGTAGGACAGTTAGTAGGGTATTTTACATATATATTCCGACTTGTGTGATTGCTCAGTGAGCCGCTTATAAGTCTTCGTCAAGTAAGACAGACACAGAAAGATTTTTTACTGTCACAAAGGGAGGAAATACACCCAGGGCGAAGGCGGGAATCGAACCGGCGCCCGTTCCAGCACGCAGACTGCTGGCCTGCGATGCTTACCACTCGGCCATCCGGGCCCCAGGACAGTTAGTATTTTGTTAAAAGATTTTCAAATTGCTATGTCCACACTGCGACAATAAAAATGACAAGAAATTGCGCGCGCATGGAAATGTATATGCAATTTTGGTTCATTCGAGGTAGGTGCGGGCGCATGCCTGACCAATTCACACATGCCTGACCAACACAACCATTTGTATTTCCATGCGCGCGCAATGTCTTGTCATTTTTATTGTCGCAGTGTGGACATAGCAATAAATGGTAAAGGCTATGTCCAGACGGCGACAATAAAAACAAAAATGTCACGTGATGCGCGCGTCACGTCACGTGATCCCCATACAATTTGTATTGTAATGCGCGCGCATGGAGGATGAAACAACCGCAACTCATACACCGTGCGTCAACGAAAACATTGACGCACGGTGACTGCACCTAAATTGTGACGCACGGTGTTTTAGCTATTAACGCATGCCTTAAATGTCTACGGGAATACTCTGATTCGGTGCGTCTTGCGCTATGGTAACTTCTGAGAGAAAAACCGAGTTCATCATTGGAAATTTTCAAATAATCAAATCGAAAGCCAAAAAAGCAATTAAAAATTCCACTCTCGCCAAGTAACCCAGAAAAAAGTTGTCAGAGACAATCGAAAATCCCGACAACTTTTCCTATTTAAAGCCATGTTAATTTGTTGTAGGGTTGCTATTGTCAATAAAAAAAATCAAAGGGAAAAAATAAAAAAAGGGTAATTGAAGTAGAAGTGCATAAAACTATTTTTAATCAATTGAATTTAAATTACATTTTGAGAACCTTAAATGTCTCCATTTAAATTGATGTGTTTAATTTTTTTTCTTGCGTTTTTTATGCGTTATGACAAAAACGTTTGTCCATATATGATATGAAACTGGTTTGATATGATTGATGATTTTGATACTGGTTTGTCAAAATGTTATATAAAGCGAAATAAAATAATGGTGGATAATAAATGTTAATATTTTAAGACTTGAAAGTGTCTAGGGGCTGGGGAGCCCAGTCGATTGGGCATTCGCCTAGCATGCGGAAGGTCCCAGGTTCGGGTCCGGGCATCGCCAAAATAACTGCCGGTCTATAAGCGACACGTGCAGCCAAAAATGTCCGACGAGTAATATCCCGTGTGGCGGGAGTGCACGTTAAATCCTTCAATAATTCTTCTTTAAATATCCTTCTCTCCAATACTTTTAGCTTATGAGTTAATTTAAAATCTAACTGAGCCTACTGGCCCCATGAAGCTATTTACGAATCTAACATTTACGTTATAATGTATCTAAATTTTAACTAAAATGATTTTTTTTATTTAACTCTTAATATAAATGTATTATGCCCAATCTCTCTGGCCTAGTGGTCAGCTCTTCTTGATCTTATTCCGTAGACCCGAGATATACGGGTCCAGATAAATTAATTAAAAAATCTCAGATAATATCCAGTTTAATTATGTTATAACAGTTAAAAATCTATGTTATAAACCAACAATTAAATTTGCTACACACTGAGTTTTAATATTACTAACCAAATTTAATGTTTTCGTATCAATATTGAAATCAAGGTCTTGGTCCTCCAGACGCATGCGTTTGAAAAAAACCTACGATTTGGCGAAAAAACTGTTCGCTATTGCCTCGTTTGGCGGTCGCCAAGTTTTTGTTTTAATTGTCGCCGTCTGGACATAGCCAAAGCCAAACTTAAAAGAAATAGTAAGTTCGAATCGAACTATCATTTTGGTAACTAGTATTGTTTATGTGCTAGTTCAGGCCATAATTGTGTTACGACACGACCACCTCTATGAAGATATTCATTTTAGTACTTATTTACTAAACATTAAAAACGACACTGAGGTGCACAATTGTGTTTGTAAGTAACTTTCATTTTATTCTTTTATATTCAGCCTTTACTATTACTAAATTGATAGCCCTGATCTTATAAGCTGTACCTCTTGTCTCTTAGAAAGACTTGTTTTGAGATTTAAAAAAAAAGACAGACTTATGTATAAGTAACATAAGAATATTTGTTGTAAAAAAATCCTTGAGTATGTTACGCGCACCCGTTCCCTGGTTCACCTCAAGCAAATTTAAGATTATTTGATGATCAATTTGAGGATATAGAAAGTAGAATATTAGATATTACACTTTTGCAACCCATCCCACTGTGCTCAGAATAATACTTGAGGATTTCAAAGAGTAATTTCAATTTCAAATTACGAGGAAATTAAATCTTTCGGTTCAAGTAAAGGGCGACCAACATACTGCATTTCGCAGTGCGGTTTAGTTTTTTTACTGAACCATCAAGCTATTAAAAATTGCAAATAGTATGTTTTATTTTTGTAATTTTTTTAAACAAAAACAAAGCAAAAAATATGAATTATAAAAATTTAGTGATGATTTCATAGCAAGTTAATCACTGAAACAAATATGGTTATTGGCTTTTAAGGGGTCTAAGGAGTCTTAAAAATGTGCAAAGGGCACTACAAAACATAATTTGATCTTTCATGTCATTTTTGAACTACTCAATGTATAGGTATAATTTTTTTATATGTAATTCTACAAGATTTATTTATTATAAAACAAGTTTTAAAATTTATGAAACTTTAACCAAAACTAAAATAAATGATATTAAACATGAAGCTATTTGAACACAGTGTGATTAGACTTGCGCGGCAAATTGTGAGGTCAAAATTGAAAAAATGACCAAGAAAATGGATTTATATTGTACAAACAAAGACTTATACCTAAATTTTCTGCTCAATTTTAATTAGAAATTATTTTAAAAATAATTTAAAATCAAAATTTTTATAATTTTATTAATTTTTTTAGAAAAAAGTTTTTAAAATAATTTCTAATTAAAATTGAGCTGAGAATTTAGGTATAAGTCCTAGTTTGTACATATTTGTACAATATAAAGTCATTTTCTTGGTCATTTTTTCAATTTTGACCTCACAATTTGCCGCGCAAGCTTAATCACACTGTGTTCAAATAGCTTCATGTTTAATATCATTTATTTTAGTTTTGGCTAAAGTTTCATAAATTTTAAAACTTGTTTTATAATAAATAAATCATGCAGAATTACACATAAAAAATAATATTTATACATTGAGTAGTTCAAAAATGACATGAAAGATCAAACTTTGCTTTGTAGTATCTTCTTTGCACATTTTTAAGACTCCTTGGACCCCTTAATTCAATGATTAGTGAAAGTTGATGAGTTATTCGATCGGAAAAGGCCAGCAACATTTCCTCGTATTTTTACGACTACTTGTCGTGTAGCTTCAGTTAGCGACGTTAATTCAACCAAACCTTGTAATTTTACGACCTCGAACTAAGATTTTTACTTTTTTGAAAATGAAGAACTGATAGTTCATCTCTATTGTAACGAACAGGTTTAAAAAACAAGATGATCTTCTACTTCACATCAGCCTCTATCGATGCCAATTATTAATCTCTATCGCCGCAGCCAACGTGTTAAACCATGTAGTGTGTTGTACCTTGGGACAGTAAAGCATATTGTATCATCATATAATGTTAAATAATTTGGACTTGCAATTTTGCTGTATAATTTAAATTATTCTTGAATTATGAAGTTTTATTTGTGTATTTCCTTGAAAAAACAATAAAGTTTGTTTCCTGACACAAATTAGTTCAAGTGTATGACTATTGACTGAATTATAAAGCATGTCCCAAGGTACAACATCATATTGTACCTTGGGACAGTTTATCCTCTCTACTTTAAATGAGTGGCAATTTTTTAATTTCAAGCTGCCAGAATTTGAAAAAATATATTATCGAGGAATATATTGGTGTGTTGAAATGCTGCTTTTAAATTTTTATTTTGACTATAATTATCGAAGAAAAAAATTAAAATGTAAAAATTGTCCCAGGGTACAACACCCTCCCCTGTGTGTGCAAATTAAAAAAAAAACCTTACAGTACTAGGTAAAATGCTTGATGTTTTTTTAACATATAAATACGTGTAAATTAAAAACAACTAATTAATAATAAAATTTAAAAAAATTAATAAAAAATTAATTTGGTGCCCCATATGTGTAATTCTTGAAATAAATCCATAATCGTGTGTAAATTTTCAAGTTTACACGCTTAGTTTTTAGAGTGTAGCGGTACAAGCACATGTGCTTATCTGAAAGTCTGAAACTGCTGGAGTTATTCCTTATTGGATATGAGAAATAATAAGTTGTTGACAGTATAATACTTTTTTATAGATTGCATTTAATGGATTGAGCATGGCTTTTTTTTCTAGTTAACCCTGTAATGCATAATTTTTTTTTCATCCCCCCAAAAAATATTTGTATCTTAAAAAGTCATACATTATGGGAAAATATTGAAAAAAAAAACAAAAACTAACTGCATTGGAATTGAAATAATTTCAAATTTTAAAATTTTTGCCCATATGGCAAAAACCAACTGCAAAATTCCAATTGGGATAAGAATGGCTAGAAAACTACTAAATATAATTTAAAATAACCTTCTTGAACTACAATTATTTGTTCAAAACAATTTATTTTTATTTAGCAATACTAATATTATTATACTTTGAATACTGCCAAAGACGTGATTTCACAACAGTTAATAACTTCACTGTTTAATTTTGAATGCACTTTCACTATTGTCATCTATGAGGGTAACTAACACTTCAAAATGGAATGTAATAGATGAAAAAACACAGATTTGTCGAGAGGGAGCTCTACTTTAATAGAATAAAGTGTATTATGTTACTTGTTGCTATATGGCAACAGTATGTATTAGAGGTTTAAAATCTAATCTGTTTAAATGCTATTGAGTAAAAAAATATTATAGTAATTGAATATCGATTCAACAATTAATTTTTTTACGTAATGTCGTGTTATTTTTTAATGTATTGTTTGCTAGCTGTGACAAAGCTTTGTTTTTTATATATGAAATTTTCTACAGTAGTAATCAGTATGTATTAGAGGTTTAAAATCTAATCTGTTTAAATGCTATTGAGTAAAAAAAATATTATAGTAATTGAATATCGATTCAACTATTAATTTTTATACGTAATATCGTGTTATTTTTTAATGTATTATTTGCCAGCTGTGACAAAGCTTTGTTTTATATTTGAAATTTTCTATTGAGTTGAATAGTATACATCAAATACAATCATAATGTCAATGTATTTTGATACACCGAAGAAAAAAATCGATTCACTGTTATGCATATTACAATTGACCAATAGATGCGATTGTTTACATTCAATGGTAATGTTTCTTGTTAGTCTTTTAAGTGACAAGGATTCACAATAGGATCAATTTTCATTAGGCTGTAGGGAGCCCTGTGGTCAAGATATCGGTCTCGAGATCGGAAGGTCGAGAGATCGAATCACAGTGCCACTAAAGACCTACCGAATATATGCGGAGTACGTGCTCGTTAAATCTGTTGGATCCGAAAGTCCTGTAGTCGGTCATTGCGCAGTTTACTATGGGTAAAGGTTCCTGGAGACTATTTCCCTCCCCTTCAGGGACATGTCTAAATTGTGGAGGTGACGACAGATGGCAGCATCTGTCATTTGTGTATGTGTTTGTCTTGTGTTGTCCTACTTGACGATGGTTTATAAGCGGGTCCTTGCGACCAAGCATACAAGCCTGAAAATATATATCTACCAACCAACCAACCATTTTCATTAAAGGGATACATTTATAAATATTGATTATAAAGTAATTACTAAATAAATATAATTATTTTACCAAAAAAATTAAATGGGATTTTGAGGTCACTTTAAACTTGGTAATATTTGAATATTATTATTATTATTATATTTTAGAGCTGCATAACAGTATCAACAAAAATCATTAGTTCATGGATATTCCATCTATATTATCAATTTAAAACATAACTACTATAAATTCGTTAGATATCTCTTAAATTCTTTTTTTGTAGCTGTTCAGAAGAGAGATATATGGTTTACTAGTTAAAAATATGCCTCCAAAGCGGAACTGGTTTCAAACACAAGACTTACTTATTAAGTTTCTAAAACGTTATAATCTTATAAATTCTTCTAACTCTATTTCTAAAAAATATTTCTTGTTCTTCGTTCATCTTCACATGTGCGGAGCATATTTTTTATCCTTAGTGAGTGGTATTTTGTGGTTTGAGAAAAATTTATCGCGATGGAAGATTTTTCTTTCTTTTACGACAGAGCATGCTTTAAGCTTAGTCGTGTATTTCGAAATACATCGTAGAAAAAAGCTTTTCACATTTTTATTAAACGATTTTCGAAGGTTTAGGCCAAACGTTAACCAAATTAAAAGTTCTAATCTTGCATTTTCTTTTCTTTTATTTATCAGTATTGTCTATCCTCTGGTTTTTTCCATAACTGCTATTGACGAATCCTTCTACTTATCAGTTCTTTATTCTTCTTTTCAACTCTACATTAAAAACAAGACTATAAGGTGTATAATTGTGTTTATCAGTAACTTTCATTTTAGCCTTTTATTTCCAGTTTTCCCAAATTTAATCGCTCTGCTGTTTTGCAAACTTTGTTTCCGTAACTCTCAGATTCTGAGAAATGCTACCACTGATATTCAGACTTGTCCAACCAAATATTTTTCACACAGTGTGCAGATGAGTCTTTTAACTTCAATGAAAAATTCACTAAGAAACTTACAGCAAATCCAAGAGGCGTTTTCTGTACCTATCTTGTTGATTACTATTATATGTTTCGCAGTTTGCTTTGGTTAAGTAGGAATTTTAGTTCAATTTCAAACTGTGTGGGATGAATCAATATTTATACAGCTTTATGATGCAGCCTACCAATTGCTAAATTCATTGGTATGTCTAGTATTAATTATTTGGTTTGCTGGTCAAATACCAATTGAAATGGCAAAGTTCAGAAGTGCATTTTGCGAAAAGAACGAATGCCGAATGTTTTTCGGGCTTTCCAAAGAAAATGGGCAGCTGAACCAAGTACTTTGTGAAACCCCAGATTTTGTGTTAAGCGCAGGGAATATTCTACATTTTAAAAGAAGTTTAATGCTATCTGTATTTGGAACAATTCTTACATATGCATTTCTTTTAATGAATAAAGAATAATGGAAATATTTGATTTCTCGAAAGGTAGTGAGAAAACAATGATACACTCTTAAAACAAACGGGTGATTTTAACTCAGCCTGAGTTAATTTTCACTCCTCCAGTGTTGAAAATGCACTTCCCCTATAGAAGTGGATCCTTTGTGTGTTAAACCTCCGACAGGATCACTCCAAACGAGTGATTTTAATTCAGTCTGAGTTAATATTGACTCCTTTCCAGTGTCGAAAATGTACTTATCCAACTGGAGTGGATTTCACTCTTTTGTTTTAATAGTGTACTTTCTTGTACATTTAATTTATTGAAAATTGCAATTTATAATACTATTACATACTTTAAATACGATACATGTAATACATACACTCTTAAAACAAACACTCCTAATTTAACTCAGTCTGAGTGGATTTCACTCCTCCAGACTGGAAAATGCACTTCTCCTTTTGGAGTGGATCCTTTGTGTGTTAAACCTCCGACAGGATCACTCCAAACGAGTGATTTGAACTCAGTCTGAGAAAATATGCATGCCTTTACGGTGTCGAAAATGCACTTCTCCAACTGGAGTGGATTTCACTCTTTTGTTTTAAGAGTGTATAAATCATTTTAATTCTATAACACTATTAAGAAATGCCAAGTAAGATACATACACTGCTCATAACAATTAGGGGAGCGCATGGTTTAAACTCTTGCAACCCCAATGTTTCCATTTGTAATCATGAGCTTGCGATTTTTTTTCTCACTAAGTTGAGCTTGCACTAATTTATCGTTAGATGGAAGAATCGTGTCTTTTGAAGATGTAAATAATATGTGTTTTAATCAAATGAAAATATGAAAACATAGTAAAATAAAATTCACTCCCAAAAAAAATTTACGAAATAAATTGACCCTAAATTCTTCACGCTTGCATTCTCAGATGTTTAAGTTTCTCTTTTGCAAAATAAATTTTAAAAAAATATTGTTATAATTTATTCTTAATTTTTTATTCCAATTTTCCCACATAAATTTTAGTTAAAAAAATAATGTTTTTCCGCCTGTTTTTTACCATGTCATTCTGGTTAGGTTAGGTTTGAATTATCGTCGCACTAGAGCTACACGAGGGCTATTGGCGACGGGCGTCGTATTTTAGAACCACAGTCAGGTGACGAGCCAACACCTGAATAGGCACCCAACGCAACCCATGTCATTCTGGATGCATAATGAATCTATTTCACAAATTTTAGATTTTTAGAATGAAAAACAAAACGCTGAAACTGAAAGGGTAAACAAAAGTACGCAAAGTGCTCCCCTAATTGTTTTGAGCAGTGTATCTTTATATTCAAAAATTTTCTGATGAAATGGACAGTTATTTATATTTTCTTACTTAGCAGCTTTTCCATTTCACTAGTAACAATTTTAATTTTCAGTGCTCATTTTATTTTAATAAAATTTGATAGGACCGCGCTTATGCCATTATTTTTCAATTCGTATTAAATTGTTACCTTTTAAATATTTATTTTTTTTAAAAAATATTTTTATATATAAGAGCATGATTTAAAGAGTCTTAGTACATATATAAGTTTAAAATCATGTGACTAGCAACACAAAAAATTCTATTTACATTATGGCTTTTGCGGATCAGGGTTCAGTGCCTCTATATAATTTTAATTTCTAGAGAGCGAGCTGCCATGTTAGGGTGGTAGGCTTTGTAAGTCCTCGTGTAGCTATAGCGCGATGTTGATGGTTAAAAAAATTTACTTAAGGTAGCCGTATACCTTAAGAACACCAAATTTTGACAAATTTCACATTTTTTTAAAAGCTTATTTAAAAGCGCACTTCGTTGGCTCCATAAATCAGCAAAAATTTATTTTCTAGTGTAATTATCAAAAAGTTGACCAGATTTAAAATTGACCAGATTTCACTGTTTTAGTTTACATTGAAATAACAAGTTTCCTGACAAATACTTGTTTAAATACGTAAAACATTTAAATATTAATTGCAAATGAAACATGTAATATAGTCGGGATAATACAGGGTGGTTATAAAATAACACTTGCTATTCGGAGTGGTCTGTAGCTTTAATGAATAATCCAAATGCAAAAAACTTTGAGACACTTACTAATCAAGAAGGGGGGGAAAGAATGCAATCATAAAAAAACAAACTCGTCTCTTGACCAGGGTTCTAAATTACGTGGCTTAATTGGATGTGTTGGCCGTAATTAGCCATAATTGGCTACGCCTCGTAATTAGAACCTTGGTCAAGAACGAGCTTCGCTTTTATAATTCCATTCTTTTTCGTAAAAATGAAACTCGTCTCTTGACCAGGGTTCTAAATTATGAGGCGTAATAAGCTGTGTTGGCCGTAATTGACGACGCCTCGGAATTTTAGATTCTGGTCAAGAGACGAGTTTGTTTTTTATGATGATTCTTTTTTATGATTATTTTTTAGGATTCTGTTTTTTTTATGATACCATTCTTTTCCCCCTTTCTTGAATAGTAAGTGTCTCAATTTTTGATGGCATTTGGATTATTCATTCAAGCTACAGACCACTCCGAATAGCGAGCGTTATTTTATAACCACCCTGTATATCGTCGGTCAAATGACAATACCACGAATGTGCATTCAAGGGATTTGCGTTTTTTAAACAAATAAAACTGCTTCTCGGTTTAATCGGTTCTTTTTTTCCCCTCCGGTTTTAACCTGAAACAGTTAAAAATAATTAAGGGGTCATAGGAGTCTTAAGAAGGTACTACAAAGTATAGTTTGATCTTTCATGTAATTTTTTAACTACTCAATATATAAGTGTAATTTTTTTATATGTAATTCTACAAGATTTATTTAACATAATTTTTTTTTAACTTTATGAAACTTTAGCCAAAACTAAAATAAATGATATTAAACATAAAGCTATTTGAACACATTGGGATTAGGCTTGCGCGGCAAATTTTGAGGTTAAAATTGAAAAAATGACCAAGAAAATGACTTTTTTTTGTACAAATATGTACAAACAAAGACTTATTCCTAAATTCTCAGCTCAATTTTAATTCGAAATTATTTTAAGAACTTTTTCTAAAAAAATTAATAAATTTTTTAAAATTTTGATTTTAATTTTTAAAAAAAAATAATTTCTAATTAAAATTAGCTGAGAATTTAGGTATAAGTCTTTGTTTGTACATATTTGTACAATATAAAGTCATTTTCTTGGTCATTTTTTCAATTTTTTGCCTCAAAATTTGCCGCGCAAGCCTAATTCCAATGTGTTCAAATAGCTTTATGTTTAATATCATTTTTTTTGGTTTTGGCTAAAGTTTCATAAATTTTAAAATTTGTTTTATGTTAAATAAATTTTATAGAATTGTATATAAAAAAATTATACTTATATATTGAGTAGCTAAAAAATTACATGACAGATCAAACTATGCTTTGCAGTACCTTCATTGCACATTTTTAAGACTCCTATGACCCCTTAAGCAAGCCTGGTTGTGCTTGCCCTTATTAACATGTTTAGATCTTAGTGCTTGCAAATAAGCCAAACACAACCAATCATTCATTATAAACTAAATTGTGATTCCATTCTTAAAACGCACACATTGGAATCGGAAAGGATGATTAATTCAATAATCATAAACATATCAATAGATAAATGAAAATGAATTCATACAATAGTTTATTACCTTCTAGAAAATCTGTGACAAGTTAAGAAAAAATCGACACCCATTTTAATTTGTGTTAAAAGTATTTTTCGAGCAATAAAATTAATTAATTTCATTGATATTTTAAAGTGCTTGTTATTATAAGAAACTTTAGGCTTTCGTTCTGAGTAGAATTGATTCTTTTGTGATGGATTACAAATCATTAACCATTCAAAAACCAATCCATCTATTACATTGGGATTTTTTTTTTAAAAAATATTCTCCATATTTAGACTGTTATAAGTTTTCAAATTTTCTATTTTTCACATGGGAAAGGCTACGGATGGATGAAATATGGCTCAGAAGAAGGATTTACTATTAGATGTCTCTTGCCCATATTTAGACTCATACAAGTTTTGAAACTTTCTATTTTTCAAATATTATGGGAAAGGCTATGGATGGATGAAATATGGCTCAGAAGAAGGTTTTACTCTTAGATGTCTTGATGTCATGTGGCATTGTGTATCGTCGTAAAACGTTTTTGACAAACTGTTTTTTTGCAATTACATTTTCTTGCACGATCATGTTAGTTTATTTCGACAGTTTAGTTATGTCATATTCTTCGACAAAGTTTAAGAACACGCAGTGGAAAGTGAGGCTTTCCCATTCAATTACCCAAACTTCGACTCTGCTGGCATATTTCACCATTCTTAGAAAGAGGAAGAACTTGAACATTATTTTGCAAAATATTCGAGCTGCAATGCCACCAGCTTCTCAAAATGTAAACATTGCTACACTTGTTATATTGGTCGTGCCATTTTTGTTCGCATCTGCTTATACAATGACTGTGGTAGCATCCGATTTAAGTTCCCAGAACTTTCTGTATTTCACGTATGGTTTTCTTGTAGACAATATAGCATTAATGGGCATTATTGTATTCCTGAAGACTTTATTCAGGACTTTATTGACAACTTTTATTAACATTTTGACCATACTTCTTAGCATGCTCTGCAACAACTGTTGTACGGCAATAAAAAATCTGACAAGTAATGTACAGGCTTGTTCAGTCAAGGACTTTACACCACCAGTGCAATCAAAAGTTTTAATCTCTAGAAAAAGAATAATACGAGTTTTAAATCAAATCCAGGAAGTGTCGTCTCTGCCACTGCTGTTTATTTGTATGGCTGGATTTTTTACATGTTGCTGCTACATCGGCGTTTTCGTATTGTGGGACATAAGTGATTTGTCAATCCCAATGAGACTAGAAGCGCTTTATGAAATAACAAATGCTGTGGCTTCTTTAAGTTTGCTTAGCTGGTTCGCTGGACAAATTCCCATCGAATTGTTAAACTTCAGAAAAGTTTTTTCTGAGAAAATTGAAGATCGAGTTCTTTTTGAACTCGATTCTAACAATGCCTTACTCAGACGAAGTTTATGCGATGCTCCAGATTTTGCATTAAATGCTGGAAATTTTTTCGATATCAGGAAAGGTTTGATTGTTACTATAATGGGAACTGTGCTTTCATACACTTTTCTCCTAGTTCATACGAACTAATAATAAACTATTATAAAGGTGTGTATTAATTACGTGAAAGGCGATTTTTTTAAAAAAAATAATTTCTTTTTTGATATCATATAAACGTATATGTCTAGCGTTATAACCGAGAAGTTGATTGAAAATTGTAATTATGAGCAATATATTGTAGCATAAAGGTCTATATGCATTTCAAGAGACTGAATGTTTATGGCGTTATAAACGAGTTGTCGATGTAAATGAGTTTTCCTGGCATTTACCAGTTAAGTTCCGTTTCAGGGTACATCTTGTAACTTTCACTTGCATTTAGACGTTTTTTTACTCGTTCTGCACAAAAACATTACACTACCTTTTGATTAAAATTTAAATACACTCCATAATGTTAAGAGTCTTTCGTTATGTTCGTGAAATTCTTCACAAATCACGCACCATGACATTCACGAGAAAATTTTTCACATTTTTGATGGTGTGTGACTTTTCAACAACAGCAAATTAAGAGCTAACGTAAAGAATAGTACGTATTAGTAGCGGCACTTTCTTCGAAATTATTATTCAGTGCTTTTGTGAACATAACCATGGTCCGTTGTAAAGGAACGTAAAAAATATATTTGTTTGCTTTTATGTTTCTTTCAATGTAATTATTATCTATGTAAATAAATAAAATTATAACATGTGGTTAATATTTATTAGTTTAACCACATTACAAAGCACCAGTTCATCAAATAATAAAAATAATTGATAATTTAAAAAAAATAATAAAATAAGAAACTAAAATATAAGTTAACTCTTAAAAGTCGAGAGGACGCAGAGGGTTGGTGATTTTGTTTACAAGGTGTATAAATCTTGTATGACAGCGCTTCAAGCTGACAGTTATAAATATAATTGTTTTTTGGTAAGTAGGGTGACCTGGGTTAATTTTTGGACAAAACTGTCAACTTTTAAAATAGTGTCAACATTTATGTATGTTTCTTACCAGTAGTATTTTTTGAATTGATTATTTGACATATCCGTCGGGTACAACTGCTGGAAATATTTCTTTTGCAGGAGTTAAAAAAATAAAGTAACTTGTGTCCAAAATTTACTATGCCTTATTGTTAATTGGTGGACACATCGGGTTAAATATTGGAAAGTAGTTTTTAATCTGTTCTGCACCTTATTAAGATGAGATACAGAGTGAAAGTTGTGAACAATGGTGTTTACTATAGTTGCTGTATATTGCGTAATTATTGAACATCTAAAGAAACTGGTATAAAAATTAATAATAGCGAAAATTCTATTTAAAAAAAAGCATCATAAGAAAATCTAGTAACAAATTGGCGAATATTTCAATTTTTCAGACCTTTTCATAATTTCTTCTTTGTCCAACTATAAACCGTTCACAAATGCTGTTTTTTAATCTCTCAAACTGTAACAAGTAAATTTAGGCATATGGAGGTGTTGTCTGGCATCAAAATTTTGAACTTTTTAGGCAGTTTTTTTTTAAGTAGCCCAAAATTGTACAGTTTTCTTTTAATCAAACGTACCATCTAACAAGGCATAGGCCTACCCGGGTTATAACTTTCTATATCATCATCAATAACTACACGAATGAGACTACGAAGTCAGGAAATTTCGTTTCTCAGTCTAGAGTTACTTTGAAACATTGATTCTTCTTCATTATTACAAGAAATTTGAAATGGATTAACTGATACTGTTTGCACAGGATCATAAAAAACATAGTGTTTTCACACATTCAATTTGTGTTTGTGCTGTCCCCAGACAATTTGACAAATTTCATTTCAACAATAAAAATAGCATTTATGTAATAAAGTTTTTTTTTCTAACAATTGCGCAGGGGCTGGTTAGCCCAGTCGGTTAGGCACTTGCCAAGCATGCGAAAGGTCCCAGGTTCAGGTCCGGGCATTGCCAAAATAACTGCCTACCTATAAACGGCCCAAGCTGCCAAAAATGTCTGACGAATAATACCCCATGTAAGGGAGTGCACGTTAAGGATCCTTCAAAGTCCTAACGCTGCGTACGATGTCGCACTTAACGGTTGCGTTGGGTGTCTATTCAGGTGTCGGCTCGTCACTTGACTGTGGTTCTTAAATACGACGCCCGTCGGAAATAGCGTGTAGCTCTTGTGCGAGGATAATTCAAACCTTAACTAACAATTGCGCCTATATATTCTGCATTTGCGCCTATTTTTGGGGGGTTAGTCTCACAGATTGCGCCAAAATTTTTTTATTGAATTTCTAACACTGGTTACCAGTATTATTACAAATTTTTATATTTAAAAACTTCCTCAATTAAGCAGTCTGGTCAAAGAACAACCTTATATTGACATAGCAAAAAAACTCATATGGAACTCACATTGTTAGAAAAAACTTTTAATTGAAGTGTCAGTTAAGAAACGAACTTTTTAATTATCTGTTGTATTTCTCAAACAGTCTGAAGTGACCCATTAAGAAATATATAAAAAAAACAGTACTTGAAGTATTATTTAAAACAAGTATTCTGAGGAAAATTGAATAGGAACTAGAAGTATTTTGCTTAGAAATTCGATCTTTTTTTCCTTGTTTCATCAATATATTAGGAAAAAGTTACTTTGAATTTTTTTTAAATAATTCATTTTGTAAACTAAACACATGAGTTTTCTTAATAAGTTCTTGAAATATATGAGTTTTTTTTTACATAAAGAAGCGACCGATATTTCTTTAATTATATTTTAATAATATTTCGATACTGAATTAATTCTTCAACTTTAGTCAATGAAAAAATTTGCAATGTTAAAGAGACGAAAAAACTGAAGTAATAACGAAACTTATTGCGTGGGTGAAAAACATTGTTTTTTTTTAATTTTTGGTTAATTTTTTAAGTCATTAAAACCGTAATTGAATTTTTAAATACACCTTTTTAACATAAACAATTCTTATCAAAACTTTTTGTAGCATCATTACTATTTGACAACCCTTCAGATTTCTGTAAATCAGTAAACAGGTGTATATTAAATCGTCTTGTTCAAAATTGTAACCTTGCTTACGGTGTTGCTGTATGGTTGCAATGGGTGTCAGCTGAGATATTGCCCTCACAATTTTAGTTGTTAAAAATGTCAAGGCTTGTCGCAAATTTCTCTCTTGCAGCTGTATTGTCAGTTCTTTTAAATAAAACTAAAATAAAATATATTCAAAACTGTTTAGAAAAATTTAAAATTTTCCTACTTCTTCATGATACAGCTTTACGCATATATACTACTCAAACCATACATTGCTCAATTTATGTAACTTCAAATACCAAACTATATTCCACACACAAAGATGTATAATGCTTACATTGTTTTGTCTGCTAAAACCTTATTAAAATACATAATTTTTTTTTCGAAAATGGCAAATTAAAATTGGATTGAAAGAGAACGTGGTTTCTAAATGAAGTAATCAAGTTGAAATGACATTTTTGCACAGTATTTATGTTCCATCGACTGACACAACGTGCTAACTTAAAATTGCATTACAAAAAAGGTCCTTTGATGAAGATTGGAAACAGTGGAAAGGAGCCTGGACCTTATCTACATTGTTATTCCGATCGTCAATCAATGGAACAAAGTTAATTTGTTAGTAGTTAAAAAAAAGTATTAGATTCCCGTAAAACTAGTTGGAAAACATACAAAAATCAACACTATAAATATTGAATTTCTTATATGTTTGAAATTTTTTCACAAAAATAACTGCCTTAGAATTTATTTTTATGGTAAGTGGAATAATGTGATATGCAGAAAAATTAATTGCAGGCAAAATAGTTTTTTTGGTACACGTACAATCCCTTGTATACTTGACAGTGCAACGCCGCCTTTCATTTAAAAAATCTCTTTCAGTATGTCATTCTCTGTAAAGTGTATTTCGTAATTACATAACAAAAAAAGGAAACACCAAACGTAAATAAAATGGATATTTTAAAAACATAATGTTAAAAGTTAAAAATTTTATTGTTGCTTTTTTTGAATACCTTCGATATTTTTTTGTACTTAATATCGTAAACGTACTTCAAAATGCGAATTTTAATTTATTTATTCCAATTTGTCTTAATAGACAAGATAATTTTGATCAATGCAAGGAATAAATTACATCAGTGTAAGTGTAGTCAGTACTAATGGATTATACGGAAAAGGCCCTCGCCAGATAAGACGGTGAAAAATGCCCCCATTCCAATCGGGCTAATTTTTTTTCTGAAAATACCTCATAGTATGGACAACTTCTCAGCCAAGTTTCAGCTCAAAAATATGACGCATTTTTGAGTAAAAAATTAAAGTTTTTTTTCTTTTTAAATTGATTATTCCCTGAATATATTTGATAAATCCAAAAAACTACTCATGAGTTTTTAGATATCATTGAGTAGTATTCTCAGAAAAATCCGCTCATAAATCTGATCGAGCGATCATTCTTAAAAATGCAATTTTATTTTTCAAAAAAAAATTTCATGCCAAAATCGTTTGGTCACAACTTAGGATTTTGTCTCTACATATTCCTCTATTATCAATCTATAATATATTTTTTTTCAGATTTTTAAAATTATTGGACGATAGTTTAAAAAAATAATTCTTAAAGCCTGATTTTTTTGCTCTAAAATCCATAGATTTAGAAATAGCATGCCCACCGATTGCGCAATTCCGTACAACGCAATGATGCGTGATGAATCCACATTTCGTCGTTTTCGCAATGCATCACGGGATACTGATTCACAAAAATGGTTTTTCCGAAGAGTTACATACAATAAAAACTGCATTTTTAACTTGCTTCTTTTGTGAATATATACCTCATGCCTTACAGAAATTATCAATACGCATGCAGCTATAAAATTATGCTAGCGAAACTTGTAAAAAGTTTTAATTAGTTAATATTGAATATATATCTTTTATTAGTCGAATTATCTCATGGTGCCATCTGGTGGCGTATGGCATGCCATGTGCAAGAGCTTACGAACTGCCTTATGGGATAATGGTTAACAAATGGCTTCACCTTTCCCCCTAGAGGCAGATGTGCTACTTTCGAAATCTATGCTAAATTCTTTAGTCCGAAAGAAATTCTCCCAGATTGAATTTCCCCGCCTTTGTTAGGAGTGCCATCTGCCGAGTAAGTAGTGCGAAAAGTCAGGTTTTAAGAATATTTTATTTTTTTTAAACTATCGCCCAATAATTTTAAAAATCTGAAAAAAATATATATTATAGATTGATAATAGAGGAATATGTAGAGACAAAATCCTAAGTTGTGACCAAACGATTTTGGCATGAAATTTTTTTTTGAAAAATAAAAATGCATTTTTAAGAATGATCGCTCGATCAGATTTATGAGCGGATTTTTCTGAGAATACTACTCAATGATATCTAAAAACTCATGAGTAGTTTTTTGGATTTATCAAATATATTCAGGGAATAATCAATTTAAAAAGAAAAAAAAACTTTAATTTTTTACTCAAAAATGCGTCACATTTTTGAGCTGAAACTTGGCTGAGAAGTTGTCCATACTATGAGGTATTTTCAGAAAAAAAATTAGCCCGATTGGAATGGGGGCATTTTTCACCGTCTTATCTGGCGAGGGCCTTTACAATCATTCATCGGTCCCATGATACATTTATCCAAACTCTTCTCTAGAACCCTTGGAAGTTTCTTAAGTTATGATTATCTGCATTGTTTACATTTTGAAAATGACAAAAATTAAATTATTTAGAGAATAAATAAAACCATAACGATTATTTTCCCCGGTATTCGATTATGTAAAGGGAATTCAATATGAATATATAAAATACTAGTATAATCGAGTAAGAAACAGTCAATTCGGGGTTCGAAACAGTAAAGAATCCTTACTGAAACAGCAAAAGAATTTCATGAATATTACAGAGAATCCTCTGGTTGTGGTAATTTAATATAGATCACATTCAGAATATCTTAAACAATTGATGCAGATAATTTACAAATGTTTAATACAATGCGATATTTTAAATATTATTTTAAAACATAGGACTTGCTTAATTTAAAAATAAAAAGTTCTTGATTTTTTTACGGACTGCTTGCACTGGAAATACAATTATTGTTTGTCTCATCTCATGCCAAACTTCATTAATGTCAATGGATTCACTGATATTGTCTAACATCGTCAGATCCAACACTTATAAGCAACAACAAAATAAATACAGAAGTCTTAAATAGAATATTATAATACTGGGCAAATGATTTAATACATTATTTAAACATTGCAGAAATAAGTGTTGCTAAATTAGCTTTCTTGAATTGTTGATTTTTGACTCCCGTGGACTGGAAAGACATATATTATTTGTCACACCTCGAGTCAGACTTCTTTAAGGCCAACTGATATTGTCTGAGTTCGTCAGACCAAACGGGACATCTCAGCAACAATATAACAACAGAAATATTGAACTCTTGTAGTGAATATTATAATTGGCATAAATTGTGCTTTAGAAATAAAATAAAGTTAATTTTATAATACATAATTACATAACGATTTTTTTTCTAGAATGAGAATAATCAAGTTCTGGCTACAAATGTTTGGCTTGATTAGGTATGTTTTAACTTCATCATTTTTATTATTTCCAACACTTATTTTTATTATGTATAGTGCTAAAATACATGTTCAAATTACTATTATTTCTTGTGTCGAAAATATACTGAAGCTTTGCTGCTTTTCCTACTACTACTAAAAGAATATAAGGTCTACAACCTACATACAGTGTGAAACATATTATCCGATGCACATATTTCAGGTTTCCTCATATGTTTCCCTTAATAAAGTAAATAACTGCCATAAACAGCTGTGCGTGTGATTGCTCACTTGCTAGACCATAAGAGCCAATCAGCAGCACACAAATTACCCGAAAAGATTGTCAATTGGTAATCAAGGCTAGTTGGGACATAGCAGAATACGGCTAAAAAAAGGGCAATAAAATTTTAGAAATATGTTCGGTTTGAGTTCATCAAAGACAATATTTTATAAATATTATTATGTTTATTCTAAAATTGTGCAGTAAATATATTTCTTATTTATTATGAATACATAATAGTTTCGTAAAGGTGAAGTCAATACCGAGGCATTAAAATAATTCTTTAAAAACTATTAACATTCATACAATTTTAAGAGATTTAAAGTTAAAATAGTTTAAAAAACGAGACTTAACGTTTTAGTAAATGACGTAACGTTAAGCTTTTTTTTAAATGGCTGATGCCAATGGTGAAGTTCGTATAAATAAGGTTAAACAAATATATAAATCCATAAGCAAAAACAAATATACTCATGTTTCAGGTAATATTTAATCCAACCAGACCTTTAAATTTTAATCAACAAAAACTTGAAAATTGTTTTTTTCTTCAACAAACCAATACATTTCCAACGTACTCAAGCTTACAAAACCATATTGTAAAACAATACAAACAGAATATTTTCCAGAGAAAGCATAAGATGTTTTCCTCATAATAATCTCTTCTTACGCGACAACACATCTTTCAAAAAACCTAATCAGAATCACTGATATTTTAACAGAGTCCCAAATAAATTGCCAACAACGTGGAAAGAAAAGATAAATTTTCCGGAAATAGATGAATGTGGGCTCTTATGGTGGTGTGGTAAACTATTAGGGAATAGGTTGTATTCAAGAAGGACTTTCGTTTTAAGGGGAATGGTGAATGGGCCTGTTTTGCAATTTGGTGACTAGGCGAATCGTGATTGATTTGTTTGCAGCTATAAATGGTTTGGTAAAGCTTCCAATTGCCTATTTCCTGTATTTGAGGAGATTAAACGCTCCAGCGTATGCTTTGTAATTTTATTCCACTTTCAAGTATTGATACTGCCATAACAAGATTGTGTTGAACTTTGGTGGTTTGAGGTTCAACAATATTGGTTGGACTTGAAATATTTAGATGAAGCTGAAAATATTCAGAATGCTCCAATTATTAATTTGTTCAGTATGTTCAAAACTCTATATTCATTCATCAGAAGGTATTTAGGTAAAAAAAATGTGATTACTCTAAATTTATTCAAATGTAATGCGTTAACTATAATAAACATTTAAGTCCTTAACTGAAAGGTTGTTTTTCTACCTGCTATATTAACTATGCTATATACATAAAACGTAATACACGGAATACAAATGCAATGCCCTCTTTTTTATGTATTGTTAGTAAATAAAATCTAGTTATGCTAATAGGAAGCTAGTTCCTTTAATACTGTTTCCAAAGACTTCCTGAGCCAAGTTTGGAAAAAGAAAGAAATTATAAACTTCCCCTACAAAATTTTAAAACTACATTTTCTTCTGAACTTTAAAATAATATAATTTTATTTGAGTGATGTGGGAATGTGTTTATTTAATTAATGGATTTTATATTACATTTTTTATTGATACTTTAAAAATACAAAAAATAAATACACTAAATAAATAGAAAATAATCAAGTAAAGTCATTTATATTAAAATATATATATATAGGGGAGAGTGGGGGCTATTGGGACGCATGGCTAATGGGACAAGGACCCTAAAGCGTGGGAAAATATACCTTTTTAAAAACATTTCTACACTACAGAAATGTAACAGTTAGTCTTCAAATTTTAACAACCAAATATCAGCCTTTAAAATCAAGTGTTGAAGTGGAGAGAAGAATTATTGTTTTGGAAAATTCAAAGTTAGTTAACCCTTTCAGTCCCAAAAATGTACTACACTACAGAAACTTCTGATATTCACAAAATAAGCTTATTTTAGGTCAAATATACGAGTTCCATAAGAAAAAAAATCATTTTAATTTTTTATATGGTTTTTGAAATAATGCCACATTTTTTTAACTGTGGAAAACAACAAAATAAAAATATATATATTACCTGAAAACACTTAGAGTTATATATTTTAAGGTATCTGACCATATTATTAAAAAAAAATTAATAATTTTAACCGAAATAGTTTAAATTGTGTTTTAAATATGTGGAACTGAAGTGAAAAATCAGGTGAAACGCTTGTTGGCTATTTTCTGAATAAAAAAAATAGTAGTTCTGACTTCTATTGAGATTAATGCAAAATATTGTCTAATAGAACAAAGTGTGAAGAATCGAATGGTGTGTGTTTGGTTTTCATAACGGGGCATAAACATTTTGAAAAAAATATTGAAAGTGATGATGCCAAATGGCATCACTGGGACTGAAAGGGTTAAAAGTTTATCTTGTTTTTCACTTTTGAAGTATAAACAAAAACTTTCTATGAATTAAACTATAGTTTTGTGTAGATGAAATATCCTAGATTAAGATAGTATATGTCAAATACAGTGGTGAAATGCGCTTGCCTCTGTGTTGGGTAATTTGAGACAAACAATACTGTGGGGTCGAATGGGACACGAATAAACCTAGCTTTGCATGTTTCTTTCGAAGAATCTATATAAATCTATAATATCCTATTCAGTCAAGTTGCCAAAAACTATTTTAAACTTTAATTTTACACTTTTTGCACACTTTAAAACTTTTTTCATCGTATAATAAGTGAAAGTTCAAGTAGCTTTCTTGGAGACATTTTTCCACCTGCAATTTCAGTAATTACATCTGAACAGAGATTGGTGAAGATAAATAATTTGCTGTTGTTAAAATTTGCTAGAAAGCAAGCTATTCTTTTTTCGCTGGATTAAACTATAATAATAAAAGAAAGAGCCTGTCTGTCTGTGGATCGCAAAAGACATACTTAGACTGCTATAAAAAAATTCGAAATTTTTTAATATAGATTCCTTTTAATACCTACGTGTGCACCTGAGGCTTAGTTTTTTCATATTTGATTGTGATTTTTAATTAATATAATTGGTTTTAAAAAAACGTCATCCACGTGGGATTGCGGGACCATAACTGGGCTTGAAAATACATGGACCAGGCCGAAACGGGGGCTTGACGCCATCCTCTATTAGTTTGATTGATTGAGTTTGGTTGAGATATGCGCTCGCCCGAAGGCTGCTTCATCCTCTATTAGTGTTTGCTTTTTTAAGTGCGCATGCACCAACACGAATTTAATTTTGTTTTGATTTTGAGTATTTTCACAAGTAAGCATGCCTCTAAAAGGAAGCAATGCGGAGATAACGGGTTCCCAGTAAGAAGGGACCATACTGCTAGTTTGTAAAAAAAAAAAGGCGATGAACTTCGGGTAACTATTTGAAGATAAATACAGGCTTTTTAAATCCACTTACCCTGAAAAAGAGGACAAGTTTGGGATAAATTTTTAGAAGATTTAGTTATAAAACTAAATATTTAGTTATAAAAAACAGGTATGGGAATTGAAATATCATCGAAATGAAACAAAGTTGAAAAGAACATGTTATCTAGTTATTTAGCTATATATTTTTGAAGTTTTAAAATTCCAAAAATATACAGCAGATGGCGATACTATTTTAAAACTTTAGCAATTAATAATCAAAACACCGGATATTATTTTCTTTTCAATTTTGTCTTAAATTGATGTTTTGATGATTACCATACCTAGTGAAAATGGTGTAACATGGTAAAGCAATTCTTTTGTAAAAGTTGTGATTTCAAAACTAATGCATTAGCTCGATGGGACTGACACACACACACATACTCACACACACACAGTGCAATTAAAAATACAATATATAAAACATTATACAATGCAGTGCACAACAGTTTTACAATACAATACAATATTCAGTATACAATATAGTGCACAACAGTTTTACATTACAATACAATATTCAGTATACAATATAGTGCACAACAGTTTTACAATACAATGCAATATTCAGTATACAATATAGTGCACAACAATTTTACAATACTTTTTACATTCCTTCTACAATATCAAATACAAAACATTTTACAAAAAAATTTACAACACAATATGCAAAGCACTTTACAATACAAAGTACAACACGCATATTATAATACACTCTGCAATAATATAGACAACACATTTAAAATTTCCTTTATTAAACCAGTATACAATAATTTTTGTTATACAATATATATCATAAATAACAAAATTTTTCACAATACATTATAAATCCAACACTTCATGAAGGGATATCGCTATTTCGTCCCGGCTTGTCTGTGCCTTCCTTGGGGTAAGCGGAGTGATATCCATTGATGCACACCGCCTTCCATCCCGTCATGAAGGGATATCGCTCCTTCGTCCCCGCTTGTCTGTATCCTTCCTTGGGGTAAGCGGAGTGATATCCATTGATGCACACGGCCTTCCATTCCGTCATGAAGGGATATCGCTCCTTCGTCCCGGCTTGTCTGTATCCTTCCTTGGGGTAAGCTGGGTGATATCCATTGATGCACACCGCCTTCCATCAGGTCATGAAGGGATATCGCTCCTTCGTCTCGGCTTTTCTGTATCCTTCCTTGGGGTAAGCGGAGTGAAATCCGTTGATGCACACCGCCTTCCATCCCGTCATGAAGGGATATCTCTCCTTCGTCCCGGCTTGTCTGTGTCCTGGGGCGCAACTAGAAAAAAATTCTGGGGGGGGTTTCAATTTTTTTAATACTATTTTTTAATTAAAAAATTTTAATTGAAAAATATTTAATCAAAATTATTTTTAATTAAAAATATTTAATTAAAAGATAATTAAAATGTTCAATTAAAATTATTTTTAATTAATTGTTTCCATTAAATTTATTTTAATTAAATATCTTAATTAAAGTTTTTAATTAATATTTAATTACATATATTTTTAAGTAAAATTGTTTCTTAATTTTAAAATTCTCCAAAGAAATTACATATTTTTACTATTATTATTTTTTACTAATTACTATTTACTATTTACTTACTTTTTACTACTTACAAACATTACCTTTTATTTAACATAGTAATGTTTTTATAACAACGTGCAAAAAAGTTCACTTTTTATATCATATTCATTCACAAATCGTTACGAAAATGACACTTTACGTGCTTACGTCTTACGTCACAGACAGTGACGAAAGTAAAACTAGTGCGGTAAAAGTAAATAAGAGTATCTGATTGGTAGAAAAACAAAATAATGTCATGAATATCTCCATGGAAACTAAATGGTCATGAAACTCACTTATTTTTATTTTTACATTATTTTGCAATTTCTTATATCTCCACGGAAACTACAAGTACAACAAAAATTATTAAAGGAAATAAATAAGACAAAAGAAAAAAACACAAATTTCACGCTTTTGCACGTTATTATAAAAATATTATAAGCAAGCACGTGCCAAATAATACTTTATTAAGCTCTTGTCATTATTTCACTCGACCTACGGTGCCGTGAAATAAAAGCCACTCGCTTAATAAAATTCATTTTTTGGCACTAGTTGCTTAAATAACTATTGTATTGTTAAATAGATAGTTAATGCTTTTTTAAAAATAAAAATTAAGTGTAATAAATAAAATAAAGTCATTGATTATAGAATATTTTTATTGAAAATTCAACTGCTTAAAAAATTTAAATCACTTTATTTGCTGTACAGAAATTAAACGATTAGCTTCTAGAATATTAAATTAAAAATTATTTAACTTCTAAAATTTTAAATGATTAAAATATTTTTATTTTTCAAAACTTGTTGCACAAAACTTATTTTTTAAGAATTAGTGTATACAAAAACAGATTTGGAAAAGGTATTAGAAAATATTCCACGAAAATAAAAAAAAAAGTTAATTCACAACCATTTTTGAAGATGAAAAGTAGCTTACATATAAACAAGGCAGACAATGATTTTATATTTTGAAAAGTATTTTGCAGAAACTAATAAATTAAATACAACATGCTAAAGCTCACCAATAAAACAATTAAGTAATTTAATATTTAAACATTACCGAAGAGATTCATATTTTTATACATTTCACGACATCGTACAGGCGCGAATCGCCGATGTGAAATAATTTTAAAATTGTGTGCATTTATGTCGTCAAATAATTTTCATAAGACATGGTTAAAATATTGAACAGCAATTAAAATTAAATGAAAAGAGAACTAAACAACTCTTCCTAGAATTGTATCAAAAACTAAGACAAAACAGTAAAAAGACGGGAAAAAACTCAAGTTCCTTACAATCCATAAGTGCTGATCGTCAAAGAGCTAAAGATGCCCCCCACCCTCTTTAAAAAGCGGCCTCCGAATCCTCCGATTGCTTCCCTTAATTTTTAAATTAATGTGAGAAAATGCTTCCCTTCGCATAGTTTTTTTTATAAGAGTAACATATTTGACATAATAAACACATCAACAAATAAATCATTTTGCAATGTAAACAGCTATTGTTCCACTTAAACAGTTACTTTTTTTAAAAATATATATTAAAATAAAACAAGATTCTTACCAAAAACTTGAAATTGAGAACTTCTTTCAATCACACAAGTATATTTCTTACTGCTTCTTCCCTACTGCTTCTGAAGCAATTGTCGAATTTGGCGGGAAAAAGCCAGAAATATTTTCCGAAGGTCATTAATTTATCGAAATGTATAAACTGCATGATATTTATGTCTATGATTCAACAAGCTGTAATCGTTTTTAGAAGAGGGATGGGATTATTTATGGGAAAATAACTGTTACAAAACTAAGTCTATGGCCCTGAGTAGACGCCATCGTACAAAATTTTTATTCTCTTCTTGTTTCCTTGTGTTTCGGGATTTATGGTTATTGGTTACTCATTCTAAGTAAAAAAAAATATACAAAAATTGGAGCCACTTTCGATTTAAACATCGCAAAAATAACTGCCGATCCAACCTATTATCTGACAGTGCAGCCAAAAAATATCCGACGAAAAATACCCCGTATAGAGGGAGTACACATTAAATATAGTCCCAACGCAGCGTACGATGTGGCCCTTAACAGTTGCGTTGGGTGCTTACTCGGGTGACGGCTCGTCACTTGACTGGTCACTTAACTTACGTCGCCCGTCCCCAAGTCCATTATGTATGCTTTAGAGCGATGATAATTTAATCTAAACTAACCCCATAAATATAAAATAAACGTTTAAAATGCCACCTGCACAAATATTATAAGTCAGTCAACAAAAATTTCAACCTATTTTTTTTGTCATTGAGGCAATTAGTTAAGATAGAATAATCGTCGCACAAGAGCTACACGAGGGCTATTTACGACATGCGTCTTATTTTAGAACCACAGTCGAGTGACGATCCGACACTTGAGTAGGCGCCATCCAACGCCATCGTTAAGGGAGACATCGTACCAGCGATGGGGCATAATTCACGTGCACCCCGGGGGTATTATTCGTCGGACATTTTTGCTTGCACGGGCCCTTTATAGGTCGGCAGTTATTTTGGCGTTGCCCGAACCCGAACCTGGGACCTTTCGCATGCTAGGTGAACGCCTAACCGATTGGGCTCCCCAGCCAAAGTAATTGCAAGAAAATGTTATGAATAACGCGTACTTATCAATTCAATATAGAGGCGAATAATTTACTCTTGAGATCTAATCATTCTCTTATGAAAGGCTCGAAAAACTCCCTAAGTTTAAGTACACTTATTTTTACTTGGACAATAAAAGATAACTAAAAACCTTAAAAATAAACCGTTTACAGAAACATTCATCCTTTGATAGCACGTGTGGAATATAAGCGGCACCTCCCAACAAATAAATAAAAATAAAAAAATCATTTCCGAGATCTTATGCGCGGTATTTTTTTATTGACTAGTTTTTGTTCTTTCTTTTTTTAAAACATTTCCACAATACAATAACCTTTACAGATTTGCGAACCCCCCCCCCCCCCCCAAAAAAAAAAAAAAAAAAAAACGTTAAAAATAAAAGGAAAAATATCGGCTCCAGACATCATATCATCATACCGGCGTTACATACGTCTAGCAATTTGCTCTAGCGGTTACCTTGAGAATCTCAAGGTAACCGCTTTATACGTATTTATTCGAAAGCTCACTGAAGTTGGATCTCAAGGCCACCAACCCAACTTTTGTCGGTTTTTTGGCCAAGATCAAAGGAAAGGTTGCCATAAGGAAAATAGCAAACATATTGGCGTGTTATCTCTTTTTTAAGTGATCCTTCGAAAAAGTATGTAAAACATCGAATTGAATTGTATTGAGTTTTTCTTAATTTTTTTTATTTAAAGCAGGACGCATTCAATATTTTGATAAAATAAAATTCAATCACATAAATGAATGAAATTCAAAATTTGACACTGTAAAATATGTTGATGATAAAATGCTTTCTTTGTTAATAAAAGTATTGAAACTCTTATTTATATCTTACCCGTAATCAATACAATTTTTAAACAAGATTTTGATATAATTTCTAAATTTTTGGCAGACAATACTGAAAACACTTTTTTATTTGACCTGATTTTAATCAGTAATACTCCGGCATTAAAAGTTTTAAATATAAGTACGGAAAAGGACAGTCATCAAAAAAACAATCCAGAAAAAATGCACTTTCCTATACACTTTTAAACAAAAAAAATTCCCCGTAAAATATTAGTAATGGGCAGGGACCGGCAGCAAAGATACCAGTCATGCCCCGTTAAAAAACAGTCATGTCCTGTTTTTTTTTGTTTTTGTTTTTTCAAACAGTCATGTCCCTTAAAGATGGTATAAACAGTTGAATCACCATCATCCACCATCTTCGACGAAGTTTTTTATATTTTTTTCTAATTAAATCTAGATAATTATCTAAGCTCTCTAAATGTAAAACACAAGCAGCAATCAAAATTTCGTCATCCATAATCTAGTTGATTTTAAACAATGAATAAAATCGCCGCGCTACAATCTCACTCGCCAAATTCTCGCCAACCAAAGGTCGAATCGCTAGAGGTCAAAGCGCTTCCAACTCTACGTTCAGCGGCCACTAGACGTATGAAACGGCGGTGTCAGATTTGGCACGCTTTTTTTTAAATCCCACTACGAAGATTTAAAGAGTTTCGTTTTTTTTACGCAGATTTAAAAAATGATCGTTCCTTATGGATTTTTTTTTTCACTTAGGACTTTTTTTTATCCTTAATGTAATAAATTTTTTACTATAATACGGGTTCTGGGGGGGGGGGGGGTTCTGACCCTAAAAACCCCCCCCGTGGTTGCGCGCCTGTCTGTGTCCTTCGTCAAGGTGGTCTGTGTCCTTAATTGGAGTACGGGAACAAACTTTCCTGTAAACCTTACACACACACAATGCAATTATTAATACAATATATAAAACATTATACAATACAGTGCACAACAGTTTACAATACAATACAATATTAAGTATACAATATAGTGCACAACAATTTTACAATACTTTTTACATTCTTCTACAATATCAAATACAAAACATTTTACAAAAATTTTTACAACACAATATGCAAAGCACTTTGCAATACAAAGTACAACACGCATATTATAATACACTCGGCAATAATATAAAAAACAAATTTAAAATTTCCTTTATTAAAACAGTATACAATAATTTTTGCAATACTATATACATCATATTTAACAACAATTTTCAGAATACATTAAAAATCCAACGCTTCATTAAGGGATATCGCTCCTTCGTCCCGGCTTGTCTGTGTCCTTCCTTGGGGTAAGCGGAGTGATATCCATTGATGCACACCGCCTTCCATCCCGTCATGAATTGATATCGCTCCTTCGTAGAGGCTTGTCTGTATCATTCCTAGGGGTAAACAGAGTGATATCCATTGATGCACACCGCCTTCCATCCCGTCATGAAGGGATATCGCTCCTTCGTCCCGGCTTGTATGTGTCCTTCGTCAAGGTGGTCTGTTTCCTTAATTGGAGTACGGGAACAAACTTTCCTGTAAACCTTACACACACACACACACAATGCAATTAATAATGCAATGTATAAAACATTATACAATACAGTGGACAACAGATTTGCAATACAATACAATATGAAGTATACAATATAGTGCACAACAATTTTACAATACTTTTTACATTCTTTCTACAATATCAAATACAAAACATTTTACAACACAATATGCAGAGCACTTTACAATACAAAGTACAACACGCATATTATAATACACTCTGCAATAATATAGACAACACATTTAAAATTTCCTTTATTAAAACAGTATACGATAATTTTTGTTATACAATATATATCATAAATAACAAAAATTTTCACAATACATTATAAATCCAACACTTCATGAAGGGATATCGCTATTTCGTCCCGGATAGTCTGTGCCTTCTTTGGGGTAAGCGGAGTGATATCCATTGATGCACACGGCCTTCCATTCCGTCATGAAGGGATATCGCTCCTTCGTCCCGGCTTGTCTGTGTCCTTCCTTGGAGTAAGCGGAGTGATATCCATTAATGCACACCGTCTTCCATCCCGTCATGAAGGGATATCGCTCCTTCGTCCCGGCTTGTCTGTATCCTTCCTTGGGGTAAGCGGAGTGATATCCATTGATGCACACCGCCTTCCATCCCGTCATGAACTGATATCGCTCCTTCGTCCCGGCTTGTCTGTGTCCTTCGTCAAGGTGGTCTGTGTCCTTAATTGGAGTACGGGAACAAACTTTCCTGTAAACCTTACACACACACAATGCAATTAATAATACAATATATAAAACATTATACAATACAGTGCACAACAGTTTACAATACAATACAATATTCAGTATACAATATAGTGCACAACAATTTTACAATACTTCTTACATTCCTTCTACAATATCAAATACAAAACATTTTACAAAAATTTTTACAACACAATATGCAAAGCACTTTGCAATACAAAGTACAACACGCATATTATAATACACTCGGCAATAATATAAACAACACATTTAAAATTTCCTTTATTAAACCAGTATACAATAATTTTTGTTATACAATATATATCATAAATAACAAAAATTTTCACAATACATTATAAATCCAACACTTCATGAAGGGATATCGCTATTTCGTCCCGGCTTGTCTGTGCCTTCCTTGGGGTAAGCGGAGTGATATCCATTGATGCACACCGCCTTCCATCCCGTCATGAAGGGATATCGCTCCTTCGTCCCCGCTTGTCTGTATCCTTCCTTGGGGTAAGCGGAGTGATATCCATTGATGCACACGGCCTTCCATTCCGTCATGAAGGGATATCGCTCCTTCGTCCCGGCTTGTCTGTATCCTTCCTTGGGGTAAGCTGGGTGATATCCATTGATGCACACCGCCTTCCATCAGGTCATGAAGGGATATCGCTCCTTCGTCTCGGCTTTTCTGTATCCTTCCTTGGGGTAAGCGGAGTGATATCCGTTGATGCACACCACCTTCCATCCCGTCATGAAGGGATATCTCTCCTTCGTCCCGGCTTGTCTGTGTCCTTTGTCAAGGTGGTCTGTGTCCTTAATTGGAGTACGGGAACAAACTTTCCTGTAAACTTTACACACACACAATGCAATTATTAATACAATATATAAAACATTATACAATACAGTGCACAACAGTTTACAATACAATACAATATTAAGTATACAATATAGTGCACAACAATTTTACAATACTTTTTACATTCTTCTACAATATCAAATACAAAACATTTTACAAAATTTTTTACAACACAATATGCAAAGCACTTTGCAATACAAAGTACAACACGCATATTATAATACACTCGGCAATAATATAAAAAACAAATTTAAAATTTCCTTTATTAAAACAGTATACAATAATTTTTGCAATACTATATACATCATATTTAACAACAATTTTCAGAATACATTAAAAATCCAACGCTTCATTAAGGGATATCGCTCCTTCGTCCCGGCTTGTCTGTGTCCTTCCTTGGGGTAAGCGGAGTGATATCCATTGATGCACACCGCCTTCCATCCCGTCATGAATTGATATCGCTCCTTCGTCGAGGCTTGTCTGTATCATTCCTAGGGGTAAACAGAGTGATATCCATTGATGCACACCGCCTTCCATCCCGTCATGAAGGGATATCGCTCCTTCGTCCCGGCTTGTCTGTGTACTTCCTTGGGGTAAGCGGAGTGATATCCATTGATGCACACCGCCTTCCATCCCGTCATGAAGGGATATCGCTCCTTCATCCCGGCTTGTCTGTATCCTTCCTTGGGGTAAGCGGAGTGATATCCATTGATGCACACCGCCTTCCATCCCGTCATGAAGGGATATCGCTCCTTCGTCCCGGCTTGTATGTGTCCTTCGTCAAGGTGGTCTGTTTCCTTAATTGGAGTACGGGAACAAACTTTCCTGTAAACCTTACACACACACACACACACACACACACACACACACACACACACACACACACACACACACACACACACACACACAATGCAATTAATAATACAATGTATAAAACATTATACAATACAGTGGACAACAGATTTACAATACAATACAATATGAAGTATACAATATAGTGCACAACAATTTTACAATACTTTTTACATTCTTTCTACAATATCAAATACAAAACATTTTACAGCACAATATGCAGAGCACTTTACAATACAAAGTACAACACGCATATTATAATACACTCTGCAATAATATAGACAACACATTTAAAATTTCCTTTATTAAAACAGTATACGATAATTTTTGTAGTACAATATATATCATAAATAACAAAAATTTTCACAATACATTATAAATCCAACACTTCATGAAGGGATATCGCTATTTCGTCCCGGCTAGTCTGTGCCTTCTTTGGGGTAAGCGGAGTGATATCCATTGATGCACACGGCCTTCCATTCCGTCATGAAGGGATATCGCTCCTTCGTCCCGGCTTGTCTGTGTCCTTCCTTGGAGTAAGCGGAGTGATATCCATTAATGCACACCGTCTTCCATCCCGTCATGAAGAGATATCGCTCCTTCGTCCCGGCTTGTCTGTATCCTTCCTTGGGGTAAGCGGAGTGATATCCATTGATGCACACCACCTTCCATCCCGTCATGAAGGGATATCGCTCCTTCGTCCCGGCTTGTCTGTATCCTTCCTTGGGGTAAGCGGAGTGATATCCATTGATGCACACCGCCTTCCATCCCGTCATGAAGGGATATCGCTCCTTCGTCCCGCCTTGTCTGTGTCCTTCGTCAAGGTGGTCTGTGTCCTTAATTGGAGTACGGGAACAAACTTTCCTATAAACCTTACACACACACAATGCAATTAATAATACAATATATAAAACATTATACAATACAGTGCACAACAGTTTACAATACAATACAATATTCAGTATACAATATAGTGCACAACAATTTTACAATACTTCTTACATTCCTTCTACAATATCAAATACAAAACATTTTACAAAAATTTTTACAACACAATATGCAAAGCACTTTGCAATACAAAGTACAACACGCATATTATAATACACTCGGCAATAATATAAACAACACATTTAAAATTACCTTTATTAGAACAGTATACAATAATTTTTGCAATACTATATACATCATATTTAACAACAATTTTCACAATACATTATAAATCCAACGCTTCATTAAGGATATCGCTCCTTCGTCCCGGCTTGTCTGTGTCCTTCGTCAAGGAGGTCTGTGTCCTTAATTGGAGTACGGGAACAAACTTTCCTGTAAAGCTTACACACAAACACAATGCAATTAATAATACAATATATAAAACGTTATACAATACAGTGGACAACAGATTTACAATACAATACAATACAATATGAAGTATACAATATAGTGCACAACAATTTTACAATACTTTTTACATTAATTCTACAATATCAAATACAAAACATTTTACAAAATTTTTTACAACACAATATACAAAGAACTTTACAATACAAAGTACAACACGCATATCATAATACACTCTGCAATAATATAGACAACACATTTAAAATTTCTATTACTAAAACAGTATACAATAATTTTTGCAATACAATATACATCATAAATAACAACAATTTTCACAATACATTATAAATCCAACGCTTCATTAAGGGATATCGCTCCTTCGTCCCGGCTTGTCTGTGTCCTTCCTTGGGGTAAGCGGAGTGATATCCATTGATGCACACCGCCTGCCATCCCTTCATGAAGGGATATCGCTCCTTCGTCCCGGCTTGTCTGTGTTCTTCGTCAAGGTGGTCTGTGTCCTTAATTGGAGTACGGGAACAAACTTTCCTGTAAACCTTACACACACACAATGCAATTAAAAATACAATATATAAAACATTATACAATACAGTGCACAACAGTTTTACAATACAATACAAAATTCAGTATGCAATATAGTGCACAACAATTTTACAATACTTTTTACATTCTTTCTACAATATCAAATACAAAACATTTTACAACACAATATGCAGAGCACTTTACAATACAAAGTACAACACGCATATTATAATACACTCTGCAATAATATAGGCAACACATTTAAAATTTCCTTTATTAAAACATTATAGTACAATATTTTTTGCAATACAATATACATTATAAATAACAATTTTCACAATACATTATAAATCCAACGCCTCATTAAGGGATATCGCTCCTTCGTCTCGTCAGGTATGCGTCCTTCCTTGGGGTAAGCGGAGTGATATCCATTGATGCACACCGCCTTTAATCCCGGTATGAAGGGATATCGCTCCTTCGTCCCAGCTTGTCTGTATGCTTCCTTGGGGTAAGCGGAGTGATATCCATTGATGCACACCGCATTCCATCCCGTCATGAAGGGATATCGCTCCTTCGTCCCGGCTTGTCTGTGTCCTGCGTCAAGGTGGTCTGTGTCCTTATTTGGAGTACGGGAACAAACTTTCCTGTAAACCTTACACACACAATGCAATTAATATTACAATATATAAAACATTATACAATACAGTGCACAACAGTTTTACAATACAATACAAGATTCAGTATGCAATATAGTGCACATCAATTTTACAATATTTTCTACATTCTTTCTGCAATATCAAATACAAAACATTTTACAACACAATATGCTGAGCACTTTACAATACAAAGTACAACACGCATATTATAATACACTCTGCAATAATATAGACAACACATTTAAAATTTCCTTTATTAAAACATTATAGTACAATATTTTTTGCAATACAATATACATTATAAATAACAATTTTCACAATACATTATAAATCCAACGCCTCATTAAGGGATATTGCTCCTTCGTCCCGTCTGGTATGTGTCCTTCCTTGGGGTAAGCTTAGTGATATCCATTGATGCACACCTCCTTCCATCACGTCATGAAGGGATATCGCTCCTTCGTCCCGGCTTGTCTGTGTCCTTCGTCAAGCTGGTCTGTGTCCTTAATTGGAGTACGGAAACAAACTTTCCTGTAAACCTTACACACACAATGCAATAAATAATACAATATATAAAACATTATACAATACCGTGCACTACAGTTTTACAATACAATACAATATGAAGTATACAATATAGTGCACAACAATTTTACAATACTATTTACATTCATTCTACAATATCAAATACAAAACATTTTACAAAAATGTTAACAACACAATATGCAAAGCACTTTACAATACAAAGTACAACACGCATATTATAATACTCTCTGCAATAATATAGACAACACATTTAAAATTTCCTTTATTAAAATAGTATACAATAATTTTTGCAATACAATATACATCATAAATAACAACAATTTCCACAATACATTATAGATCCAACGCCTCATTAAGGGATATCGCTAATTTGTCCCGGCTTGCCTGTGTCCTTCCTTGGGGTAAGCGGAGTGATACCCATTGATGCACACCGCCTTCCATCCCGTCATGAAGGGATATCGCTCCTTCGTCCCGGCTTGCCTGTGTCCTTCGTCAAGCTGGTCTGTGTCCTTAATTGGAGTACGGAAACAAACTTTCCTGTAAACCTTACACACACACACAATGCAATTAATAATACAATATATAAAACAAAACATTATACAATACAGTGCACAACAGATTTACAATACAATACAATATGAAGTATACAATATAGTGCACAACAATTTTACAATACTATTTACATTCATTCTACAATATCAAATACAAAACATTTTACAAAAATTTTTACAACACAATATGCAAATGACTTTACAATACAAAGTACAACACGCATATTATAATACACTCTGCTATAATATAGACAACACATTTAAAATTTCCTTTATTTATATAGTATACAATAATTTTTGCAATACAATATACATCATAAATAACAACAATTTTCATAATACATTATAGATCCAACGCCTCATTAAGGGATATCGCTAATTCGTCCCGGCTTGCCTGTGTCCTTCCTTGGGGTAAGCGGAGTGATATCCATTGATGCACACCGCCTTCCATCCCGTCATGAAGGGATATCGCTCCATCGTCCCGGCTTGTCTGTGTCCTTCGTCAAGCTGGTCTGTGTCCTTAATTGGAGTACGGAAACAAACTTTCCTGTAAACCTTACACACACACACAATGCAATTAATAATACAATATATAAAACATTAAACAATACAGTGCACAACAGATTTACAATACAATACAATATGAAGTATACAATATAGTGCACAACAATTTTACAATACTATTTACATTCATTCTACAATACCAAATACAAAACATTTTACAAAAAATTTTACAACACAATAAACAAAGAACTTTACAATACAAAGTACGACACTCATATTATAATACACTCTGCAATAATATAGACAACACATTTAAAATTTCCTTTATTAAAACAGTATAGAATAATTTTTGCAATACAATATACATCATAAATAACAACAATTTTCACAATACATTATAAATCCAACGCTTCATTAAGGGATATCGCTCCTTCGTGCCGGCTTGTCTGTGTACTTCCTTGGGGTAAGCGGAGTGATATCCATTGATGCACACCGCCTTCCATCCCGTCATGAAGGAATATCGCTCCTTCGTCCCGGCTTGTCTGTATCCTTCCTTGGGGTAAGCGGAGTGATATCCATTGATGCACACCGCCTTCCATCTAGTCATGAAGGGATATCGCTCCTTCGTCCCGGCTTGTCTGTATCCTTCCTTGGGGTAAGCGGAGAGATATCCATTGATGCACACCGCCTTCCATCCCGTCATGAAGGGATATCGCTCCTTCGTCCCGGCTTGTCTGTGTCCTTTGTCAAGGTGGTCTGTGTCCTTAATTGGAGTACGGGAACAAACTTTCCTGTAAACCTTACACACACACAATGCAATTAATAATACAATATATAAAACATTATACAATACAGTGCACAACAGTTTTAAAATACAATACAAGCTTCAGTATGCAATATAGTGCACAACAATTTTACAATACTTTTTACATTCCTTCTACAATATCAAATACAAAACATTTCACAAAACATTTTACAACACAATATGCAGAGCACTTTACAATACAAAGTACAACACGCATATCACAATACACTCTGCAATAATATAGACATTACATTTAAAATTTCCTTTATAAAAACATTATCCAATATTTTTTGCAATACAATATACATCATAAATAACAACAATTTTCACAATACATAATAAATCCAACGCCTCATTAAGGGATATCGCTCCGTCGTCCCGGCTTGTCTGTGTCCTTCCTTGGGGTAAGCGGAGTGATATCCATTGATGCACACCGCCTCTCATCCCGTCATGAAGGGATAAAAATATTGGTGTATTTCTTAAACATTTAATGTGTTGTGTGCATTTAAACATCTTTAGATTATGTGTATTGGGCAAGTGATCGTTATTTTTTTTGTTAAACGCTTTTATATATTTTATATGTGTGCTTGAAATACTAAAATACTTTTTGTTTTTCTAACGATGCCACCAACCATCCTCCGTTAATATCAAAGTTGAGTTTGTTCGTGTGTTAGTTGTTTTGTAATTCTCTTTTTTGTGTAAAAATACGCTAAGCTGTGTTAATTGTTTGTTTAAGATTTAACTATTATTTTCGTTATTTTTAACTAAGCCCACATCCATCCTCCGTAAATATTAGGATTAAATGTGACCGCGTGATAGTTTCGTTTTAACTTTGTCACATTTTGTGAAATGCTTTTAAAAATGTTTATAATGTGTAATGCTAATATTATTTTCGAGTACTTTTACGGAGCCCACCCATTATCTCTGTGAAAATTTTATTGTGTTCATGAGTTAATTTTCGAATTGTGTATTTGTAAATATCATTTGGTTTGCTGATTTATTCACTGAGCTGGATTTTTGATGTGTGATTAAGCATTGCTTGCCAAAAGGGATTTTTTGTGCTAAGAACCTATTCGTTGTTTTGTCTATTCTGGCTAAAATAAAAATTTTACTTTATTTTTTATTAACGATTTAAATTGGAATATTTCAATATTCACACATCACAGTAGTCGGCGCCACGAACCCACGCACAAGGCGCTGAGTGCAAATGGTTGCTCCATCACCATGTCTATGAATAGAGAAATGTTGTGTACAAACTTGGGGAATAAAAGAAACATAAAGGATGAAATTTTTGATTGCAATGTTTACAAACATGAGAGTTGGTGCCATGTTGCCCCGTACAAGACGCTGAGTCCAAATGGTACTCCGTCCCCATGTCCATAAATAGAGAATATACATAAGCAAAGATGGCAGCCAATGGTAGAAATTATCCAGATAATTAATTGTTGTTTTTTTTAAATTTGGGAGTATCTCTTAATCATTTAATGTTGTGTGCATTTAAACATCTTTAGATTATGTGTATTGGGCAAGTGATTGTTATTATAATATATTTTTTTGTAAAACGCTTTCAAATATTTTAATTGTGTGCTAGAAATACTAAAATATTTTTTGTTTTTCTAACGATGCCACCAACCATCCTCCGTTAATATCAAGTTTGAGTTTGTTCGTGTGTTAGTTGTTTTGTAATTCTCTTTTTTGTGTAAAAATACGCTAAGCTGTGTTAATTGTTTGTTTAAGATTTAACTATTATTTTCGTTATTTTTAACTAAGCCCACATCCATCCTCCGTAAATATTAGGATTAAATGTGATCCGCGTGATAGTTTCGTTTAGAACTTTGTAACATTTTGTGAAATGCTTTTAAAAATGTTTATAATGTGTAATGCTAATATTATTTTAGAGTACTTTTACGGAGCCCACCCATTATCTCTGTGAAAATTTTATTGTGTTCGTGAGTGAATTTTCGAATTGTGTATTTGTAAATATCATTTGGTTTGCCGGTTTATTCACTGAGCTGGATTTTTGATGTGTGATTAAGCATTGCATGCCATAAGGGATTTTTTGTGCTAAGAAACTATTCGTTGTTTTGTCTATTCTGGCTTAAATAAAAAAAATTCACATAATTTTTTTGTCAACGATTTAAATTGGAATATTTCAATATTCACACATCACAGTAGTCGGCGCCACGAATCCACGCACAAGGCGCTGAGTGCAAGTGGTTGCTCCATCACCATGTCTATGAATAGAGAAATGTTGTGTACAAACTTGGGGAATGAAAGAAACATAAAAGATTAAATTTTTGATTGCAATGTTTACAAACATGAGAGTTGGTGCCATGTTTCCCCGTACAAGACGCTGAGTCCAAATGGTACTCCGTCCCCATGTCCATAAATAGAGAATATACATAAGCAAAGATGGCAGCCAATGGTAGAAATTATCCAGATAATTAATTGTTTTTTTTTTAAATTTTGGAGTATCTCTTAATCATTTAATGTTGTGTGCATTTAAACATCTTTAGATTATGCGTATTGGGCAAGTGATTGTTATTATAATATATTTTTTTGTAAAACGCTTTTAAATATTTTAATTGTGTGCTTGAAATACTAAAATACTTTTTGTTTTTCTAACGATGCCACCAACCATCCTCCGTTAATATCAAGTTTGAGTTTGCTCGTGTGTTAATTGATTTTTTAATTCTTTTGTTTGTGTAAAAATACGCTAAGCTGTGTTAATTGTTTGTTTAATATTTAACTATTATTTTCATTATTTTTAACTAAGCCCACATCCATCCTCCGTATATATTTTAAGTTTAAAACATTTTGTGAAATGGTTTTAAAAATGTTTATAATGTGTAATGCTAATATTATTTTCGAGTACGTTTACGGAGCCAACCATTTATCGCTGTGAAAATGTTATTGTGTTCGTTAGTTAATTTTCGAATTGTGTATTTGTAAATATCATTTGTTTTGCCGGTTTATTCACTGAGCTGGATTTTTGATGTGTGATTAAGCATTGCATGCCAAAAGGGATTTTTTGTGCTAAGAACCTATTCGTTATTTTGTCTATTCTGGCTTAAATAAAAATTTTACAGTATTTTTTATTAACGAGTTAAATTGGAATATTTCAATATTCACACATCACAGTAGTCGGCGCCACGAACCCACGCACAAGGCGCTGAGTGCAAATGGTTGCTCCATCACCATGTCTATGAATAGAGAAATGTTATGTACTAACTTGGGGAATAAAAGAAACATAAAGAATTAAATTTTTGAATGCAATGTTTACAAACATGAGAGTTGGTGCCATGTTCCCCCGTACAAGACGCTGAGTCCAAATGGTACTCCGTCCCCATGTCCATAAATAGAGAATATACATAAGCAAAGATGGCAGAAAATGAAAGAAATTATCCAGATAATTAATTGGTTTTTTTTAAAATTTTAGAGTATCTTTTAGTCATTTAATGTTGTGTGCATTTAAACATCTTTAGATTATGTGTATTGGGCAAGTGATCGTTATTTTTAATATTTTTTTGTAAAACGCTTTCAAATATTTTAATTGTGTGCTTGAAATACTAAAATAATTTTTGTTTTTCTAACGATGCCACCAACCATCCTCCGTTAGTATCAAGTTTGAGTTTGTTCGTGTGTTAATTGTTATTTAATTCTCTTTTTTTGTGTGAAATACGCTAAGATGTGTAAATTGTTTGTTTAAGATTTAACCAATATTTTCGTTATTTTTAGCTATGCCAACATCCATCCTCCGTAAATATTAAGATTAAATGTAATAATTGTTTTTTAATTCTTTTTTGTGTGAAATACGCTAAGTTGAGTTAATTGTTTGTTTAATATTTAACTATTATTTTCATTTTTTTTAACTAAGCCCACATCCATCCTCCGTATATATTTTAAGTTTAAAACATTTTGTGAAATGGTTTTAAAAATGTTTATAATGTGTAATGCTAATATTATTTTCGAGTACGTTTACGGAGCCCACCCATTATCGCTGTGAAAATTTTATTGTGTTCGTGAGTGAATTTTCGAATTGTGTATTTGTAAAAATCATTTGGTTTGCCGGTTTATTCACTGAGCTGGATTTTTGATGTGTGATTAAGCTTTGCAGGCCAAAAGGGATTTTTTGTGCTAAGAACCTATTCGTTGTTTTGTCTATTCTGGCTTAAATAAAAAAAATTCACATTATTTTTTTTGTCAACGATTTAAATTGGAATATTTCAATATTCACACATCACAGTAGTCGGCGCCACGAACCCACGCACAAGGCGCTGAGTGCAAGTGGTTGCTCCATCACCATGTCTATGAATAGAGAAATGTTGTGTACAAACTTGGGGAATAAAAGAAACATAAAGGATTAAATTTTTGATTGCAATGTTTACAAACATGAGAGTTGGTGCCATGTTCCCCCGTGCAAGACGCTGAGTCCAAATGGTACTCCGTCCCCATGTCCATAAATAGAGAATATACATAAGCAAAGATGGCAGCCAATGGTAGAAATTATCCAGATAATTAATTGTTTTTTTTTTTAAATTTTGGATTATCTCTTAATCATTTAATGTTGTGTGCATTTAAACATCTTTAGATTATGTGTATTGGGCAAGTGATCGTTATTATAATATATTTTTTTTTTTTGTAAAACGCTTTCAAATATTTTAATTGTGTGCTAGAAATACTCAAATATTTTTTGTTTTTCTAACGATGCCACCAACCATCCTCCGTTTGTATCAAGTTTGAGTTTGTTCGTGTGTTAATTGTTTTTTAATTCTCTTTTTTTGTGTGTGAAATACGCTAAGCTGTCTTAATTGTTTGTTTAAGATTTAACTAATATTTTCGTTATTTTTAACTAAGCCCACATCCATCCTCCGTAAATATTAAGATTAAATGTAATCGCATGATAGATTTATTTTAACTTTGTAACATATTGTGAAATTCTTTAAAAAATGTTTATAATGTGTACTTCTAATATTTTTTTCGATTACGTTTACGGAGCCCAATCATTATCTCTGTGAAATATTTATTGTGTTCGTGAGTTAATTTTCGAATTGTGTATTTGTAATTATCATTTGGTTTGCCGGTTTATTCACTGAGCTGGATTTTTGATGTGTGATTAAGCATTGCATGCCAAAAGGGATTTTTTGTGCTAAGAACCTATTCGTTGTTTTGTCTATTCTGGCTTAAATAAAAAAAATTCACATTATTTTTTTGTCAACGATTTAAATTGGAATATTTCAATATTCACACATCACAGTAGTCGGCGCCACGAACCCACGCACAAGGCGCTGAGTGCAAGTGGTTGCTCCATCACCATGTCTATGAATAGAGAAATGTTGTGTACAAACTTGGGGAATGAAAGAAACATAAAAGATTAAATTTTTGATTGCAATGTTTACAAACATGAGAGTTGGTGCCATGTTCCCCCGTACAAGACGCTGAGTCCAAATGGTACTCCGTCCCCATGTCCATAAATAGAGAATATACATAAGCAAAAGATGGCAGAAAATGAAAGAAATTATCCAGATAATTAATTGGTTTTTTTTTAAATTTTGGAGTATCTTTTAGTCATTTAATGTTGTGTGCATTTAAACATCTTTAGATTATGTGTATTGGGCAAGTGATCGTTATTTTTTTTTTATTTTTTTGTAAAACGCTTTCAAATATTTTAATTGTGTGCTTGAAATACTAAAATAATTTTTGTTTTTCTAACGATGCCACCAAGCATCCTCCGTTAGTATCAAGTTTGAGTTTGTTCGTGTGTTAATTGTTTTTTAATTCTCTTTTTTTGTGTGAAATACGCTAAGCTGTGTTAATTGTTTGTTTAAGATTTAACCAATATTTTCGTTATTCTTAGCTATGCCAACATCCATCCTCCGTAAATATTAAGATTAAATGTGATAATTGTTTTTTAATTCTCTTTTTTGTGTGAAATACGCTAAGCTGTGTTAATTGTTTGTTTAAGATTTCACTAATATTTTCGTTATTTTTAACTAAACCCACATCCATCCTCCGTAAATATTAAGATTAAATGTGATCGCGTGATAGTTTTTTTTTATTTTTGTTACATTTTGTGAAATGCTTTTTAAAATGTTTATAATGTGTAATGCTAATGTTATTTTCAAGTATGTTTACGGAGCTCACCCATTATCTATGTGAAAATTTTGTTACTAAGAAATTATTTCTAAACCATAAAGAAATATGCGCCAGCAAATGCAATGCATCGCTAAATGTAGTAACTCTTGCCTAAACTAAAATCAACTCAACTCCGCATATCATAATAAACTAACAAATTTCCAAACATTGATACCGCATGGATATGCAACTCCTTAAAATCAAAACTTCAAACTTGCCATTCCATAAAAGCTAAATTACTTCATACCGTATGTCTTAACGTCACACAATTCCACTCTATGACTCGTGACGTTACACTTTATCAACGTTTTATCCTCAGCATCAAAACAACTCGACTTTCATCATAAAAACAACTCAACTTTCAGCATAAAACAATTCAACCTTTATCAGGAAAACAACTCAACTTTAAATAGGAAACAACTCAACTCCACTAACCTAAGCGTACTTTCTGTCACGGCATATTCATCCACACCCCTTCCGGTGGTGTGATGGCTCCAAGCTCCTCCACTGTTTTAGAACTCATTTTTTCCCTTTACTTTAAACTAGGCTTTGTATTTATCTTATATTGAACCCAGATTACGACCTGGTCATTGCCAAAATAACTCTCGACCTTTAAACGTTCTGTGTAGCTGAAATGTCTGACAAAACATGCACCTTATAGATATCCGATGATGCGTACGATTCCGCGACTAAAAGCTGCATTGGATGCCCGCTCAGGTGTCAGCTCGTCCCTTGAATGTGGTCCTAAATTAAGAAGCTCATCGCCTTTAGCTCTCAAGTAGCTCTAGTGCGATGATAATTAAACCTAACCCTTTGAATTCATCTTAAATGAGGCCAGATTACAAGGCTCTTGTAGGTCTAGTTCGACGTTAATTCAACCTAATAAAAGCGGCCTTACAAGTATTAAAAAAAGTGAAAATAATTAACTATCAGTAGAAGACTGAAAACTGCAACGTTTTTTTAGATTCACCTACATAAAAACAAGTGCTTCGTTTGTAAACTAGATTTTAAAGAAAAACTATTCAATTATTTGGCAGATATGGTTTGAACTTACCTCCTGTTTTCCGATGTCTTGAAACAGTTGTGTTTTAAATTGATGAAGTGATTGTTCCAAATTCCAATAGAACTGTTCTCTAAAGTTGTCAACTCCATCATTTGCACGATTTTTAAGTTGGTCCATTTAAACACCCTTTCCCCCCTTTCCCCCGTTACTTTGAACAAAGCTTTTTTTTAAGTCATTTTTATTTAACTTATATTGAACGCAGATTAGGAAACGGCCATTTCTAAAATACATAAAATAGATACATACAGCCATACAATGAGAAGAATTAAACCTAACCCTTTGAATTCATGTTAAATGAGGCCAGATTACAAGGCTCGTGTAGCTCTAGTTCTACGTTAATTCAACCTAATAAAAAACGGACTACAAAAACCTTACAGATCCTATAAAACCTTAGCCAGCCCATATCACCTTACCAGTATAAAAAGTGAAAATAGTTCATTTACCCTTTCGAAGAGCAAGGTTGACAGCTAAGAAGTCGAAGGTGGTGATGATGATGAAGAATCGAAGATTTACTGAAACAACCATACCTGCCTACTACTAAAACTAGAATCCCTACGTATCGGCTTTACTAACAAAGACGGAGTCGGGACACCCCTAGCTAAATGGCAACCTTCATTCACCAAATTTCTAGCACCTGGTGACCGCATGGTAGAACTCGATTGTTGTTGATGATAATAAAATATCTCGGGCGGTGAAGGGATGCTTTTAAAAAACTCGCCATAACTACTTTATATACTTGTCATTACTATTTTTTTCAGTATTAGTACAAGTCGGGAACTTAATTTTATATTTTGCCGTTAAAAGTTTATATATATTTTAAATTCAATTAACTATCGGTAACAGACTGAAAATTGCAACGTTTTTTGAATATTCACCTACATGAACTCAGTGCTTCGTTTGTAAACTAGATTTTAATGAAAAACTTTTCAATTATTTGGCAGGTATAGTTTGAACTTACCTCCTGTTTTCCGATGTCTTGAAACAGTTGTGTTCTCCATTGATGACGTGATGGTTCCAAATTCCAATAGACACGGCCTCTAAAGCTGTCAACTCCATCATTTGTTCCACTGTTTTAGAAGTCTTTTTTCCCTATACTTTAAGCTAAGCTTTTTTTTAATCCTTTTTAATTAACTTATATTGAACTCACATTCAGACACGGCAACTGCCAAAATAACTGTCGAAAAATAAAGGTCTGTGAAGCTAAAATTTCCGACTAATAATACACCTTATAGAGTCCCGATGATGCGTACGATGCCGCTACTAAAATTTGCTTTGGGTGCCCGCTCAGGTGTCGGCCTCGTCATCACTATGTAGCTCTAGTGCGATGATAATTTTAACCTATCCCTTTGAATTCATGTTAAATTAGGCCAGATTACAAGGCTCGTGTAGGTCTAGTTCGACGTTTATTCATCCTAATAAAACGGCCTTACAAGTATTAAAAATGTGAAAATAGTTCACTTACCCCTTCGAAGAGCAGAATTGAAAGCGAAGAAGTCCAAGGTGGTGATGATGATGAAAAATTGAAGATTTCTGAAACAACCATACCTGCCTACTACTAAAACTAGAATCCTTAGTTAGGGGGCTCTACTAACAAAGACGGAGGCGAGGCACCTAGCTAAATAAGCAGCCTTCATTCACCTAAGTTCTAATACCTGGTGACCGCATGGTAGAACTCGATTGGTGTCGAGGATACTAAATTATCTCGGCCGCTGAAGGGATGCGTTAAACAACTCGTAATAACTACTACTTGCCGTGACTATTTTGTTAAGTATCAGTAGAAGTCGGGTACTTAATTTTATATTTTGCGTCTAAAGTTGAAATCTATTTTAAATTAACTAAACTATCGGTAACAGACCGAAAATTGCATCGGTTTTTGAGATTCACCTACATGAAAACAAGTGTTTCGCTTGTAAACTAGATTTTTACGAAAAACTATTGTTTAAACTAAAGAATCGTGGCCAAATATGGGATTTCCTATTTATTGGTATTATAGCAAAATTTGGCGAAATTAGCAATGGGAAAGTTTTTTATCATGCCACGTTCTCCACATTGCGGTCATTCATGGATTGTTTCGGCACGTGGCCAAGGCTTGTTGTCATTCGTCCAGTCGATAATTTTGAAACGACGCCAAATCCGGCCACGATTCTTTAGTTTAACCAAAATATTCAATTATTTGGCAGGTACGGTTTGAACTTACCTCCTGTTGTTTGATGGCCTAGAGCAGTGGCGTTCTCCGTTGATGAAGTGATGATTCCAATTCCAAAAGAACTGTCTTAATGATGCTGACTCCATCATTGGCTCGATAAATGATGAGTCCTGTTAAAAAAATGAATATTTAATATATGTTTGTAACTACAAGCACAGATTTTTAATTTTAAATAACGGAACATTTTAATTTGACCCTTCAAAATTTAGAATTCAAGAGTTTAGGTATTTCTTTAGAGTATGATGGTTCTTTGTCATTGAAAAGCAACAATTCAATGTTGGAAATGTTATCTTAAATGAATTACTATTGCAAAAATTTTGAAGTTCAATTATCACTGGAAATTAATCAATTAACTAGAAATTTACAAATTAGCGCATTAAAACAAATTGATTGTATAAATATTGCATAAAAGAATATTTACCTTAAAGGAATAGTAACTTACATTAAATAAAGATGATGAAAAAATAATTTTTTTATTTAGTTTCAAAAATGCGTCTGCTCTTTACTTTAAAGGGCGAAGAAATAAAATTTAACAATGAAATGTATTTCATAAATACTATTGTTTTAAGTGCATATTTGGTGAGATCATTGTTATATAATATCGTGATTGAAAAACATTGTTTTGAATACGTATCTACCATACACATTGTTGAAATAACAAATTAATTTTAGGCTTTCATATTCTTTAATTGTTGTTTCTTATCTAAGTAATAATAGTTATTGTAAAATTTTCGGAACAATTGCCCTTTAAATTATATACCAATGTACAGCTGTGGAAATAAAAAAGTACCCACTTGAGGTTGTTTCATCAGTAAGTCACCCTATAGAATCGGACCTTTTTGAGATTGTGTAAAATTAACATTCTGAGTAAATTGCACGATACAAAATTTGCATAAGGGGCCGTCTTCATATTAAAAATATTACAATCTTTGAAATTTCCAATGGCAACACCCAATTTTAATAACATAGAAATGTTAAGCACTCTTGAAAACCCTTAAATCTAAGTTTTTGTTACATTTGGATGAATATTTGACGAGTTATTCAATCGAATCACTTGTGGACCTTTTGGGGACCATCTCTAAAATGACAAGCAAGCATGCATGCAAAGCCGTCTTTAATTATCAATTACACACGTAATCTTATACACAGTCCCCTAAAGGGTAATTAAAAGGTATTTTGTGATTTACTCAGCAAATTATGAATAAAAAAAATTTAAAATTGGGATTTCGCTTAATCTTCTTGTCTTAAATTTATTTCTTTAAAAATATTAAGGGGTTTCTATTCATATTTTTTTTAAAAATTAATATAATAATTATTTAAAAATATAAAAAGTGTTTTAAATACCCCAATATTGAATGCATTTTGTTTGGGTTATTATAATTTCTTTTCAATAAAAAATTCGTTTCATTATCTGAATTATTTATAGATCGGGATAGTTTCTTATGTGCAACTCATTTAACATTATGGCACCTAAACTTTGCACGTCTCTAACTCCCCTAATAATGCTTAAAAACTAACAAAATTTGGCATTTCGTATTAGCATAGGTCAGAGATTTGAAATATGGATTCAAAAAGGGGTGTTGCCATTGGAAATTTCAAAGATCGCAATATTTTTAATATGAAGACGGCCCCTTATGCAAATTTTGTAACTTGCAATTAACTCAGAATGTTAATTGTACACAATCTCAAAAAGGTCCGATTGTATAGGGTGACTAACGGATGAAATAACCTCAAGTGGGTACTTTTTTATTTCCACAGCTGTACCTTGTGGGTAAATATGGTTGGTAGTATATGCACGTTTAACTTCCTTTCTAATAATTAACAAAGTTATGAAAAAATAGGCTACATTCCTGTTATTTAAATACTTACTGAAATTTTTATCCAAAAAGCCAAGTAGGTTTCTAGCAGTAACTGAAACCTAGAACCCCTTCCACACACTACATAAAAACAAACCATTTACTGAAAAAAAGCATTGAATCCATGAAAATGTCAACCAGGATGTCTAAATACAGTGGTGGAAATTGATTTATGAACTGACAGTTTTTTAACAGTATTTCTTTATTAAATGTATTTTTATCGATTTAAATTTTATATACTATACAGGCTTTGCATTATAAATTATACACGTCAATAAAATTTTATATAAATTCGTAAACAATTTATTTTGTTGATATTTAAGTTTTAGCATAGGGAAATTGATTTATGAACTTTTACATTCAATCTCAATTAATAATTGCTAAAACTATTTTTTGTCGCTAATGCTTCCTTAATTTTGTTTTTCATAGACAACACAAAACTTTGGGTCAAGTTTTGGTCAAGCAATTTGCAGTTTTAAAAAGATTAAGTCCTTCTATTCCATAACTGATGCACACTTCATTAAAACCACACTCCATTTGAGTAAATTATTCAAGCAAATTGATCTCAGACATTATTCTTGGGTTTAAGTCATGGCTATTGGCAGGATGATCTAAATGAACAACACTTAGTTCATTTAACCAGTCTTCCATTTCGTTTGAAATGTGGATACTTGCATTATCATGCATAAAAATCTAATCAAAAGCATAGTTTTGCCATGCAAAAAGAATTAAAGAATTATCTAGAACTTATCTGCAATAAAGTCATGTTTGTCAGCCCTTCAGAAACATAACTTGTTTCTTCAATCATAAGATATCGGGGCCAAAACCATCAAACTTCCACCACTAACATTTCTGCTGAAGACAGATCTTGGTTATTTCCGAAGATCCTTTCAATAACATTTTAAACCATCACGTCCATCCAAATTGAACTTTTTTTTCATCAGCAAATGTCCCTTTTTCCCCATTTCTCTAGCTCCACCCCCACCCAATCCATTTTCATGCAGTTACGACTATATTTTAATAGCCTGTTCTTATGGGGAAGAGTAAGCTTTGGACCAGCCTTCATTTTGGAACATTTCAAGTTCGACGACGATATCAATATTTGTCCTACTCTTCTGGGAGTTACAGGAAGTGATTGTTCATAACAAATTCGCCCTGTAATGCACAAATGCTGATACAAATGGTAACTTTTTGGGATACAAGTCCAATAATCCTGCTTTTGTCCCTCGTCCCACGAGGGTTACACCTTTTTTAATGATGGTTTTTGCCGAAGTCAGAATGATTCTTCAAATATTTATGAATTATATTTATTGATCTTTTAATTAATATGCTAATTTCTTTTACAGATTTGTTACAATATTATATATGGGTCATTTTTTTTACCTTTTTGGCTTCAGGCAGTCCAGCAAGCTTTCCTATTTAGTAAAATGGGAATAAACCAGATAAATTTCAACAAATTTGGTCTTAGTCTTATTTATAAACTCTGATAGTAAGCTCCCTTGAAGTTCAAATGAAGAACTAGTTAAAATATTTGGTACCTGGGTTCAAAATAAATTTGAGTTCATAAATCAATTTCCATCATTTGACATGCTTAAAAACTAAAATTAGATATATTTTTATTTAATATCACTTTTTGAAAAAAATTATGTGTGAAATTCCTTTATTGTGCTCTGAATATCCAACACACAAAATTTGAATTGTTAGCACTTAATACAAAGCGATATAGGGTGAAAAGAATGTTAGTTCATAAATCAATTTCCACCACTGTATAAACATCAACTCTTCGTTTTGCGTCTACTGTTCTTTTGGTTAAATAGTAGTTAAATTTATTCCAAAATTAGGAATCATCAAAACTCTTACTAAACTTTTTAAGTCAAATAAAATAATTTTTCTACAAAGAGTTTGGATTTTTCGGAGCTTTTTGTTGAATTTTGTACGTTACTTCAATACACACAGAAAATACGTATGATAGGGAGAAGAGAAATAAATAATTATAATTAATTGATGATGGTCGTTATCAAGCATTGCAATAGCAAGTGCATTTCTTTTATTTATTGATCGTCAATAGAATTCCATCTCTTCTTCTTCTTCTTCGCTGACACTACAGCCTGTTACAGGCCAAGGCCGTCTCTCCAAGTCTCCTCCATCTGACTCTGTCCCCCACAATGGCCCTCCATCGGTTAACTCCTAACACCTTGAGGTCTCTTTCAACCACATCCAGCCATCTAGTTGGGGGTCTTCCTCTGCGCCGCTTTCCTTCCATCTTCGAGAAAGTTACTTTTTTGGTATCGATATACATGTCCCAATTACCTAATGCGGGACGCCTTTACCACCTTCAGAATGTCGGGTTCACCATACTTTTTGTATATTTCGTGGTTGTAGGCGATTCTCCAAACACCGTCTTGTTGAACTGGTCCAAAAATCTTTCTTAGGATCTTTCTTTCAAAAATAGATAAAAGTTCTTCTTCTGCCCTGTTCAAAGCCCAGCATTCACTGCCATACAGGGCAACAGGTCTTATCAAGGTTGTATATAGGTTTACTTTTGTTTTAGTGCTGATGTATTTTGATTTCAGTTGGCTTTTAAGTCCATAGAAACATCTATTAGCCATTGCTAGTCTGCTTTTAATTTCAAGCTTTAAGTCATTGCAGCTTGATATTATGGTGTCAAGGTATTTAAACTAGAATTCCATCTCTATTATATATTATTTAGCACATTCAGAATCACCTCGCAAAGTTCTATAAGTTAAAATACAGCTATGTATAAATAGTGCACCCGATACAAGTTCGAATTACTAAGAATTTATTTCTAAACCTTAAAGAAATATGCGCCAGCAAATGCAGTGCATCGCTAAATGTAGTAACTCTTGCCTAAACTGAAACCAACTCAACTCCGCATATCATAATAACAAATTTCCAAACATTGATACCGCATGGATATGCAACTCCCTAAATCAAAACTTCAAACTTGCCATTCCATAAAAACTGAATTACTTCATACCGTATGTCTTAACGTCACACAATTCCACCCTATTACTCGTGACGTTACACTTTACCAACTTTTTATCCTAAGCATCAAAACAACTCGACTTTCATCATAAAAACAACTCGATTTTCAACATAAAAACAATTAAACCTTCTTCAAGAAAACAATTCAACTTTCCGCAGGAAAACAACTCAACTCCACTAAACTATGCGTACTTCCGGTCACGACATATCCAACCACACCCCTTCCAGTGGTGTGATGGCTCCACGCTCCACCACTGTTTTTGAACTCCTTTTTTCTCCTTTACTTTAAAGTAAGCTTTTTTAATCACTTTTATTTAACTTACATTGAGCATAGATTCGGACCCAGCTATTGCAGAAATAACTGTCGACCTATTAACGTTCTGTGTAGCTAAAATGTCTGACAAAACATACTACAACTTATAGATATCCGATGATGCGTACGATACCGCCACTAAAAGCTGCGTTGGATGCCCGCTCAGGTGTCGGCTCGTCCCTTGAATGTGGTCCTAAATAAAGACCTCATCGCCATTAGCTCTCGAGTAGCTCTAGTGCAATGATAATTCAACCTAACGCTTTGAATTCATGTTAAATGAGGACAGATTACAAGGCTCGTGTAGCTCTAGCACGACGTTAATTCAACCTAATAAAAGCGGCCTTACAAGTGCTAAAAAAGAGAAAATAGTTCACTTACCCTTTCGAAGACCACGATTGACAGCGAAGAAGTCAAAGGTGGTGATGATGACGAATTGGAGGTTTTCTGAAACAACCATACCTGCCTACTACTAAAACTAGAATCCCTATAGTTATCGGCTCTACTAACAAAGACGCAGTCGGGACACCTCTAGCTAAAGTACCTGGTGACCGCGCATGGTAGAACTCGATTGTTGTCGAGGATACTAAATTATCTCGGGCGCTGAAGGGATGGGTTAAACAACTCACCATAACTACTACTTGCCTTTACTATTTTGTTAAGTATCAGTACAATTCGGGTACTTTATTTTATATTTTGCGTCTAAAGTTGAAATATATTTTAAATACAATTAACTATCAGTAGAAGATTGAAAACTGCAACGTTTTTTTAGATTCACCTACATAAAAACAAGTGCTTCGTTTGTAAACTATATTTTAATGAAAAACTATTCAATTATTTGGCAGGTATGGTTTAAACCTACCTCCTATTTTCCGATGCCTTGAAACAGTTGTGTTCTCCATTGATGACGTGATGGATTCGAATTCCAATAGAACTGTCCTCTAAGGCTGTCAACTCCATCATTTGCACGATATTTCAGTTGGTCCTTTTAAGCACCCCCCCTTCTACTTTGAACTAAGCTTTTTTTTTATAAAATAATTTTGATTTAACTTATATTGAACGCAAATTCGGACCCAGCAATTGCCAAAATAACTGTCGAAATATAAACGGCATGTGAAGCTAAAATGTCCGACTAATAAAACACCTTATAGAGTTCCGATGATGCGTACGATAGCGCTACTAAAAGCTGCGTGGGGTGCTCAGGGGTCGGCTCGTCATTTGACTGTGTTTCTAAATCATGACGCCCGTCGCCATTAGCTCGTGAGTAGCTCTAGTGCGATGATAATTAAAGTTAACCCTTTGAAATCATGTTAAAAGGCCCGATTACAAGGCCCATGTAGCTCTAGTTCAAAGTTTTTCAACCTAATAAATACGTCCTCACAAATGTAAAAAAAAATAATGTAAAAATAGTTCACTTACCCTTTCGAAGAGTTGAAATCGAAGAAGTCGAAGATGGTGGTGATGCAGAGACATAACATAGAGTGGACTGCGCATTGGCAAACCTAAAGTGTCCTAAACATCTAACTTACACAGTCACATGACTGTGTCGCGTTTGGCTCGCATCTATGGCGAGTTTACCATTTGGCGAGTTTTTCCACAACGACCTGAACACAGAGGCCGACAATCTAATGTTATGATAAAGAAGCTTGGAAAGGAGCAAGGATGAATCGCTAGTATTTTAAGATCCTCTTAAGATTATTTCTTTGATTTTGTGCGTCTATTTAAGATTACTTGAACAATTGAATGTGGACTCTTTTTTAAAAATTAATTTAAAAGAGCATTAGTAGGTTTATGTAGAGTGTTGCCGTAATATAAGTTGGTATTGACATGGTGAATATTTTCTGCCGTCTCTATAACTTTCGTTCTAACGGTCCGATTTTTAAAAAAAAAATCAAATATTTTTTTTTGTTGAAATATTGCTTCTTCCTTTATTTAAAAAAAATCAAATATATATATATATTGAAATATTGCTTCTTCCTTTATTTCACCTGGAATAAATCAATTTTTAAAAACACATCAACATATTCCAAATTCAACAAATGCTCTACTTTTTAAATATAAAAAACTCAAAAACTACGATTGCAAAAACAGGTTTCGTTTTGACCAAATTGTAAAAAAAATATTCTACTTCTAAGCTGTCAATGTTCAGACCATTAGTTTAATTGACTTGGCCCAAAATATTTATTATAATTAGAGTTCTAACAACGTTGATTTAATCATGAATATGATTCTTCAGTATAAAAGAGCTTTTAGAATAAATTCCCTCGATAGAAATTATAGTTTATGACGAACACACAATTACTAAATGTCTTGCCTTGCCTTGCGACTCGTCACGCCTTATAGGCGCATGAGGCCGCAATTGTTGAAATCCAGTTCCTCCGGTTCAGTGCGGCCTCCCTGGCAACTGCCCAGCTTGGCCAACCAAGATGGTCTCGCTCCTTCAAGATGCTCCTTCTCCACGTCAGTCCTGGTCGTCCCCTCCTCCTTTTACCGTCTGGCGACCAAGTTAAAGCTATCCGTTCATTAGAATCGGGGCTCATTCTTAGTACATGGCCGACCCAATGCCATCTCTTTCTCTCATTACTAAATGTATGCAGAACTAAATAAATTTTACCCGTGAAAGTGTGACTAATCCTTTTTTATACCCCTCTTTACAATTAGGAATTCACAAGCATTTGGCATCTTGCACAAAACGTTACTGATTAAGAGTACAACATTCACGATTGTTAACATGCTCAGAGATTAAAAGAATGTAATTAAATATTTATTATTTAAGCCAAAAGAGAAAAATTCCAACAATGCTCAAAAAATCGTCTGCAAAAACATTAAAAAAAATTCAAGCTGCCGTGATTGGTAGAAACCCACGTGACATGCAGGGCCGGATTTCAAGATTTGCCGCCTGTAGGCTACGATATCGATTTGCCGTCAGATATAGTTTTCTACACTTTTTCTCTCTCTATTAGAATCGTCAATGTACACTCTATATCGCAATAATCGGTAATTTTTTAAAAACTGTTCTACTATTTGTCTTTCAACTTACAAATCAGGGAGAGAGTCTAATTGCTCTCGCAGTTATCATGTTTACTACTAAGTAGTAGTGCTATATATACATTTACGGTTCGGACGTTTATGTAAATTATTTGTTGTTGTTTTTTAAATATTAGTATCTACATAATAATGTTTTATTTCGAATGACGCTTTAATTGTTCGTAAAATTTGCCGCCCCAAAAAATTTTGCCGCTCTAGGCTACAGCCTGCTTAGCCTATTTAGAAATCCGGCCCTGGTGACATGGATATTGATGGTAGTCTCCACTTCGGTTTGCTAGCTGATATTCAGGTCTTGCGACAATTTGGAATAGTTCGTAACGAAACGGTAGCGTTAAGTTGCCATATGTAGCAACCTTTCCCCTCTTGGCGATTTATGATGTTTAGGACATAATGCTAATCTGCAAGGGATAGCGGTTTTTTAGAAAAAACTGGTTTTCCATTTTCCAACGGTTTTTCCCTAAAAAACCGGTTTTCGGTACCGTAGGGCCTCATACAAAAAAACCGGTTTTCAATCAAAACCGGGACCACCGGTTTTTTGAAAACCGGTTTTGGTTTTCCATCCCTAAGCTGCTTTACTATGAATGCGCAGTCCACTCTATGTTATGTCTCTGTGGTGATGATGAAGAATTGAAGAAGCTTTTCTGAAACAACCATACCTGCCTATTACTAAAACTACAATCCCTAGGTATCGGCTCTACTAACAAAGATGGAGTCGGGACACCCCTAGCTAAATAACAACCGTCATTCACCTAAGTTCTAGTAAATGATGACAGCATGGTAGAACTCGATTGGTGTCGAGGATACTAAATTATCTCAGGCTTATTGCCGTGGCTATTTTGCGAGTATTAGTACTTGTCGATATTGAGTGCCTTTACCTACTTCTTTAGTTTAGTTTGGCTTGTTTTTAGTTAAAATATAGTTTATGGATATCTGTACTTAATTCAGGAATGATGTTAATTTGGTGACAAATTTTTTAAAACAACCATTTCCTTTAAATATGTGAACTAATAGAACATTATTTTGTAATTCATTAAAAATTAAAAATCAATGTAATGTTCTGTTTTCATAAATAATTGTTAATAATAGCATTAAAAAACATATTGGTTAAAATGTGAATGATAAACTCGTATTCAACACTTCACTATTTGAGTAACAAATGTGGCTCATCAATTTATGAACTGCTCACTTAACTACTACTAACTAAAAATAACAAGTGAACGTTTAAAATTATCATGCTAACAAATGTCATGATGCTTTGCTAAAAAAAACTATTTAGCAAGAAATACTAGTACTTTAAACATACATAAAATTAAATATTTTTTTAGGCTGAAGTTGAAATATTCTCTTAATTTCATTACACTATCGGTAACAGACTGAAAATTGTAACACTTTTTGAGATTCACCTTCCGTAAAGTTATTTTGGTTTGATTTGGCAGGTACGGTTTGAGTTTACCTCCTGTTTTCTGATGTCCTAGAGCAGCGGCGTCCTCCGTTGATGATGTGATAATTTCAAATTCCAATTGAACGGTCTTTGCAATGTTGACTCCGCCATTGGCTCGATAACTGTTGAGTCCTATTAAAGAAGAGCTCATAAATTAGTAAAGTTTAAATTGCTAGAACATATCTTAGTTTTAATTTTAAATTACGAAACATTTTACATTTGATCTTACAAAACTTAAAATTGGAAAGTTTAGTTATTTCTTTAGAGCATTGCTTATTTTTCATTGAATAGTAACAAATATACGTTGAAAATGTTAGCTTAATTCAATGACTATTGCATAAACTAAGTTCACCGGTAAGAAATCAACTATTAATTTACAAATTAGCCCTTTGAAACAAGTTTTGTTGCATAGAACGTAAAAGAAAATTTACCTTAAAGGAGTAGTAACTTTCATTAAATATTGATGATAAAAAAAAAGGATTTATTTTACTTAGTTTCAAAAATACGTCTGCACTTTACTTTAAATAGCGAAGGAATGAAATGTAACAATTAAATGTATATAATAGAATACCATTGTTTCAAAGGCATATTTGTTGGATCATTGTTATATAATATAGTGATTGAAAAACATTGTTTTGAATACGCATCTACTATACACATTGTTGAAATAACATATTATTTTGTAATCCATTATATTTTTAATTATTGTTTTATAACGTATATATGTAATACAAAATTATTGCAAGGTTTTCGAAACAATTGACCTTCTGACTATCTAAATATAAGAGAATTCGATGTACCCTTGGGCACATTTTCATGTCCAACTTTCTTGATAATAATTTAATTTCAAATTAATCTGTAAACATACATCTCTAAGCATTTATAGTAGTCTATTACTTATATATTATTGGGAAATTACAAACGTAATTTTTGGTCTTCATTAAACTGACGGTGTTCAGGGATAAAATAAATATTAGGTATATGCTGTCTTATATTTCAAACAAAAACAAAATGTATATATAATAATTTCAAGTTGAAATAGAGAGACGGGCGGAGAGTCTGGAAGGGCTTTTAAAGTCAATACCATAATTTCCATAGTTAAGAAATTCTTTCGAATTTGAAAAAGTAAAGGAAATTTTGATTAAACTGCTTTTCTGTTTTATTCGATAGTTCTAAGTTTTCCAATGATTTTTTTCAAGAGCAGTATAATTGTTTTTAAATTTATGCTCTTTCCAAATTTAATTTTTTTAATCAATTATTTAACGAAAAACCTTAGCGTCCCAGAAAATTAAGAATTTTGTCTTTTTTCTCTTATTAAGTTTAACCAGCGGGTGACCGAGCTCTGCTCGGAAAAAACAGGTATCGAAACTAACTCGAAGATTTAAATTTTCAATTGCAATTTATCAAAACAATACATGCCATTTGAAAATTTGTTCATTTCGCTAACTTTGTTTAGTTTCTTAAAAATGAACAGCTATGATATAATGGGCAGTCTCGATTCGGAGATTGACATTTCGTTGAAAAGCAACGAAAATGTCGAAATGTGGTAAACATTCCCTTTCATACTTCATTCAACTCGATAGGTATAGCAACCATACGTTAAATTTTCAAGATCGCCAAAGAACAGAATATATGAATATCATATCATCGTTGTATGTACTAATTAGTTAAATAGTTTTGAAAAGTTGAGTTTTTTATGGTAATGAACATATTACTAATTTCTTTAACGATAATAAATTTCGCCTTTTTCATAAACTTTAAATTTAGTATAATATATTTTCGAATAAATGTTCACTTTTTTAAAAGTTTCATTCTATCAGACAAAATTGCTTGCAAATGATCGAATTTCAAAAGTTTTTTTTTTCGTAAAAAACTTTTATTTCCTTTCATAGAACAAAAAATGATGCACAACGTTCCAATTTTCTTGTGTTTAAATCTCTTATAGACTGCTCGAAAGTTATTATTTTAATTAATTTAATTATTTTTAATTTCTCTAGTAATTTTAATTTCTGTTTTCATAGCTGAAACTGAAATCATAACTGAAAAGTGAAAAATGGACATAAGTATTTTGGTCTCTCCAATTAACATTTATAGATCGATGAAATCGCTGGAAGAATTGGAGCCAAGTAAAAGCGCCAAATTAGAAAAGAAGCCAAATAGTTGTCACCTGAGCGGTTGCAACGGCCGCGTTTTCTTAACATTTAGTAGTACATCCATTAATATACATCCATGTTTCTGAAGGGTAATGGCAACACAATTAAATAAACGTTTTCAATTTTATTTATTTTCGTTGAAAGTTTTATTTAATTTTGGCATCAGGTAGTAGCCATTATGGCGAACTAATGAAGTTTGAAAATATCCTATCTGTAACTCCGAACCGCTTGACCGTAGCGCTTCAAAACCGGTGCCAATCGATTCGTCGGGGCCAAAAACCCCAGACCCCCAAGTTTACCGGAGTTTATTAATTCTGGGGCGATTTTCGATTTGGTACCAATTCCTCGTATTATAGTATAAGATAAATAATAAAAAAAATACGAAGAATCCAAATTGCTGTGTCTAAAATTTGTTTTTTTTTTAATGTGTAATGTAATAAATAGGCAGTATAAAATATATAACAAAAATAATTACAGAATGCATACTTTAGAATCTCTTCTGGATATCTATTTCCAAAGATGCATGTTACATTCAGAAAAAATTTCTTTGAAATAGTTTAAAAAAATTCGAGAAATAAACTATTTGAATCTTAATCGTATAAATCTTCTACACCCGTAATTACTTTGAAGTAAACTTTGGATATGTAAAGCACAATGATTTACCATATCCGAACACTTTCATTACAGTAACTCTAATTATCCACAATTCAATTATCCGAAAGTTGTTGATTATCTGAATTTCAGGTAAAATTCAACCCTATCTATATCTGTCTTGCTTAGTAATATTTCCGGCATAACATAAAACAGAAACAAACAGCAGCAGAGGACGGGTATAGTCCGCCTGTCACTTATTGGCATCTCAAATATTTTTATTGTGGATGAGTCCACTTTGAATTCGGATATTAAAGGAGGAAGGGTTGCCAATCCCATGGTGTTTAGCGTGTGAAGGGGATTGTTGTGTTAGTTTTGCTGGAAGTAATTTGTCACGCTAAACTACACATGGGCTATTGGATTGGTTGGTTGGTATACATATATTTTCAGACTTGTGTGCTTGCTCAGAGAGCCGCTTATAAACCTTCGTCAAGTAAGACAGTTACAGCACATAAACACACACACACACACACAACCCATCTTAATACAACTAACTGACATTAACACTAGCCGAACAGTTACTTTAAAGCATTTCAAAATTTCATCTTGTAAGGGAGGGAGCTACCTATAATATTCTTGAGGGCTGGGGAGCCCAGTCGGTTAAGCACTCGCTTAGCATGCGGAAGATCCCAGGTTCGGGTCCGGGCATCGACAAAATAGCTGCCGACCTATAAACGGCCCGTGCAGCCAAAAATGTCCGACAAATAATCGATAATTCCAACCTTACCTAATCTAAATTATTCTTTGTGAAAAAAAAACGCAAATAATTACTCTAAAGTGCGAAATTATTTTATTATGTTTAAAAGTTTCAATACTGATAATAAAATGAAATATATTCGTATTTTGCTGTCAAGTCACTTGCTGGACTCTTTTTAAAGTTTTTAACAAATATTAGACTCTATTGTATTAAAATAAATACTGCGATCTACAAAAGAATAACCTGAAAATTAAAGAGACATTGAACATCTCATAAACAATAGAAGCTTTTGATGTCAAATATTTTCAACAACACCCTATCGTATTTCATGACAAATAGTACTAAATTCATATTAATTGTTTATTGATTCATAAGAATGAAGAATCCGTTCAAATTCCACAAAAGAATGTGTTAGGAATAACAATCTTTCAATTAGTTGAGTGTTTAATAGATAAAAAAAATCATATTTTCAAATGTTCCGTACCATTATAAAGTAGAATCTGTAAATGGTGCGGAGGAAAAGTTACAACATTTCATCCTCGATGTTCTGAACTATTAACGAAATCTTGTGTTAATCTCGTGTGTATTTGCTGATAACTGCCAAAAAAAAGATTTAAAACAGAATATTACTTTGAACAAATATTTCCTCACCTAACATTTACTTTCAATTTCGAAGATGGTTTTTAACACTGACAGACTTCAAGGTTTTGAGAAAAAAACAAAATTAAAGAAATATTCAAGAAGTGGCAAATTGGTTTTAAGGCATATTATATTCTATATTTTTGGAATATATTACCTAATAACTTGCCTCACTTATGTTGTACTTGGGTTCGGAACTAAATTGCATTTAAGTTTTTCAATCATGGCCTTAAATTCTATGTTTTTGTATTATTTTCGGGTGTTCAAGTACAATACATTGTTAAAGTTAGTTTTACAAAAACTACACTTTAAAAAGACTAGTGCTTCAACTAACAAAACTGACAATCTAAACAAACTTATGATATGTTGGAATGTTACATGGCCTTTTGTTTCTGGTGCTCTTATTGCCTATGGAAAATTTGCATTAAATATAATAAATTGGCAATTTTCTTACGGTTATGATTTCAAAGACATAAGAATAAATACTATTGGAAACTTAATATATTATTCCTTTGCAAGTTTTTACACTCTTTCATATCCCTGTTACTCTACATATATTGCGTCAAAACTTATAAACGACATTGTATGCGTACTTGAAACTTATAAATACAACCTTGAAACATTTAATGGTAAATTTAGCTCAAACGAATTATGTTACGTTGTCAAAACATATTTCGGAATAACAAAATATTTGCAACATTTCGCAGATAAGATGTCGCTTCTGTTGCTAATACTGTTATGTAGTATCGTACTCAACTTGTTTTCGGTCTTAACTATATATATAAATTTAGGTAATTCCTTACCATTTCATCTAAAAATCGATATGACATACACATTCCTGAGCAGTGTTGTAGCATTATGTGCAATGTGCTTTTACTCTGAGAAAATGTCAAATGTTATGTTTCAGGTCAAATTTATTGCAGGTCTAATAATTAATAAGCTTGAAAATGTGTATGTGACAGAAAGAAAAGCTATGTTCCTTTTGCAGAGACTCGAAAGCATCAATGTCATTTATCTGTCGGCCGGTGGAATGATTTCTATTAGACGAAAATTAATTCTATCTGTTTTTGGAGCATTATTTTCATATGGATTGTTACTTATAAATTTTCGGTGATTAACTGATTAAAATTATCCCTTTATTTGAGTTGATTTCTATGTAAATACATTCATTTGAATTTTTTAATTATTTAAACTGCTTTATGTTTAAAACTTTATCAAAAGGGGAGAATGGGGGCTATTGCACTCTCAGAAATAACACTTTCATTTTTGACGATTCATGAATCCTCAAGCCTCATTTCGTTAATTTTGAGGATTGTTTCGTCAAACTATCACGTGACTTTTGAGTAAACGCGAATCCTCACTTTTACGATCGTGATTTGACGATTCTGTATCTTGATTTTGAGGAAACTGAATCTCATTGTTGTACTCACATGCTCAAAAATGACGAAATATTTCTTTAGATTAAACGGCATTCAAATCCTCATAGAAATGACGATTCAAATTTCCTCACTTTGATAAAACGAAAACCCGGAGCATTTTACAGTAAACGAAATCGTCAAAATTAAAGAAAATTTCGTAGTTGTTGAGCGTTCATTTCTTAGAGTGGGGGACAAATTTTTATTTTCGTCTGTATTTTAGAAAAAATACAAGAATTTTAATTTCTTTTTTACAAGATCATTAACTGATCACTAGTTTACTTAAAAAGTCATTCGACAGATGTTAAAACTTTACCATATTTCAGTTGCTGAACGCTTTTAAAAAGCATTAATGTCCCATTAGCTCCCATATGTGAGGTCTAAGGGGACAGGGTGCAGGGCTAATGGGACATGGTAAATTTTGCCTTAGTTAAAATGTCAAAAAACGGAAAAATAATCAGAAAATGACATGGAAATACAATTTTAAAGTAAACACCATTTATATAATGTATACAACAACTGAAATGAATGAAATTTTATTTTTGTAAACAATTATTTTCCAGTGAAAGGTATAATAAATAACTTAGTTAAAACATGTATTCAAAATCAAAGATTCTCCCGTATTTTTTGTTGAATCCCTGGCCTTATTTTTAATGTTTCAAATCCTTAGCATATAGAAAGTAATTCACAAAACTTACAATCATAATTTAGATAAGCATAAAGTATGTATAAAATAATCGGTCAAATAAAACTTATTCTTTAAAATTTAAGATATTAGATTTATTATTTTGTATTCGAATTGAATGAAATATAACTATAATACTCTCGATTGACGTTATGAAATAAAAAAAATAAAGACAAAATACGAATAAATGGGAAAGGTGTGAATTTTTGTATTTTATTAATATCAATATTAGATTATAATAATTGCACATAATGTATTATAATAATTATGATTATAATAGTTGCTAAAGGACTCTCATCATTTGTAGCTGCAAGAGAAATATCTATATTAAAACTTGTAACGAAAACTTATTTTGTAAAAATATGTTATAGTGAAACGTTTACGTTTATTTCTCCTCCTCAAATATTTACTAAATCAGTATAAAAAGGTATGTGTGTTCGACCTAGTGGTAATGTCATTCAATATCCTATGTTAGATTATTTTCCGATATTGATGTGATACTTTATGGATATTGAATTACGTATTTTATGTACATAATACATATTACCTTAAATCAAAGGTACAAATGGTCTTCACGACTCATTGGAAGATGATGTGAAGCATCAATTAGACTTATAGCCATGTATTTTATTGCTGACATCTAACGCAGGATCTCAACTATTTTCCTTGATCCATTATGTGTGAAGTAATGAAAGGTTTTCCATTTTCGGAATTTTAAAAGTTGGTGCTTGTTTTAATCTGTATACGATTCCTTAGCAAAGTTTAATTCCCAAAATAAATTCTAAATTTTTCCCTTTAAGAACGGCAACTCTCTCAAAAACTTTTGTTTAATAGAAGTCGAGAAATAAGGGGTGGATCATTTTTTCCTAAACTGCACTTAGACTCTTGAAATGTCGGTGGAAGCAAGCGGAAAACGTCGCGAAAGTCTATATGAAATATCATTTTAAAACCGTAACTTCAATCAAGAATCTGCACTCCATTTAAATCCTATATATATATTTTTTTGAGTTTGCATTATAATATATTGCCAATTTTAAGAGTTATTTAAATTATTAATCTTAACTAGATTTTATTTATTATGTTTAACTTACGAGTTTTAATATCCTAATATTAAAAATTAATTTACTTTATTCTATCATAGAGTTTTCAGTCTGCCTTATTAAACCTTTAATATTATAAGAGTGTACTAAAATCCAATACAAATACAAAAATTATCGACCAACAACAGGCCAGAGGCCCAATTACGGCCCAGCAAGGTTGGTCCAAAGTATATCTAATTCCTTACCAGCTGCCAATAGCCATCGAGATTCTCCTTAAAATCTTCCACTCTCGTCGAATACGCAACGTATTCTGGTAAAACATTCCACTCATTGACGACTCTATCGTAAAACTAATGTTTTCTTACCTCCCTTCTAAAGCATGAATTAGTCAATTTCTTTTCATGTCCTCTGGTCCAGCTATTTAAGGTAAATCCTAAACCCTCCATTTCTCCCTGTTTTATGAACTTGAATAACTGAATTAAATCACCCCTCGTTCTCCTATTTTCCGGGGAATACATGTTTAAAGATCTTAATCTATTATCATAATCGATATCCGATAAACCCTTAATCATTTTTATTGCCCTGTGCTGAACTTTTTCAACCTACTCTATATCTTTTCTGGGGAATGGGGATAAAAACTGAACAGCATATTCCAGATGTGGCCTTACCGATCCCCTATGCAGTGGCAAAATAATCTCCTAAGATTTAGAAGTGATACTTTTTCTAATATACCCCAACATTCGATTGGCTTTCTTACTTGCTTCAACACATTGTTTACTCATTTTAAAATCATTGCTTACAAAAACTCCCAAATCTTTAACAAACTCACTATCTTGGTTACTTCCTTTCTGTAAAACATAAGAATAATTATATTGTTTTTACCCAAATGCAAGGTTTGGCGTTTATTAACACTGAACGACATGCCCCACCTTGTAGCCCATTTAGTAGTTTTCGTAAGATGATTTCGTAATTTCTCAATTTGCTCAACTGGATTTACTTGTACTCGTCGTATTCTTCATAAAAAGTACTCTTACAAAACGTGTTATTTTAAAAAAGAAATGGACCAAATAAAATGTTCCAACTCTGTTCATTATAACCAGATACATGTTTGAATTAATATGTCAGAAGATTAGATCCTTAAATTTATTTGAAGAGCATTGTTAGGGATATATCTTTTTTACATATTTTTTTAATAATTTCGTAACTCACATTTTGAAACAATATAGTTTGTAAACCAAAGTTTTTTAAGCTTAGACATTTATTAAAAGCATGTTTAAAAAGTAGGTCGGTATGTATGTAAGCGTATCTGGTTGCATACTTCTAGCTTTCATGAGGAACTTCAACACATCTTATAACGCTTCGTAATTTGTAATCAAGCGGCCATTTAAAGAACACGTCTTATCCAGTCACATTGAAGACAACAGTGATTTTTATTGATTTTTTAAAGCACAAACACGAGCATAGTTAGACTGTGATACGAAACGGACACCTTCTTGAAGAGGAACCGATTGAAAATCTACCTTGGTACAAAGGCCATTTGTTGGATTTTTAAGAAACTATATCTCAAGTATTCGTGAGATAGTTTCGCTTGTCATAAGGAAAATCTTTTAAGACTTTTCAATTTTATAAATAAAAAAAAACACTTATTTATGATTTTTTTTAAAAAAAATTATACCACCATTTAGCATTTACACTAAACAAATATTTCTTTTAAAGTATATTACAAAATTTCAACTACCAAGGTAGGGGGACCTTAGAACAGAAGTTACCTATAATATTCATAACAAAATGAAAATGTAATAAATTCCTCTGAAATACAAAATTTAAAAAAAATATTTTTATTTTATTAAAAAATTCAGCAAATATACTACTTTAAATGTACTTTCTTCTAAATATTGCATCAAAAATATTTTAATTTCCAACGAACAACAACTTACTCCCATCGAAAGATTTTTTCATCTAGTAAGTAATATTTAAAACTTGTCTAAAACGAATTATGATGAATATTTTAAGGAAATACAATATTGAAATGTGTTTTATAATATTCAAAAAATCAACATAATTATACGACTTTAAATATACATTCTTCTAAACATATTGTCAAAAAAAATTTAATTTAACAAAAAACAACTTAATCTCTTTTAAAGATTTTTCATCTAGTAGTTACATACATTTAAACTTGTCTAAACGGTTATCAAAATTTTTATTATTTTTCAAATTCTTTAATTTTCCAAGTAACCGTAAAAGCACAAGACACGTTGGGCTGGTTCTCATAGGTTTCTTTCTTTACGTAACATTTTTTGCGTTAAATTTTCTAATTTAAAACATTAACTTTTCTGTTCGTGAAACCTTAACTAGTAAACGATGTTACTTAAATGGTGATTAAAGTGGATTTTCATCTAAATAGAAAAGCTATGAGTATGCATATAAAAGGAGGAAAATGTTTTTAAACGAATAATTAAATTATAAAAATAATTTGAATTTGCGAGAAAATTTTAAATGAATATGGGATTCTCGAAACATTTGAAAACCCGGAATTATTTTAGGCTTAATAGTTAAGTTAATAGTTAATTTAAAATGCCACACTGAATAGATGAGAATTACAAAAATAGTACTAGTAATGTGTTTCTACTCATAAATTCTTTTAATTATAGTTTGATTATGTTCAACATGGGATAAATTTGAAGCCATTAAAATGTTTTAGATTTAAATGTATAATGTATGAAATGTAATTTTTTGCAATAAAATGGTGCAAAACAATAATACAGTTCAAGTAGTTAAAAAAACAAGAGTAAATTTTAATTTGTTTAAAATTTTATTATCTTCCATTAAAAAACCAAGCAAATTTAATTTTTGTATAGGTTGGCAGCCTAAAAACTAAAAAAATGTAACTGAAAGTTTAGCATAACATGTTAAAACGATTTTAAAACTTTTGCAATATGCATTTTATAAGAAAACAAATAAATAAACAACTTTTTGACTGAACTTATTGATATAATTGTTCAAAAAATTTCTATAACAAAGTAACTAAGTGAAAGCTACCTGTGTTTATCTATAATAATAAAAGAAAGAGTCTGTGTGTCTGTCTGTGTGTATGTCTGTGGATCGCAAAAGACCTGCTCAGACTGCTCTAAAAAATTCGAAATTTTTAATATAGATTCCTTTTAATACCTACGTGTGCACCTGAGGCTTAGATTTTTCATATTTGATTGAAATTTTTAATTAATATAATTAGTTTCAAAGAAACGTCATCCACGTGGGATTGCGGGACCATAACAGGGCTTGAAAATACATGGTCCGGGCCGAAACGGGGGCTTGACGCCATCCTCTATTAGTTTGATTGCGATATGCGCTCGCCCTAGGGCTGCTTCATCCTCTATTTGATTGAGATATGCGCTCGCCTTAGGGCTGCTTCATCCTCTATTAGTGTTTGCTCTTTTAGGTGCGCATGCGAAAACACGAATTTAATTTTGTTTTAATTTTGAGTGTATTTTCATAAGGGTAAGTATGCCTCTAAAAGGAAGCAATGCGAAGTTAACGGGTTCCCAGTAAGGCGGGACCATACTGCTAGTTTCAAAATAAAATATTCATTCATCCATTAAAATCCATACGTACTTTATTTTTAAAGCACTGTACAAAAAATGCATAAAATAGCCTTTTTAACGTTTATTGGAAATGATGTCATTTAAAATCGATTTAGAGCCAATTCCTTATCCTGATTACCTAGATCCTAGATTACCGTTGTGATGCTCTAATGATGGTAATATCTATGTAAACTCTACATTAAACTAAAATTGTCATAAAACTATATTTTTATGTTTATTCTTTCAAGATTACTTTCTTAAAAACATTGTAAATAAGGTGCTACAGGTTTAAATTTATTTGTTCTTATTCTTTGTACAATATTTTTACTGCTTAAAAGTTTCGGATATAATTACTATAGGGTTTTATTCTTTTTATCGATGTATATAAAAATGCATTTATATCAAGTAGTAAGTATAAAAAAACAATACAAGTTGGCACATTTTATTAAATATCAGTAGGGGAACTAGGGACATTTGACCCGTATGGATACATGACCCAATACCTTTTTCTCAGCAATGAAAAAGTTCTGCGAGTTGAAAGTGGAATCATTTTTTTCCTTTCAGCCATGATTCCATTGTAAAAAAACGAGATGAATCATTGCGCATGTGTTGAGTTATGCGAATAAATTCGTTTTCATGCATTGAAAGTAAATTTTTGAAACAGTAAGGTTTTTAGGCCCACATTTTTTTTTAAATTTAAATTAAAGATTATTTCAATTGGTTGCTTGTTTAGTTCATGTTTTTAGCTACAATTGCATGCTTGATAATGTCAATGTATTTATTTGCTAATGACTTGGTTTCGGGGTTAAACAAAAAAAGTACAACTAGGGATACTTGATCAAGTCAATTTGGGATACCTGATCCAACAAAATAACAAAAAAAATTATACCGAAGCCCATCAACTAATTTTTTTTAAATCACGGGAGTTCTAGAAAATGACAGGATTCTTACCAAATATCGGGGAAAACGGAATGTAAGAAGATTTTTTGAGAAAGCACAAAGACAAAATTCTGATTAGCCTAGAGTTCTCAGTTTGCAAGTAGAATAGATTGGAAATGTTTTAAATGTCCTGAAATGGATAATATATCCCAAGTTAATAATGATAAAATAGAATCGGTTCTTCAACCACCTGTGTTCCTCTGCAAAATAAAAGGATCCCCAATTTCGTATTTAAAAAGTCTACGTTTAACTTTGAATAGTTCGTTAAAATAAGAATAATTAATGCGATAAAAAGGAAGTAATAATTTTGTCTTACAAAAATTAAAAAAACATACATATAAACTTTATCTGATGTTAGTTTTGCTATTACGTAAAATTATTTTGATAATTTAAAGTGCTACTAATAAATATATGGGTTGGGTCACGTATCCTTAATGGGTGGGTCATCTATCGCTATACATTGGAATATATATGGCCCAAAACTTACGTTTTAAATAATTTATATTTTACGAATATTGCAGTTAACATTTCGGAAAAATACTAATATATGTCATGTAAGACTTGCATAAGTATAAATTGACTGCATTTGCACATCCATAAATAGTGTTTTTTAAAAGTTACAAGCTAAAAACTACAAGTTGGGTCAGGTGTCCCTGTTTCCCAATACTAAAACATTGCATTTTGAGTACGATTTTATCGATAAATTTATGTTCAATCAAATCTGAATTTATTAAAAAAAATCCTTACTAGCAGTAAACCTAGCTATATACATATTAAAGTTATGAAATGCACTGTTTTGATTGTTGAAAAAAAGCCAAAACCAATTCCATAATTTTAAAAGATCTGTTTTATGAAACGCGAATGGTAATCAGTTATAACTTTTCTGAAATAGGACATATAAAGAACATACACGCGTAAGTATTCCATGATGTTATACTATGAATAAATAACCTTTTATATGATTAAATAGAATTACTATTCCTAAAACTTAGTTTATGATTAAATTAAATAAGTTTAGACCCGCATGAATTCTGGAACGAGAAAATACTTTCGCCATGTTTATCTATGAAAGTCAGCACCGATGTATTCTGCCCTTCTAGAATGAATGCGAGACTAAACTTGTTCAATTTAATTTTCCCTACGGACCAATTCCTTTTAACAGGTGCATGATCAATGCATTACAAAATTATGAATTTTTTGATTTTGATGTATGTTTGAAAAGTATATCAAAATAAACACAGCATTCCATTTACAAATTTAATATCACCTTTCAAAGTTGTCTCATACAATTTTATTACATAATGTGAAATTGAAATATTCTGTAGTATGTAAACAAACTGTGGAAATGTCATAGATATAGGGTAGGGGCAGATACATATATATTCCGGCTTGTGTGCTTGATCAGACCCGCTTATAAGATTGTCATAGATATATGTGCCGCGGAAAGAGTATTTGCGACTAAGTAAATATCTTATGTCCTAAATAAGCGACATCAAACGTGTAGGTAAAGATATTATACAACAACTTTGACTTACTTCGCTTCAGATATTCTACTTTTTTTTATGAAACTTTATATTTGCTATTGAAATCTTTCGATGATCTAATATACAATAATGAAAGTATTGGTAAAAGATAGGCGATTTATAACTTTTTTGGTTTTAAAGCTACTGCTGAAACACGAAAAGAGCTGCAGACTTCAAACTTGGTACACGAGGTTACCAGTACCAGAAAAACGTCTTAATAAGGATTTTAAGAGTCACATTTAAGAGTAATTTTCTGTGTCAAATAATTGCCTCGGGCCACCCTATTTCAGTGAATGTTTACTAACAGTAAAGTGGACTATTTTAGTTATTTTAGAACTTCTTGTTTTTACATACAATTAAATTGTCATGATATACTTAAATTCTAGAAAAAAAAATTATAAAAGGGTTACTGACTCTCTACTCCTGTTCCTTCTTGATGCATGAAGCTTTGTTCTTGTGATATAAGTGTTGCCTGATGGTCTAGTCTTGACTTAGGGTTAACTCTGACTGAATGCAAAATTGCAAATAAAAAAACGCAAAATATCACATTAAAATTTCACAACTATATTTATACATGAATGAAAGCAGTTAAATTACATCGTAAATATGGAGGCAGCTTTGGCACCAATTATTTTTACACCATTTTGTGATGTAACACTACTCTTTTTTTTTCGTGGCTTTAGGTTGACAAATGACGAATGACAGTGATTGCGCCCTCTAGAAGGGAAGGGCGTAGGCGATATAGCCCATTACCCCGCTTGTCAGAAGAGACAGTCACAGGAGACACACAAAGAAGGACGCCACAAACACATAGACAAATAACAACATTTATTGACAAATACAAACATCCATGCCTTAACCGGGATTCGAACCCGAGCCCGGCAGCTCCAAAGGATAGTACACTAACCATTGCGCCAGTGGACTGGCTGGCTTTAGGTTACTCAGATTTTGTTAGAGTTGACTTCATTTCATGTTGTAAAGTTACTAGATAAAGCTAGAGGCATTACTTACTACACTGCTCAAAACAATTAGGGGAGCACTTTACGTACAAACGGTTTACTGTATATGAAGAGTACACGGGAAGAACCGCTTGATTTCGTAGAAGGCTTTCCTTGAGAGCCTTTTTGGGATTGAAAGCGAGAAATCCCCTAAACTGGTGTAAAAAAACTGGTTGATCGCTTTGTTTATCTTTCGCAGCATCCCTGATTCACGCCAGAGATCAGTTGAACGAATCAGGCGTTTGTACCGGGATTAAAGAACCAAAAGAAGAAAAGGTTTCCGGTATCCAATGATACAATTACGGAAAGACTCTAAAGAAATCATGCGGTTCTTTCCGTGTACACTTCATATGAAAAAAAAAACTTGCAAAGGGTATGGATTAATTTGTTTTCACTTATTTGTAAACACAATGGTTTTCACAGTTCCAATAGAGGGATCAATAAAATACATTAACTAATTAAAATATGCTGAACGCAATTTTGATAAAAAGTCGATACGTCGATTTTATATAATACATAAATAGGGATGAACCCAAACATACCTGATTTTGATGCTCTCAACAGAATTAAAATAGTTTTTAATATATTAAGGAGTACATAATATTATCGACACTTTTCGTGGATGGATGAAAACACGACGACTTAGTTTGGAAACTTGGCAAAGGATAATATCAAATGTCAATGAAACAAAAGCTAAAAAGTCTTTTGGCTGTTAAAAAATATTATAAATTAGTTCAAAAGATGTAACGAATTATTTTTGACTAAATTTCAAAGTTATGAATGAATTTTGAATAATAAAAAATAGCAAGAAAATGAAATTAAAATGCTAAGGGATTTGTTGGAAAATAATATAATAGTATACTCTATTTGTAATTTTATGAAAGTCGTGTCAGTAACATTTTATGAACAAATCATGCAACCACCTCATCGAATCAAACTATATTTCTAAAATACAATTGGCTTAAATCATCTTATTTTATCTTGTATCATTTTATTCTTAAGCATTTTTTATTAACACAGAAGAATGCGGAAAATACTAGATGTAAGATAAACGTAATTAAAAAATCTTTATTACAGGAATTGTGTGAATCTAACTTTTCTTTTAAAATGTTTTATGGAGCAAAATGTGTGAATCCCCATTTCTTCAAAAGGTATGGGAACATTATAATCACTATATTCATAATAGTTATTTATATAGACTGTTTGTTTTCGTGTATCTGGTGGTTCAATGATTTCGAAGCAAAATTGATTGTTTTGGTTTACTTCCTTATAACTTACACATCGAGCTTGACTATTTGGTTGGCCATTCGCACAAAAACCAGACATGTGATAAAATTATTGTTTTATCTCCAAGCTACCTCAAAACGTTATGGCAAAAATCTCAAAGTTAACATGTTATTCAGCGTTCTTTTATCAATTCCCTTCATATTTGCTTATATATATGCAACTGGATCTATTTACGATCTCGAATACAAAGACACGTCTATGACTTATGGTTTAGTTATAGAAAGCAAGGGTCTTAAATTTGTCATAATCTACTTTAGAACTTTACTTTTTAATCTCTTGTACCCAACATTCTGTAACTTTATCACATTGCTGTTCTGCATATGTTGTCACCAGTGCTGGATGCAGTTGATGTACCTACGAATGACTGTCCAGCATTGCCAAGCAAACAATTTCACTACATCTTTACAATCAGATATTCTGATATCGAAGGCAAAAACAGTCAAGATCTTGAAAAAAATCGAGGATCTGTTTTCATTACCAATGTTGTTGGTGTGCACAGCAAATTTTGGAGCTTGCTGCAGCATTGTTGGTTCGCATGTGTTATTCAGGTTGAATGAATGGAACGCAGTGGTGTTATTCGAAATGGTGTCCATGCTTCTGCAGTCTTCAGCCTCTCTTATTTCGGTTATTTGGTTTGCAGGTAAAATACCCATTGAAATGTCGTCTTTAAGAAGTGTATTTTGCGAAAAGGTAGACATTAGACTGCTTCTGAATACTTCTCCAAGTGAAGTAAAACTGGAAAGAGGATTGTATGATGCTCCGGATTTTATTTTGACTGGAGGTAAGATCCTTCATTTTAAAAGAAGTTTAATATTGACTGTAACTGGAACTATTTTGACTTACACTTTTCTTCTGATTGATAAGACTTAAGACTGGACACAAAACACACCATCCGGACACGCCTTTTACGCTGAAACAATTGTCTTACCACAGAAGAAGTTCCGTAGGGTTCCCTTAGATGGCTTATAACTTTTTCAAGATTTGCATATTCTCCCCCTCCTAACAGAGCAAGTACTATGGAGGAAAGCGACAACCCCTGCTCCTGTAATGAGCACTATAGAGCTGGTAGACATAGCTAGGGGACATTAAGTCATCAAGTGATACAATTGAATAACTTGTCAAATATTCATCCAAAAGTATCATACATTTAGATATAAAGGTTTTCGAGGATGCTTAACAATCTTAAGATATTAAAATTGGGTCATGCTATTGAAAATTAAGAACGTAAAATTTGCTTTATGAAAGCGGCACCTTGGGTAATTTAATGCATGTATAATCAACTCAAAATGCTATAAATCAACAAAAACAATAAGTTCTTATTCTCTCGACTGAATGATGGCCGAATTAAATACTGCTGGTAACTTTCTTTTGCACAGCACCTATTGTGTCGAACGAAAGGCTTCACACTTTGCCAAAAATATGACACTTGGCATAACAAATAATTAAACTAACACTTAAAAAATATCATTTATTTAATCTCTTTACTATTGAATTCTCATATTGCATCACAATCTACACCCTTGTACTGTAAAAAAAATTGATGCATCGAGCTCAGACAGTGCCTACGTCTTCGCCTTTTACACATTTAAATCCTGTCTCTGTGCTGACACAAATTTCATCCTTTGCGCATGCAGCATCTTCGCATTCCTCCACACCTGGAAGAATATTAAGTGTTAATGAAGTATATTTTTCATTAACTAGCAATCACTTAGAAGAATGCCTTTCAACTAGTAGAAGGTCCTCGAAACGAATATAGAATCCAACCATTGAAAAACTGCATTGATTATAGTTGTTTTTCTTTGTTATATTATATATAGGTTTACCATTTTAAAAAATATGCCTAAAAAGTCACAATATACAATTAACCCTCTAATCAAATGCATACTGTTGCCATATAGGCAATAAGTAACATAATCCACTTTATTCTATTAAAGTAGAGCTCCTTCTCGACACATCTGTGTTTTTCATCTATTACATTCCATTTTGAAGTTTTAGTTACTAATAACCCTCATAGATGACCAGTAGTAAAAGTGTTTTCAAAATTAAAGAGTAAAGTTATTATACCAAAACCGACCTTAAGTTTGCAGCAGAGAAATGTACTACGCGGAGGAATTTGCGTAAACAACGCGGCTGGCGCCGTAGCTTCGCCTGCTCCGATTGGTTGATAATTTGACCCTGATATTCGTGCGCCCTGTTACGTCAAAATTGAAGGAAAAAAATAATTAAAATAACACTCTAACTGAAGTAAACTAATAAAAATAATAAATTTGTGTCTTGAAATAACAAATAAATTTGTTTATAGAATGTGAAATACCTTTTTGTATTCGATTCTCGCACTCGAAAATGAGAACTATTTACCCTTTTTCTCGTAGAAAATTTGTATACTGCAAACTTAAGGTCGGTTTTGGTATAATTGCTGTGAAAATTACGTCATTGGCAGTATTCAAAGTATAATAATATTATTACTAAATTCAAATAAATTGTTTTGAAAAAATAAGTATAGTTCAAAAGGGTTATTTTAAAATATATTTAGCAGTTTTCTAATCATTCTTATTAAAAATGGAATTTTGCAGTTGTATTTTGCCACATGGGAACAATTTTAAAAATTGAAAATATTGAATTTCCAATGCAGTTCATTTTTTTTTCAGTATTTTTCCCATAATGTATGAGTATTAAAGATACAAATGTGTATTTTTGGGATGAAAGAAAACATCATGCATTACATTGTTAAATAAAAAAAAATGCTTTTCTTATTGATGTAAGAAAATGAAGATCGTCCTACTTACGTGTGTCGCATATACGACCAACGAATCCTAATGGGCAAACGCAACGGAAGTTTCCATCATCAGTGTCGATGCATTCTGCCCCGTTTAGGCAAGGAAACTCCTCACATGTCACCGAAGCTGTGAAAATAAGTGCATTGTACATGCTTAGCATAGAATAAATTGTACATCGGGCTTAGTTTACAAATCATTGTACATTAGCTTTTTCTGCCGTGTGTTGATCGGGTACTGTCTTAATAATGCATGTACCAAATACTGAAAATACAGCGATCGATCTTAATTTGATGGTTTACACTACACTGTAAAAAACTTCCTTAACTTTCCGTATATATACCAGGAACTTTCCTGGCTTTTTCAAGTATAAATCGCTTCGTGGTAAGTTCCTGGGATTTTCAGGTTTTCCCTTTCAAATCTGGCAACGTTTGCTATGAACCGTCGCTATTGCTCGCGGCGCCTCGCTTAAAATCAGTTGTTTTGTAACGTTGTTGGTATAGCGAAGTTCATTATCATGTGGCCGAGTGGTTAAGGCATCCGCCTCAGGATTCAGCCTTCTCAAGAGTTCGCGGGCTCAAATCCCACCTACTGCCAGTCATTCTATAAATCGGATATCTGTACTGGGAAAGAGCAGAAAATCCAATTCGTGACGGATGGGCCCAAGTACACGGGGACCGGCGTGCTTGTTAAATCTGTGGAGTCCAAAGTCCCGATTGCGTCAGCGTACTATGTCGCTCGAAGTTACGTTGGGTGACCGCTCAGTTTCCAGAACGGTTCCAGGTATTTTTTTAGGAAGGTTCCTGGTATTTTCCAGAAAAGTTCCAGTTATTTTCCAGGAAGGTTCCAGGTATTTTCCAGAGAAGTTACTGGCTCTAAGTGGGATTGTTTCTATATTTTTGGGGAAGGTTACTGGTATATTCCAGTAACATTACTGGTAAAAATTGGGCAGCTCAGCTGCCCATTATTTTCCAGTAACGTTCCTGAATTTTATTTACAGTGTACATTGCCACTTAAGGAAACGGGACAAATTAGATAAGCATTCTACTTAAACAAGCTTGATACAAATATCAAGGTATCTGTAACGCTTCACGATCAAAAATAACTAACCCAGTCCGTATCATAAAATACAGAATATATGTGTCCAAAAAGGCAACCAACTGCCAATTTTCAAAATTGTACCAAACTAAAATCAGATGGGCAACGAAACAAACGCTATCTTGACTCACTTTCATAACTAAATAATTATAATTTTAAATTCTAATTTTATAAATTAAATCCGCGTACTTTAACCTAATTAATTTATTTCACAAGACCAGAGAAATATATTAAAACTTTTTGGAAAACAAAGTTACTGCTTTGCGTTTCGATGGCAGCCGAAACATAACATTTTCCGTGTTAAATCAAAAAGACCGACTAACTCTGGAACAAAAGTGCGCAGAAATGTTTAAAGTAACGAAATAACTTCCCTGTTAAATTTAGCGTATTTTAATACTTTCCCCATATTTCTACATTTTGTGGCTCAGTCGGAGTTAGATATCAGAAAAACAGACTACGCAATTACACATTATTAGTATAGATGTCTGGCTTAGCATATTTTAGACATAGGTCTTACGTATGCAGTCGTCTCCTTCCCTCAAAAAACCATCTTTGCAGTCGCATCTGAATCCTCCGTACTCGTTGACACACTCTTCGTGCTGTTTACATGGAAGACTGGAGCACTCATTCTCGTCCTCTTCACAGAAGCGTCCTTGGAAAGCAGGAGGACACAAGCACCACAGAAAGGGCACATCACCTGAAAAAGAAGTACTTTGCACTCTTAGAAATAACACTTTCATTTCTGACGATTCATAAATCCTCGAGCCTCATTTCGTTAATTTTGAGGATTGTTTCGTCAAACTCCCACTTGACTTTTGAGTAAACGCGAATCCTCACTTTTACGATCGTGATTTGACGATTCTGTATCTTGATTTTGAGGACACTGAATCTCATTGTTGTACTCACATGCTCGAAAATGACGAAATATTTCTTTGGATTAGACGACATTCAAATCCTCATAAAAATGACGATTCAAATTTCCTCATTTTGAGGAAATGAAAACTCGGAGCATTTGCCAGTAACGGAATCGTCAAAATTAAGGAAAATTTCGTTGTTTTTGAGCAATAGTTTTATTTTGTGTCTTGTGATTGTGGAGGTTTGGTCCGTCCCATAGAGCTACTTCATTAGTTTTGAAATCACAACTTTTGCCAAAAAATTGCTTTGCCACGTTATCCCATTTTCATCAGGTATGAGAATCACCATAACATCAATTAAAACAAAATTGAAAAGAAAATAACATCCGGTTATTTAATAATTAATTGATAAAGTTTTAAAATAGTGTCACCATCTGCTGTATATTTTTGCCCTTTTAAAACCTCAAAAATATATAATTAAATAACTAGAAAACATTTTCGTTTCAAATTTGTTTCATTTCGATGAACGACCCGGCGGTGCAGTGATTAAGGTGTTAGCCTTTGGAGCTTTTGGCTCCGTGTTCGAATCCCGTTAAGGCAATTATGTTTGTGTTTGTCGAGTATATGCGGAGTTCGTGCTCGTTAAATCTGTTAGGTCCGAAATTCCTGTGGATTGTCATTGCGCAGTTTCCCACGGGTACAGGTTCCTGGATACTATTGCCCTTTCCTTCAGGGACATGTCTTAATTGTGGAGGTGGCGTGCGATAGATGACAGCATCTGTCGCGTATGTAGATGTATGTGTGTTGTGTCTATCTTACTTGACGAAGGTTTATAAGCGGGTCTCTGACCAAGCACACAAACCTGAAAATATATGTCAACCAACCAACCATTCATTTTCGATGTTATGTTGATTCCTATACCTGGGTGGAAAGGGCTAACATGGCAAAGCAATACTTATGCGGAAGTTGAGATTCCAAAACTAATGCATTTTCTCCATGGGACTGACAATCCCTTTAAGGGCGAGTGAACCGGATTGACCCCGGGACTCCAAACCAAAGTGCCCAAGAGAGAGAGAACAAAATTCTAAGCCACATTTCTCCGGCTGCATTGAATATTTTTAGGAACGGTTTTTATATGATAAATGTCGCTGACTTACAGGTCTCTATAATGCCACTTTTAGAACTTGGTTCAAATATTGTTTTACAATTTCGATAAACAATTTTACAAAATTAATCGATGCAACAGAAGAAATATGTCTTAGAAAATATTTTTACCGATTGGATCAACACAACAGATCTGCTCTTTGGTTTGGAGACCCGAAGTCAATAGGGCTCATTCGCCCTTAACGACACGCTTGCACGAGGGCTATTGACTACACATTTGGTGATTGAGAAGCGATACCACATACAGGTCACTGAAGATCGCTGAGACGTCACATTAAGTCGCAATTTTGTCTCAAAGAAGTTGAATGTCCGCTTTTATTACGTATAGTCTACTAACATGGATATCGATGATATCGCAGCAATGTCACATTTTGAGTTGTTTATGACATAACTGGCTTCTGTGACTATGTGACTGACTATGTGATTTAGTGATGAACATAATATTGCAGCGATGTCCACTTTTTTTCGGGGTTTAGATGACAACACTACGATATCACATACAGGTCACAATATGATGTTACTGCAAGATCGCATAGTGACATCCCTAATTGATATGGCATACCAGTCACATTGTGATGGCCACTTACACGATATCACTGAGTTGTCACATACTTGTCACATTGTGACTGTGACCTAGAGTGACAAAAAAAATCACGTAACTGTGACAAACCTGGCTGTTAGGGTGGGGGGGGGGGGGCGCGCTGAGCGGCGGGTCTCTAAAGCAAATGCAAAGTGCCTAAGAAAAGTGCCTCAGTGTTAATCCAATGGAGAAAAAGAATGGCTAAGTCAAGAACAGAACCTTGGATTATATTTCCTCAGTGACAAGTCGCCTACAAATCTTGGCTTATAAATCTTGTGTAGAAGCCGTTTAGATGACAGTTAATGTCACAAATCTACTTTATTTTGCATATGAATTTCAGTGAGTATTAAACTAACAGAAAAGTGTACTATTTTATTTCGTTTAGAACTTCTTGTTTATCAATAACAGAGGTTATTCATTTCCCAAGTATTATACCGAAAGAAATTATATAATTAAAATGTTCGATAATGGAGCAGTTTTGAATTTGTCGGTACATATTTTTGGTGTGTTGAAATGCAGTTAATTATTTTATGACAAACATAGGCTTACCTAATTAAAATGAACTGAAAAAATTAATTTTTACTGCTTAATTAATTTAAACCATGAAACAAATCCTACAAATAAAAAAAACCCAGTTCCAGGATTAGTTTAGTTTAAATTTTTTACAATTCCAAAACTAACAGGCAAAACAAGTTAACTTAATTATAACTGTTGCGAAAGTAAAAGAAAAATCTGTCTTGGTGAACAACTTCATATTGGTTATGCATATGCAAAGTAATTTATTAAACTTTTGAAAAATTAGTTTATCTAAGAGAACTAACTGTTCTATCTGTTTTGAATAAATAAGCTACATTTACATTTTATTAATTATTTAAACGTGCTTCAAACACTGTGTAACTATAACTTGTGCCAATTTATTTTTTGATTTCATTCAATGTTTTAACAATAATTTTTTTTAAATTTGTAAATGAATACTGAATCCAGAAGAGAAAAAACATTCAAAGTTGCCTATTTAACTAAGTTTTTCTTATCGAAAACCTATAGAAGTTTCGGGTAGCAACACAATATGCAAATCCCAACCCTAAAGAAAACTGAAAATCCATCAAAAGTCAACCTTTATCCATCCTAAGTTACCAAGTTACACACTGCAATGTCACGCAACACACCAAGACTTTGTAGACTGAATATTGGTAAGTTTGAAAAGGTGCGAACATGACTGTAGAGTGTAGATACCCAAGTCAAATGAGTTAGGCAAAGTTTTACCTATTAGAGTGTTTTCTAGGTCAACGTCAGAAAATAACTGAATATATTCAACTTATTTATACGTTAAAGAATGTTGTTGTTGTTCAAACTATTAAAAAAAATGTATTATTATTTTCTATAAAAACGCATATTTTCGATTGTAACCATTTTAAATATTTTTTTTAATTGTCCTTTGACAGGATTATATAATGGCCAAAGCCAAACACAAGTCGCCAAAAGTAGCAACCTATCTCACAAGTTTTGCAATTCATGTGTGTCCATACCCAACCGTCTTTTTTTACTCTAACATGTTCTGGATATTTTCTTTATGTCATTGGCAATTTTACTAACAAGTTTAAGTACGTTGCCAACTTTTCGCAATATTACAGGTTAAACTCATGTGCCTTTTCGCATTTATACTTAATTTTTGCTCTCATTGACATTTCTCTTTATTAAAAGTTTAAATGAATCCTAAGCCATTGCAACATAATGCCGTTTCTATGGAAAAAATCGGCTAGGTTCGAATTTCGAAAAATCGCTTTTTAAATGACTCCTTCATTACAAAAGGAATAACCTCCCAAAATTTGGAATCTATGCTTTAATAGCGTTGGCTGGGCATTGATACGGGACTCGGTCATTAGTCAGGACTTCTTCTTTTAAAGTTATACATTACATTATCCCCAAATATAAATATAGGTTATCAAAAGTAGCAACTTTTCTCACCAATTCTGCAATTCATCTCTGTCCCTAGCCAACCGGCATTATTACCTTTCACATGCTCAGTTTATTTTCTTAAAGTCGTTGGCAGCGCATCACCAACAAGCTTCCCAATATGTTGCCAACTATTTCGCATAAAATCTCTCTTTTTTTTGTTACCTTGTGAGGGGTGGTGTGACGCGTAGCACTTTCCTCCGTTGTGGCAACAGTCGCGTTGAGGCACGTTCTCCGTTTCCCGCCTCCTGTCCTTTTTCACGTCCTCTTCCGGATCGATTTGTCGCCTCCTTAGCATCGAGGGCTTGCTGGTTATCGGGCTTCTTTTGCTTCGCCTTCTTCTGCGAACTGAGGATGAGAGACATACGTGGGTTTAATAGAACAGTTTTGTTCTGTTACTGATTTATCGTAGGTCAGAAATAAGGTCTGAACCTAATACTTATCCACGTACCAGTAAAAGTTTTGACGAAAAGTTTTTTTATACCTCCAATGGGGCTGCATTTGGCAGTCAAGCCTTTGCAGACTCGGCATATTCCCCAAAACAGAGAGCCATTTTTTGTGGCCCCATCTAAGCTTGCTCTCACTACCAATTTTGATGCACAGATTACAATGGATCTGAGCTCTTTGTGGATGATTTAGTATGCCAAGATTTAATTTTGCAGAGAGAATCCAAGCCAAATGGGCCCTCCAGGGATCTTTCAAATTTCACATAATCATATGACATGCGTGCCTAGGATTTTCCCCTCCAGAAAATCCGACGACCAAGCCAGCGCTCGAACCCGCGATCTTGGGCTTACTAGGAGGACACGTTAAACCTCTCAGCTAATGAGCCGACGAAAAGTAAGGCCCACGAATTAAATAAAATAATTACCTCCCCATTCCCGACTTCCGTCCCTTTCGGTTCATATCCAAAAGGTATAATACTCCTTCTCTTTCCACTTTAACTAAAATGCGGAAAGAAAACAAGTTGTTGGGAAATTCTCCTTTGTACTCTAATTGAGTCATATGTTAGGTTTTTTTTAGTAGAATATTCCTAATAATTCACAGATTTTACTATCGTGCTTTGTTCCATCCTTCATTTGATACGTTTTTAGAGCAAGAGGTTCTTATTTTAAATGGCTTGGTTGATAATATTTTGTAATAAAGAAGTTGACTAACTGGAACGGGGACTGTACGATTGCTTCATAAATTGGTAGCTTTGAAAAGATCCAGAAACAGTTTAACGTAATTTTGCATCACGGAAAGTTAGGAATAAAAAGTTTTAAATAGCTTATACTCTAGTTATTAAAATGAAAAATTAATTTAATGGAGTCTTATGTTTTAAGCTGGCAAGAAGTAAGTTCAAATGATGTTATTTCTTTCACATTCCTGATTCTAAGCTTCTTTTTTTTTGGTGTGTCAAGAAGTTTCCAAAAAAAGAAAATGCAAAAAGTGAGAGTAAAAGATAAGGGCTTGTCTCTCTTTCAACGATCTTGTTTGAGGAACATGGAGAAGAATGATTTTATATGAGAAGTTTAGTGGCTGTGGCAACGAATACTATAGTTTATTTTAATTTTCGCAATTGCCAATACTCCACCTGTACAATGGAAATCTTTTAGATCTTGAGTGTAAACATTAAAAAAGAGTGAAAATAATTCCTTTCTCAACCGTGGTTGATGAATCAATGTCACGTGAGAATAAAACATTGACCGAGGAAAATGAAGGAATGAAAGGTTAAAGGAAATACGTCATATGAAACAAGCAATTATATAGTGTTCACTTAACGCAAAATGGTACATTTCCTACATTTATAGGTCAAGTGTAACGTTAATTTTACATATTAACGAGGTACTTGTGAATGAAGTGATATGGAAACATTTACTTTTTTAAAGTAACTTAAATTGTTCTGCATAAGTTGTTCAGTACTAGGATCTTCATTTGTTTTATATTTAGTTTACTTATAAAACTGAACAGAAAGTGTATTTTTGCATGGAAAATTGTCCCTCTGATCGTTGTTAATAAGTCAAAACGACAGATTTGATTTCCTTTCTCAGCACTGAATGTCTAATAGAGTACATATTAGGATTTCCCTTCACAGTCTCACAGTCTACATAAAAGGAAATTACAAATTGAGAAGTAGTTTAGAGAAAAGCTTTTATCAACTTAAATTGTCTTTGATTTTTTTTACAGCTGGGGAAAAAACGAGCAATCTTTTGTTTTTCGGCTGCTATTGGCCAAGGAACTTTGCGAAATGTGTCATTTTTCAGAAAATAGCGCAAGGAATTGAAAACTGTCGGCAAAAATTGTATAAGGGGTCGTCTACATATTGAAATGAGTATCAACTTTGAAAATTCCAATGACTACACCCAATTTGTTTTACAAAAAATACTACACTTACTAACACACACACATATTTGTTTAGCTCTTAAACTTACCTTTCTGTTTTCTTTTGTATCGAATTTCAGGAGCGATTGTTCTATGGGGTGGACGGATATGCATAAGGACTTTCGTCAGATTTGTCTCTGAAGTGGTAGGCAGTTTAGGGGGAAGAACAATTGGAGGATACTTCATATTATAAGAATCTTCGGATTCGTAGGCGGGAGGTTCTTCGTCAACATCTGAAAAATCGTTAATGCAGTTTTTAATGAGTTTCTTTTTTTAATTCTAAGGCTATGAAATGGTTTTTATTCTTGTAAAGTTTGGTAACCAGACGTTAAATTATTCTTTTTGATATTGAGTAGTTAACAAAAGAGTTTTTGGGTAAAAAATTATCTCTATCAATTTCGTATAATAATTCATTTTAAATAAGTTTTATGTAAAAAATTAAAGTTCTAATTATAAAGTATTTTTTCATTAGAAACCTGAAATTTCCTAATGAAATGAATTATGCACAGGTAATTTCTTACATCTTTAATATTGTGTATTTTTTTATTCTTTAACAAAACAATCCTTACTTTCAAAATATATAAAAGCGTTTACATACCCTGTGAAATAGAGACAATTTCTGGAATTTCCAACAAAAGCAGATTAAATTTTGTAGATGCTGCTTCCTGGACTGTATGATCTGCCACATTCTTTGTTGACAATTCGATTAATTTATTTTTCTGGGTTGTTTCAACGGAAGTTATAATATCCCCTGGTCTTGCAGATTCATAACTGTCTGTTGAAGTAAGAGCTGGTATTGCTTGTGTTGTTTCAATATAATCCTTTAAATTTGGTTTCCTAGATTGGTATTTGATATGTGTACTCGCTTCGTCTTTAGGATAATCGTCTTCCTTATTAGCTTTGTAACTTGAGTCTTTCACGGATGTTAATTGGAATCGTGGATTATGAGTTGGTATTGCTTTTGGTGTTTCAATGTAGGCCTTCAAACTTGATTTACTTGATTGGTATTTCTTATGTGTACTCGCCTCGTCTTTAGAATAATCGTCTTCCTTATTAGCTTTGTAGCTTGAGTCTTTCGTGGATGTTAATTTAGGTATTTTGCTTTCTGGGCCGAATGTTTCTGTAACTTTTGGTGGTTGAATTTCCATAGTTAAGTTTATTTTTTTGACGCCTTGAACATCTTCAGGTGATTCATCTTGGTACTTGATAATGGCATTATTTTGATTTGTGTTTATTTTGCTAGGTAACTTATCGTTATTGCCTGGAGAGTTATCGTAGTTAAAACGAGAATTCTGTTTATCATCTGTTTCTGGCACTCTCTGAATATCTTCGGGCAGAACGTTCTCGGATTTATAACGGTGTTCATTTGAATTTTTATTTGTGTTGCTAGGTAAGTCATTAGTATTTCCTGGGTAGTAATCATTAGTAAAGCGGATCTTCTGTTTATCAGCTACATCAGATGTTTCTGGAAATCTCTGACCATCTTCATCCAGATCTTTATCGTATTCATTGATGCGCTGATTTGAATTTTTAGGTATGTTGCTAATTATTTTAGCATTATTGTCAAGATGGTAATGGTTCTTATAACGGAATTTCTTTCTATTATCTGTATGCGCTGTTTCTGGAATACTCTGAACATCATCCGGCTGTTTTTTCTCATATTCATTTTCAACGTCGTTCAAATTTTTATTTAGGTTATTAGGTAACTCATCAAGGATATTATGGATGCTCTTGTTGTTCAATTGGAGTTTCTGTTTATCAGCTGCTTTTTGTTGGTCATGTGGATTGCCTTCTGCAGATAAAAGCCACTTTTGTGGTTTACTAGGTTTACTTTCCTTAAATTCACTTAAAACTTTTAACAGATCATTTTTTCTATCATTAAAAATTTCCCTATTATGTCCTATATCTACTATCTCGGTTGAAAACTCTGTATTGTTAAAATATGAAGTGTTATCTGCTTTCAAGTTTTTAAGCAAAGATAGCAGATTCCCTTTCGTCTTTTCATCCAAAAAATTTATAGCTTCTTTATCATTTCTGATGATGTATTCAACAGTTGTTATCTTTCGAAGTAGAAAACCCTTATTTTCATTTTTTAAGGAATGGTTGATGTTTCGATAACTATTGGACAAAAGTTTTGGTTGATCGTTATATTCATTAGCCTCGTTGATATCTTCAAACGCAGGCAAGTCTTGAGCAGAATCATAATCTTTGACTCTCTTTTTATGTATAAAACGAGTTAAAAAATTATTTCTGTCAACATTTATATAGTTTTGTTTGGATAACTGATTCCGTTTATTGTCTTCAAATTGCTCACTAATGTCGTATTTATTATCCAAAATGTTTTGTCTATCGATATAGGAAGACTTACTATTGTCATCAAAGAAATTACTTAATATCATTCTTATTTTATCAGGGTGATTAAACTTAGTATTTTTGTTATTTTCTGCTGCCATTCTAATTATAGAGTTTTCTCTTTTCTCTCCCGAATTTCCAGGCTTGAATTTGGCGTTTCTTTCACTTCGTAAGGGAATATTCGATTGATATAATTTCTGAATAGGTATTGCGTTAATCTTTCTGTGCTTTCGGTAATTTCTCTTGTCAAACAAAGGATAATAATCTCTGCTTAACAGTTGTGTTTTATATTCCCTTGAAGGCTGATACTTTTTCTCGTGTGAATAAATATATTTGGACCTTGGCCATTTGACCCATGGTGAAATATCTAAAAAAAAAAAAAGTAATTTTATGAAAAAATTTAAAATGCAATTGGGGTAGCTTTTTTGTTTTATAGTGACATTAGGTATAACAAGAGCTTAATTGCAGTTTGAAATATTTTCTTTAAACAAGTAAAAAGTGCGCCAAATTGAATTGCATTATGTTTGCCGAAGTGTTCTTTTCTCAAAAATCGTCTAAGGATTCCTGGATTAAGCTAAGCATGAACATGAGAAAAGGAACGGGACTGTGAAATAAAGGCTGATCTTTTTTTTTTTAAAATTTTGGCGATTGCGATAATATTAATTAGGTACTTTTCCATTTTGAGGACCTAAGCGATAAATTCGCCAAAAATGTACAACAGTCGCCAAACGGAATATATGTAATGGTAACCTTAAACTGTGTATAATATGTGATCCTTTAACTTTGTATACTGTGGTCCTTTAATTTGCATCAGCCTTTTGCCGCCAGAAAATTCTGTTTGTCGCCAAAGATTCCGATTGTCAGGATTTGCACCCGAGAAAGGAAAATTACCCTTAATCATATTCTTGACGTACTTATTTTGTTGCTTTGAAGTTTTACTGGAATGTTTTCTACGTTAGATCATTTCTTCTCGGCATTAGATACGAAGTAGCCACTTGAACTTATTTGACTTAATTTTTATAATTTAAAAAATTGGCTAGCATGTTTATATTCTAATAGATATGAGCTTATTAAATAAAAAATTTTATGGTGCAATAATGTTTAATATAGAAGATTTTTTTAATTAAAAAAATATAGATATTTTAAACTTAAGAGCACTATAAAATGAAACGTATCATTTAAAAATATTTTTATGGAAACTGTTGTGCAAATGTTTAATACGTAATTATTTAATGCTTGGTAAAGTAAACAAATAATATTTTGAAGCTCTCTGGTTTTTTGCGGGTATACCAAATGCCATTACTTACTTTTTGAATAGCTATCTTCTATGAAATCTTGCTTTGATCCGATAACACCAACTATACAAACATAAACATAAATTGCAACATTTTTAATTAACATGTCTGTTTTTAAAAAGGAAATGCTACAGTTTCCAAACAACTTCTTTCTAATAACCTAATTGCTTTCTTGTGTGTAATTCTTCAAATTTACGCACGAGCTTAAACAAATATAATTTTGGTAGATTAATTATAGTATTTGTTTAAATGATGCTTCGTGAACAATGAAATTTGAGTTTTGAAAAAAATATCTTTCGATTATCATTCAAACATTTAAACTTAAGTTGAAGTTTATTCAGCAAGTATAATATAACTAATAAACCCTAGATATAGGTATGAAACGTGTTCAAACATAGATATGGTACTTATACCTATTAATTAAACTCCGAATTAATTTTAATTAAATTTATTGAACTCCATTCCGTAATTCACTGTGCAAATATTTGTAATCAATCACAAAGCATTTCCGTGAATGATTGTCCGACAACAAACTAAGCTGCTGCTTATTTCTGGTTAGTACCTTCGATGCTTATTATGTTTATAGAGCTCTGGGTACTTGGTTAAGTGTTTTTTATGAAATATTTACAAATTTCAGATGCCTTGATAAATATAAGGGTTTTCAGATTATTTTCCTCTTGTAATTTATTTCACATTTTAACATATTCAAATTTTTTAGCTTACTAAGAAAATTCAGCTTTAAATAATTGCAATTAAAACTCCTACATGCCCATTTGTTGAAATCCTTAACATAAAATCTATTGATACGTTTGCAAATAATTCGGTTAATTTTAAATTAGCAAAACACATCATGCTTGTCTGTTATTAGAATTTAAATTTAGACAAATAGGGAAAATGTTCTAAGTATGAAATTGTTAAATAATTTTACATGGCCTAAGATTTGTCCAACATTCATCTTCTGTCACCTTTATCAGAATTATAAAAACTAATAGGATGATTTGTTCTGTTTTTTAGAAACATAAAGAATATTTATTCATTTTTATTCAATAAATTTAGTTACGTATTGCTTACACAGTGGCTTCATCCGCAAAAATTTCACTGAATTCCTTTATACATTTGCTTTATAAAATAATCTCATACAAAATTTTGGTTACAAGATTACATTTTTCAGATGGAGCCAAACATATTGCGACAACCCGCATGCACCAAAATGTGCCTCGAAGTGAAAAAATCGAGTTAATTAGTCTTATATACTATAATATTTATTATTTATACACAAGATATATAGATATATGGAATTCTACCATAATTTTTACTTTTATGTCTCTTGAGCATAACTCATGAAAAAATTAATATTTCATTTTATTTTTTTCTTATTATGCACACAGACTGGTCCTTAAATAATTATCAAAAGATATTTTAAAAAAAAGAAAATCCAAAAACAATGTCCGGACACAAAACATTACTCTGAAAATTTCTTACCATCCCCCGTCCCGAATGTCAAATTCATAGTTTAGTGTTCAAACTAACACAATTTTTACCTAAAAATTACACTCATTTGAATTTTAAATTGAACTATTATCATATCTTATGATATTTATAATATGGATTTTTCTTCTCTCTTAACTTTGTCCCCGTGTTTTGGCACATTCCTTGGTCTCATTGCAAAAGTGGCGAAGAGAGATACTGGATGGAGCTACGGCATTTCTTTAATCAGGAAAACTGAATTGCAGAAAATCTCACATTTCAGTTAGTAAACGAATTTTTTCTTAAGACTTTACCAAGAAGACTATAGTAAATTAAAAAAAATTATTAAAATGAGCAGCTTGGCTTTATTGTTTTCATTGCAGTTCCTCAGGTTTAAGGGTTTTTTTTTGCTTTGTAAGAAGATTGGAATATTTTTCTATAAATATTTTATAAGAAAATGAATAAAAAAACATTTCTGTTAAATAAGCTTTGCTGAACTTTTTTTTGTAATTCTAGAAATCTTTATTGATTTTGACAATTATTTAAAATTAATTTGAGAAAATAACTTATTCTAACTGACTTATAATGATGCAGTATTAAGATTGCGGCCCCTACAGATATGACTATATAATCCGCCAAATTTCACTTGTAATTACAAATTTCTTCAAGAGTTCAAATGCCTTAGATCTTTCAGGCAAGTAAACAGTGCCACCGCAAATATCATACTCCGTTGAAAATATTTCACTACTCGGATTTTGCTATGTAATTCTCAATTAAATACATGACTATTTAGAGAAATTCTAAACGAATCTTGAGTTACCAGAGTAGTTTGTAATTGAATATAGTAACTAGTTCCATGCTTTCAAAAAATTGTATCTGACATTTCAGCCAATATTTTAAGAGCAATACATAGAATTCCAGACGTGAGACAGTTACAGAATGTTAAGAAAGTGAAATGCAAAAATATCCCGCTTAATTATCGGTTTCAACTAGCAGTTGAGTTGCTACAAAACCGTAAAACATGGAATCTTTTGTCATAAATACAGCGCTATTCGAACCTGCAATCGTGGAAATATAAGTGAAGCTTAATACTCAATCTGAAACCAAAATTCTTGACTGATTTAAGCAAAACGAATTTCATTGGCGTTTCACTCGTTTTCAAACTCACATCAATGGTTTAAAGAAGCGAGTTTGATAAAAACGGTTCTACACCGTTAAATGCTATTTTTTGCAGTATGCTTCAGTTAATACAGCAATGAAATTTGTTGTCGATTCGACCAAGACTTACGGTCACAAGTAGCATGCATTTTCTATCGCATAAAATATGAAAAGAATATATGCAGAAAAAATGCTATTAGTTTCAGGGATTTTTTTTGTACATTACGGATTAAATGTTGCATTAGCTCGACCTTTATTCTTATTATTCATATAATCATTTATATCATCTTTCTTATTAGTCATATAAGTTAGGTTTTCCTCATATGTGAGTAGTAATTTTTGTACTTTGAACTTCGGTTTTCAAACATGTTATATTAAATAAAAACTGTTTTTTGGTGAAACAAAAAAAAATGTTGTAAGAAAGCAAACATTCCTAAATAAGTACTCCTTTTTTGAAAAGTTTCAGTCAACTTTACTCAGACTTAGTTGGAATTTAGTTAGCATTTTTACAAACCATTGATTAAGATAAAACTTTATACTCCCTAGATATCTGGGTTTTGTACTAGACCCAGAATTTACTTGTAACAAACATATTGAGGCCCTGGTGGCCAAGAGTAGAAAACGACTGAACATCCTTAAATACATTTCTGGCCGCGACTGGGGTGCAGACGCGGCTACGCTAAGGACAACTTACATCGCTCTTGTAAGACCTATATTAGAGTATGGTCAACAAATAAATCTATTCGAGTGCGTCAGTATCCAATCTTCGAAAACTTGATCGAGTTCAACAGAGTGCGGGCCGCATAATTACAGGTTTGCGACATTCCTGCCCTGGTGAAATTGTGTTATTTGAGTCAGACCTTCTGCCATTTAATATGAGAAGAGAGACTTGTCTTGTGAAGTATTTTAGTAAACTACTTAGTTTCGGGGCCCAACACAGAACTGCTGACTACCTCCTGCATTGGACCAATAATCAGAGACTAAGAAGAGATAGCCCTTTTTCACGTGCAATTTCCCTGAATTCAGTCTATCAAGATGTCGAACAGCACTCCCTTAAGTCTTGTGTCGATCCCTCACGTGGGATTCCAAGAGTACACTTTTGTCCGGATTTGGCATCAAGCACAAATAAAACTTCGGACGTTCCTGAATCGCTTCAGCAACTGTCTCTCGAAATTATCAACAACATCCCAGAGGAGGGCCTTTGTGTTTATACAGATGGTAGCAGGGACGATCAGAGTCGTACTGGAAGTGGAGTCTACATCAAGAGACCTGGAGGCGATACCAACATAAAAATGAGAAACCCGGATTCTTGTTCTGTTTTCCGATCGGAGCTTCTTGCTATTGAGGCAGGACTGAAGGCAATTGAAGGGGACTCGCGGTTAGACCCCATCTGGATCCTAACGGATAGTAGAAGCTCTATCCAATATTTGAGTGCATGGCCCAAAGTGGGCGATAGAGCTGGAACAGCAATCTTGCAACTGCTCAGTAAACTTTCCGTGAAGCGAGATATTTATTTGCAGTGGATTCCGTCTCACGTTGGTCTTTACGGAAATGAGATCGCTGACTCGCTGGCAAAACTTGGCACAAATGAGCCCCTGCCGGATAATTTGGCACTCACATCCTCAGAAATTCACTCCATTAGAAAGAAAGGTGTCCTGCTTAACTGGACTACTCCCCCAGTACACATCTGGTACTCTGTGGATAAGCCGGGTCGTGCTTTGACCTTCAAGGGTGATAGAGGTGATCAGACCGCATACGCTAGATTCATCAGTGGTCACCTAAAGTGCATGAAGTACGAACAGCAACAAAAGGTCTACCCCACCTGCAACAAATGTCTCTCCAGTGCAGCCAGCCCGGCCCACCTCCTTAGCTGCGTGAATTTTGCAAAGGAGGATTTTCTGCGCGACCCGGTCTTGTTTTTCGATTTCCTGAGGGTGAATGGACTCATGGACCTGGTCTAGCTCCGCTAGACCAGTGGGGATGAGAAACAACAACAACAAACTTTATACTGATCATAGTAGGTCTTTCTCTATTGAGATTAGTTTTGAAAGGTGCAATTATAAACTTTAATTAGAAATGTTCTTAATGTATGAATTTAAAACGAATCTTAAGATTTTCAAGAACCATGTAATGGTTCAATGTATAGAGCTTTGCTTCAGAGTTCTAGTAATTTCAAATGTAAAAGTGCTTTACATCTTTTTCCTAATTTCAAGAGGCGTTATTACAAAGGAAAGATATGAGTTAAAGAATTTTCACTGAGAGATTTTATGGATTATTGTATTAAAATTTTCACGTTTCTTTAAGACTGTATAGAATTGTTAACCCTCAAACATTAATGCAATTTTGTTTTACTATTTATTTTTTATTTTTGAGTGTTGAAAATTTCTCAATCATTTAATACAAGGGTTAGCGCTAAAGATGTGTTGTTTTACATTCAATAGGTTTTTTATGGACAATTTATGTGCGTAGCTTTAATGCGGCTAAATTAGATAATAATATATGCACATCACAACTCTTTGACAATAATAGTTTATACCATTTGATTATCCTCTATATAAGCAAAAATCCCATTTTAACTTATTTTAGCACCAGCTTGGGCAAATATTGTATTTTCTTTTTTATAAAAGTATTTTTTCTTATAAAGCTTGTTTTTTTACATAAAATTAAATTACTACGATAATCTTTGAGATAAAAATTTTAGTGTAGAAAAAAAGGTTCTAGTTTACGGTATTTGGCTTACATTCTGGCACCTAAAGATTTAAAATCACGTGACAGACTACTCGAAAACTGGAAATGAGAAATAGAATTACTACACCTCTACTTCAATTAATTATCTTTTTTTTTACATGTTTCATTTTTCTCGCTGGTTTAATCGGTTTAATCATTGATATTGATAGTTCGTCCGCTTAATGATGTCCAATTGAGCTCAAATGTGGCTTATGTTCATCTGTTTTCGATTACAATACATCAATCAAAAGTGAATTAGTTTTTTTAATTAATACAGTTCTGCTGTTTCATTTGCTATGTCGCTTACCTTTTAGTCCTGTTACTAGAAGGATTTTCAATAAAGGAAAGATGAATGGTATTTTTTTGCGTAAGTTGTTAATGAATGTTTTCTTAACACATTGAAGCCGACCGAAGGAATATCGATCACTCTTATTCGTTTGCGAACTTAAAAAACAAGAGAAAAATGTTTGTGAATGCAAATTTCTAAGATGTCTCATGCTTAGTCATTAAAAATTTATAAAATTTTGTTCTATGTTGCTTAAGAACAATGCACGAAATTCTCTGAAATAATTTGGGAGCAGTCAGTGCTACTAACTCTAACCTCTTGCGACCTGGCGTCCCCATTTGGGGAAATTTTTTAAAACCTCAACACAAACAAATAACACGTTAATTAGTTCCTAAATTGACCTGGTCCGATAATAGAAGATACAAATATCAGTTTTCAGCCTTTTGAGTACAGGTACAAGTCATTTATTTCTATAAAAATAAAGTTGAACGAGGGTCAATACGATATTATAGTTCTTTAAAAAATTATTTTTTTTCAAACTTTTCAAAGAAGTTGTTTAAGTAGTTAATGCTAAAGGCATTTTTCATTAAAAACTATGTTAAAATAATTCGTAAACAACAAAAAAATGATAAGGCCTTTGTTGCATTTTTAGCACAAAATATGTGTATTTTTCGAGTTTAAGGCGTGTCCCTAAGTTACTATAAACATAATTTTTTAAAAATGTCTTTGAAAAACATACTTTTTAGCACATATTTGTATGAAAAGTATGTTTCAATTAAGAATATACGTGTAGGATTTTGCTCGGGTCTCAAGAGGTTCAAAACTAGGATCAATTGCATTATCTGCGAGCTTTTTCGACAAACATATTTATTGACAAAATGCTTAGTTTTAAGAAATCGTAAGCATTTTACTCTTGGAAATTGGAGATTCAGGATCAAAGAAGAAAATGTTGAGGAATTCAAGATCGTTGATGATTTGCGATGTTAAGATAATTATTTTCTCAACAAGATATTTGTAAACCACCTTAAAAGTTGATAGTGAAATTAAAAAACCAGTACCGATAACTGAGTCAAAATTTATTTTAAAGTCGCAAAATTGTAGGATCTGCGACTAGCGACCATTAACTTCGAGCCCTTTTTAAGAATAAATATAGTAAATATTCAGTTACTGTTAGATAAACACGGAAAGTAACATTCCAAAATATAAGTACCAGAATCGACCGGTGTATAATACTATCTTCTTGTGATTTTACTTTTATAGATATTTTTTATACATTTTATTCGTTTAAAATGTTTAGTATTTAGAAGATAAACGAAAAAGAAAGCTGAATACATTCGATACTAATCCGATTTTGATTTTAATCTGAAATCAATTCCATAGCCATTACTTATACATTGTAAAATATATTTCAAACTTTGGTCCATTCTACCGTGTCGTATTAGAACTTCAAATATAGAATATATTTTGATAGATTAACCTTTTTTTTTATTTGCAATCCAATACTCGGTTTTGGACAAAATTGAATAGTTATTTGAATCAAATACAATATCAAATTGACAAGGTGTTTCCAAAATAGGTATCCGTATTCGACCACATTTGGGTCAAACTTGTTTTCTAGAAAAGCAACTTAGTCATTTTAACCATTTATTTATCTCTAGATATGCAATAAACATTCTTTATTGGCAATAAATTAATTTTAAATTGTATGTAAAATAATGTCAATAAAACAAACTAATAAAGGTAAGAAATATTGAGAAAACATCTTGCTAAATCATTACCACGTTTTAAGGTTTGAAGAAAATACTCACTGCTGTAAATAATATTTTTATTTACAGGAAATATCTGTACAATACACATGAACTAGTACAAGATTTATCGATGCAACTAAAATTAAAAGAAGTTGCAACCAATAAAAAAATTCTATACACATATGAATGTCCATGTAAGTAGACTGTAATATTTGACATAAATTCTTCATATCCACCGTATATCAACATATATGCCTAAGTATTCAATTAAAAATGTAGAAAATCCCATTTTCATTTCGTATATTTTTCTTAGGGGATTTAATTTTGTGACCCCCTATAAATCAGAGAATTATTAGCATTGTATTTTTTCTGAAGTCCAATACACCTATTACAATAACATTATTTCCATACATATTTTTATAATTCATTATTAAATTATAATTCTTACAAATTAAATAATACAATATTTTTAATGTATAATGTAAACTCTTTATTTTGTGAAATCAAATACTCTATGCCATAGTTAAAACGTTTTGTGTCACATTACTCCATAAAACTTGTATAAGCCTAGCTGCCTATCCAGCTTCAGGAAGTAACGTTACATAAAATTTATGAATTAACATAACACAAATAAGAAGTTTACTATACAAACTTCTTTTGTTTCCTCAATGAAAGATAGTAAATGCATAAGCGTTGTGTTATATGCTAAAATTGAATCGATGAGTACAGAAACCACTTCAGTAAAAAAAAAAAAATCCGAAAACTCGTTTTCAATGAAAATAAAAAGAAAGGCAAGATGCGTGTTGGGCGCAAAAACTACGTTAGTCTGTTGAGTAGTTCCGTAAATACAGGACGTTCGTTTCGAGTGTTGAGTGCAGAAATAGAGGAGGAGTTAATACGTTTTTTCTCCCTCCTGAAAAATTTGAAATTTGTGACTGACGTTGTTTCTGCACTCACCGATTCAATTGGTAATCGTACTATTTAGGCCCCTTTCAATATTGAAATAGTTATCACATACACTTAAATATTACTTCTCTCTCTCTCTCTCTTTAATATAGTTAATAAATCATACCGTATCTACCTTTTGTTCAATTGTATCAACTACCAACAAGATGAATTCGTTTACCAGATAAAAAAAATCATTTTCATAAACATCAAGAAGGAATTTTAAACAACTTGCATACAATAATACGTCATTACATTACGTTTCTTAAGTTTGATTAGTTTGAAGCCATACATGATAAATATTTAGCCTTTTTTTTAAATCAACATTATACAGCTGTGGCTTCAATGTAACTGCCTTATTACAGTATTATAGTTTGTCTGTTTTCCCATGCATCAAGAAGACCTCCAATACAATTACTGCAAAAAATTATAAATTTTTCTGCGGCATTGAGTATGACCACTGTGTAATTATTTTAGCACCTTGGGCCAATATCTTAAAGGCTTTAAGAATTTGATATTTACAATTTTTTTACTAACCTTTTGTAATAGTTCTAACACAAAAATATACAGTACACTTAACTAAAACTTTATTGAAATGGAACTATGTTCTAGATCAGAGATATACTGAAACAAAAATGTAGATACTAAGTAGACTATACTTTCAAGTGAATTTGATTTGGGCTTTGATTGAAATCTTTAACTGAAGATGTAGACAATCGCAAGGTTAGACCAAGATGACAACAGCACTTTGCAACCAAGCCCTAACACGATATTCATATCTTCTAATTTTCGGGAAACAAAACTCTTCAAAGTTTGTATCAATCCTTGGCAAAAAAAGAATGTATAAAGTAAATTTTTCTTCCAAAGTATTTTCCTTTGTAGAGTTAGAAAATGTTCATACACAGTATTTAGATTACCACAATTATACACAATGCTCAGGAACCATATCATTTAGTTTTGTCCTTTCATGTATTAACAACCAAATGTGAAAATGAAAATTAGCAAGTTTAAAAACTGTGGCGCCAGAGTATTCAAAAACAAATATTCACGAACTTACATAAAATCAACTTAAGCTACGACATATGTTCTTAGAGAGGGTCCAAGTTTTTGAAAAAATGTCGTTGTTGATATTTTACGTAAAGTTAAAACTTCTAAGACAAGAATAACACACATCTTCCGAGTCACTGATCACATATTAAATTTTCTACTTGAACTTAAAACACATGTTGCGAAATGATATAACCACCGAGGACGAAGAGGAAAGTACGGTTTACACACGAAGAAAACATAATAATATATGTCAGTTTTGAGGCTGTTGCTGTTTGTCACCACTCTTCAGCTTGTGGAAATTCAGAAACTTAATTTTTCAAGTTAATTCTTTGGGTATCCTGTTTGAAGCACACCGTTCGTTCGTTGAAAGGTGTCAATGTACATAAAGTTTCAAGAATGTTTAAAGTTAAGGCTATCCTGTTTGAAGTATGCCGTTCATACAAAGGTATCAATGTCCATTAACCATACGAAACATTGTTCATGACAATTTACCGACCTAATTTCTACCAGTTTGTTTATCTACGTTAATATTTGTATTTGTGACACTATTTTTAACCAAATCGAAATTAGAGATGACATCACTTGAAGTGCACAGAAAACAGTGAGAAAAACATAGTCCATCACCCTGTAAAATATGTTTCACTTGCAGCATTCGATGAAGATTCATAATGATAGTAAAGAACAATAAGATCGACTATTCAGAAAAGAAGCTTGAAAGTCGAATTTTTCATCCAACATCGAATTTTCCCTTTGAAGCTACGTGGTCACCAAGATTGACACTTATGACACCATAATGAGAAATAAATAAGAATTATGTTAATGAATAAAGCCATCTAATATCACTTGTTGCCGAACCTCATACTGCTGAAATCTGTCAAACACAACGAATTTTACTCTCAGCATTCACAAACCACGTCCACAAGCACATCCTGCACAATGATGGCGCCCAGCATTCAGAAGCAATGGCCAAAAGGTATCCCCCGACAAAGATGGGTCATTGTATTCCAACTCAAAGACCTTTATGTGAACTTCAGCCCTCTTCTGTGAAGCGGCACGATGACCAAGAACGACAACGACGACACCACGGTGACCACGAAGAATATCCAGAAGAGAATCCTGTCGAAAGCCAGCGCGATTTGCCGCCACTCGTTGACCACCCTGACTCTGTGGTCCTCCAATTCCTGTCTATGTAGAAGATACTGGAGCGCCCTCAGGATTTCAGCTTGGATCCGGGTGGAACTGGATCCTCCGCTTCCTGGCGAAGCACCATTGACGTGGGATTTACTGACTGGAACTGTGTGCGAGCGACGTTTGCTCGTTGTGAGATCGCTTCCCATGTTCATAGCACCTGGGGATTCATTACACGTCAAATCTGGATTCATGTCCTTTAGTTCTTCGTGGAGGCTGTCGATGGTAAGTCGGAATGAATCTCCCTGAAATGGTGACATGATATTATATTAAGGACACCAGTGCCATGCACACACATGATACATAGATTTGAGAGCCAAAATCAAAACGTCAAAAGCGAGCCTCTTATTTAGAATTGTGCTGCCGTCCCAAATCTTACCTTAAACGACGGTGGCACGTGGATCCCTGCATCGTAGTTCCTCCTGGCGGCTGACTTGCTGCTGGAGCCGAAGCATTTGCAAGAGGCGAACCTCTGCAGGATGAGTTCTCTGAGGTACTGGGGCACCTCCTTTCTGCTGGGACCACGGTAGTGGAAGTTGAGCACCACAACCGTAACTACGACAGAAATGGACGTGATGGCCATCACCACGGTCAGGTAGATGCCTGAGGAAAGATGGACTAATATATTGATTGGGTTTCCTTCAATCTAATATCCCAATTTAATTTTGCTAGATCATTGAATAAGCCTCGATAATTCACACAGTTATTGTTGTACTAAATTATCTTTGGGGCTCCCTTGTCTAGCTATAGATGGTCTTCGATCCATCAAAAAGGCACCATAAGACAAGGACTGTACTATTTCGAGGTGTAGGGCACGGTAAATTACATTCTTGAGCAACGCAACCCGAATTTTTCCTCCCCTCCCCCCTCCTCCTTTCAAATACAGTAATCCTAATAGATCTTTCCCCACTGTTTCAAAAACTTACTAATAGCTTTACGAGCCTTTAAAATCTAAAATCTTTCGCTCAATGGATAATACCTCACTTGAATTCCTGCTTGACAATTCTTCCTATTTAGATGACTTAATGAAAATTTAGTTAAATAATCTATTTTTAGGTAATAAAATTTTGTACAAAAAGATACTCCATTCTCCCGATAAAGTAGTCCCATTTCCACTCTTAAAATACCTTCACCATTTATGGTAGGGAAATCGTCAAAAATACCATATCCCCAAAATGTATTCAAAGTTATTTTCGGTAAATGCACTGACAATGTCGTTAAAACCGTGTCCTTTGCTTAAGATAACTGCTTTCGTAAACCTCACCCCAATTTTATTTCAGCAGCCATGACACCGCATTCCAGTTTAATAAAATGTCCTGTCAATAATTTGCTAATAAAATGAGTTCCTATCAAATGATCAATCTTCGTTACCGATCTTTCGCAAACATTAAACTGTATTTTTTTAACATTTTATTCCATACGTATAATTAATAATTAATTTTGTTCAGCGTGAATACAAGCCCACATTAATTGGGCTTCGGTTGATGTTGATGTGAAACAATTTAGATTTTTCCACAAATAATTCTTGTATCTTCTGCTGCGTCAGTGAGAGTCAGGATTCCCAATGCTGCCTCAGTATAAATTCCTATCAGATATATTTTTCTTTTTCCTACTCAATACTTGCGAACATCAAAGGGAACAACTTTCCTTTGATGTCAATAAGTATTGACTTAGTTTACTAGTTAGTGCCTAACGATCCGTGTCAAGATGGCTTTTTTGAAAGCTAAATTTGTTGTCGATCTATTGTTGCGGTCGAAAATGGGCATTTTGGATTGCGCTGAAAGAGAAAGTTATTTGTAACTTTATTTGGTCTTCTTTTGATGTGCTGTTGTTAAATAAAATGAATTGTGTTAATGTGTACAGAAGTAGTGTTGCTCTAATTTAAAAATAACATGCACTTTTATTTTAATTGAATTTACCTCAATTTAAAATGTATGAACAGTTTCTAAATTATTCAAATTTAGTGATTTCAGTTAGAAAAATCATTATTGTATTTTTGAGCACTTTATTATGCAAATTTTCAATACAAAATGTATTATAGTTGTGTTTGTTTCGAATAAATGCTCATTACTTGTTCTTAGCTAATGATATACAAAATACAATGCTATAATAACCCTTTCAATATTAATAAAAATTATTTGTGTAAGTTTAGATTTACAATAAACAATTTTAGTCTTCATGTAAATATTTGGTGTAACAACTACTAGGTTTTTTCATTGAGGGAATCGATTTTTTTAAAAAGAACTTTAAATAATATTTAAATTTTACATGAAGTTTTATTTCAATACCAATTATAGATTTAATTAGTAGGCAAATATTTGTTTTAAAACTGTCTACTATAATGATGAAAGTTGCTCAAGGTGCATTTACTCAAAGTATACTTTTGATACTGCTTTCTGAATAGTGTATTCACTTTAATACTAAACAAAGCAGGTGTTCGTTTTTTCAAGAGCAATAATTGGAATTGAAATTTATAAAAAAAGAAATACAATACAATTAGAACCTATATTATGAAATTTTGTAAGCTTATTTTAGTCAAGAAACTACATTCAAATTCCATTTGACTTCATGGATAGTACTAGTATAAGTACTAAATATCCCTTATAATGTAACATGTGAGAGTTTGTCCTTTACAAAGCCGCATATATATCGCTTTTTCTGCGCAATCAATTCAGTCCCTTCCGGAAAGAATGAAAGTAATTAAGGTATCGATGTACAAAGATGCCACATCACAATGGAATGGAGTGGAAATCTGAACAGAGAAATTAATCTTTCTTCTGTTCGATGATTGAATTCTTTTTGCTTTGTCTTAGTCTTTTAGATCTTAGAATTCTGTTCTTTTTTATGTCTTTGTCTCAAGGGGCCGTACACCGTCGAAGGTGATTTACGGTTCTTTCCATTTTCCCATTGTTGTTCAAGTTTAAAATCAATCGCATTAGTGGACTTGGTTTTTTTATGTTTGGCAACATGATGCAAGACGTATTTTTAAAAGTTTGAAAGGTGACTTTACAAATTTTTTTGTCTGCTAGTCAAGATAAAATATATGGTTTATCTTAAATTATATTTCTGATAAACAAAAACAAATTAAATATATTGGATTTAAATTCTTCACTGTTTCAAACTATAAAATTTGACAGTAATATATTTCTAAATAAAACACATTGTATGTAAAGGTAAAGCTCAAATTTATCAAAGTCAATTGGTGAAGAAAATGGATTGATTATGTCAACCCAACAAAAAAAATCAGCAAAAAATTCGAGTTTAAAAAAAACTATAATCTGATGTGGCAAAAAAAAAAAGAATTTTGTATTACTTACTACTTAAATATGTTTCATTTATATTAATTATTTGTTAAAATTAAAACACATGACTAATGTTTTTACTGTGACATCAGCGATTTATCTTGCAACCAAAAATATCAACAGATATTTTTTTTTAACCCTTTACCACAATTCCCATCATTAACTCTTCAACCAAAAGATAGTTGCTACAATGTTTTATTCCTCTCTACAGCCCGTCAATCTGCGTCGATAAATCGGATTGCAGGCTGCCCTCTTGTGATTATCGGCCGGTTTTGCTCATCACCTATTATTATCGATCACCGTCAGCTACAACTCTTTATTTTTATTCACTTGTCCCGGAACAAGCGACAATATGTTGTTATCCAGAAACATAAAAAAAAGAGACTTGTTCTGTCTCAAAGTATCACCAAGTCGCGCTGTGCGAGGAAATGTGGCGCATCTGACAAATCTAGCTTTTCGAGCTAATATACTTAAACTATTTGAAATTTGAAAGTTCAGAGAGTTACAAAAATCTGAAAGTGATCGGTATTAGTTAAAGTGATCGGTATAAGTATAGTTTGTATGTAATTAGTAGACTTTGTTTTGTTAGAAGGAAATGTAACGGAGAATCTAATTTTCTGACGTTTCTCATAAGAAATTTTCTTTCTGCTGATACTCCATTTTTCCGCTTATACTGTGAAAATGTAGTGGGAGTGGTTAGTAGTTTGGCGTTTCTGCAAATTGGTATAAAAATGTGTTTGAGGTTGGTTGATTTATTGATAAAAGTTACACTATCGGATAATTTAGCTAATTTTTAAAGTCATTATTGATAATAATTATCGGGTACAAAGGCTCTTATAGCACACACTATTGACCTTTCCAAAGTTATTCCGTTAATATATTGTCATTATGATTATGGAATCAATATTGAGAGTAGTCATACGATAATCTGTCCTACTGAGGCTTTATCATTCAGCAATGATTAATTACATTGAAGCAACATGTAACTTTAACAATACATGCCCCTACTTTGGCTCTATTAACTCGACATTAATGTAAGTAACTTGTTATTGAATCCGAAACGATTAAACATATACTGTTCTCGTGCATAAGCATGCAGCGTTATTATTTAAAATTTATATTATATGGCCCTTATACTGGATTTTAATGCCCGGAATCGCAATAGCAGCATTTTTACACGATTTGTTTTCAAATAGTGCATTGAGATTTAAGAAATATCTAAAAGCGAAGCCTAAGTGTTTCATTCCATTCATTTTTATTTAAATATATTTTCAAAAAAACTAATTCGTAAAGCTAGTTCTGACTCGATGCAATTACTTCATGTTTAGTTTTATTAAGTGAAACCAGGTTTCAGTGCTATTTTAAGGAATATCATTACCCAAATAAAATCTTACACAAGACACTATTATCAGTGGCTTGATTATTCGCAAAGATTTTAAGGCACGTTTAGGCTTAAGACAACATTCTCGAGAATATTTAGATTGGGTTATCAACGGAATCCGTGGCTTGATCTACATAAGGCCTGTTAGGTCAGGGTCTTTTGTCCCCAAATTTTAAAGGTCCCTAAATATTAATTTCTATTAAGCTAAATGCTGTTGATTTCCAGAATTCTTTTTAACTTTTGTAACTTTTCAAGACCCCACTTCGATTTTAGATTGACTTTAACTCATACATTGAAGTATAGGGATTGGTTTGATCCATATTATAAGGAAGCGGATAAAATGTTGGCATAAAATAAGGTTTGGTTAGTCTTGAATTATCGTCGCACTAGAGCTACAAGAGGGCCATTGGCGACAGGCGTCGTATTTTAGAACCGCAGTCAACAAAAAATAATAAGAAACATCGGCCAACCAGCACCATCACTGCAGGCAATCAAGCACAACATTTTGAGTAAAGAGCCTCAAAATGTGTTGTGCCTATAATCTGAGTTTTCCTTGAACAGGAACTGGCGAAATCTACAACTAAACGTTACGCAATAAGTTAAAACATGCATTACTGTCTGTGTAAAAGTGTGCAATTACTGAGTTTTGTGTATAATATGCATTTTATCCAGTGTATCTTTGACTACTCTTCTTAACTAGTCTAAGATTCTTGGAATAAACTGCTCTGATCTACACTCCTTGCCAACCTAAGTTGGGTAAATAGAAATATGCTATGGAGAAGATCCTTCCGCGCATGCAAAGGGTTCCATAAATTATTTGTGAATCCATCCAGAAAACACGTTTAAAACATTAATTGCGTTTAAGGTCTAACAGTTTTTTTATATTATTTGAGAAATTTTGGCAATTTTATCAGAATGAAAAATATATTTTTTGTTAAATTGTATTCAGATCATTTTGTAAGTAAATATTACCTTACACGATTTTCCAACTAACGGACCAATTGCGTTTTCCCCCTGCCTTTTTACTATTTGTTTTTACCCAAATTAGGTTGGCACTGAATGTAGGAAAATTCTTCAACGTTCTTTTCCTTTACATGCAAGTGAAATTACATAACTCTGTTTACTCTCGAATAAAGGAAACTCGACGTTTCAAAGTTTCGAAACCATTAAATTTAAAAAAAATAAATAAAATGCTCCGTATTTACATTAAAATAAATATTTATTTATAAAAAAAATCCTTAATAAAGCTCCTAACCTTATCGTCACCACATTCTTTATCCATTTCTTTGAATGGAAACCTGAAGTTTCCATCTGAGTGGTTTCCGGAGTGTCCTTTAAAAACCCGCATTCGAGTTCATTAACTCTAGTTTGCAAAGTTTCAATTTTTCTTTTCTTCAATCTTGACTTTATTTAGACTTGTACTTTCAAATTTTTTTTTTTTAGAAAATGTTTTTTTGGAACTGTTGATTTTGCTTGTAAAGAACTGCAGATCCATTGAGGTAAGGGTATGCTGCCGATGCAGCTGTTTCACAAAAACAGGGTTCCAATGTAGGGCCTATAATATCTTCCACAAAAGAAGCTAATTCTATTCAAACTTGCTAAATATTATTATGCAATAAAGTAATTATTAGTGCATATTATTTGTATTGTAATAAAATCCTAAGTTGTGTTTGTCATTAAAGTTTTTCTGTTGGCTTTCCATTGTGCAAGAGTAATGGATTACTAATGTGGAATAATTATTGATTATTTTATTGTGTATAGCTTCTCAATTAAGTTTATTTAGAGCGTACAAGTTAAAGAAATTATACTATTTTTGCCAGCTTCCGCTCTGTTAGGATATCAACGTTTTAAAAAATTTTTACAGAGTAGTAGAACAGCGAATCAATTGTCTGAGAATGAAATGATTTTAATGGCATCCATATTTTATTTGATTTCAATAATTGGGTGATTCATTCTCAAATTTTTCTATTTGGTAACTTTCCTGCATTCGTGAAATAGCGCCACATCCTTTCTTCCTTCTCTAGCCTCCTTGCGTAAGCAAGGTTAGTGCTGAAATAAAAGTATTTTTGTTTCGTATACATAGATTTTTTCTTAATTAATATTTTTAAGACTTAAGAATGTTTTAAAAAGTTTTAAGTAAATATAGATACAATACGGTTCTTATTTCTGATTAAGATAATCGAAAAATCAATATTATTCCTGAAAAAAAAAAAAGTTTGTAGCTATAAGGATTTATTTTTCAATTTGAGATACAATTGAATAGGTACATCTAATGAAAACAGTTACAACCCCATATTATTTCGTTTGTTATTTATGAAGTAAACATGGCTTTTAATTTTGAGTCAATCAAGAACTTTCTGAATGGTTTCCTTTAAAACTTAAATTTCATAAAATAACGTTAATTCAAAGCTTCTCATAATCAGTTAATTTTAAGCAATAGATAAAGTTTACCATCTCTACGTGTGGCAAGTAAGAAAGACATAGGAACTCTCGAATAAACCGAACCAATTATTGTACCAATCTCCAAGCGACCCTATAGACGATTTCCCCTAAATAATAACTCAAACATATGGATCGATAAAACCCTCTGATGAAGAGGCGTACTGTTTTTACCCTCCAACCATAAAAATTCGTATAGTTTTTTTTTTGTCCTTTTTGTCGTGTAAGCATTTTAGAATGAGGGTAATATGGATGCATTTTATAGGCAATGATTCTGATTGGTCGCCAAACCCCTTACAATGACGCCAATTTTACAAAACCGATGTCATTAAAATTGCTTTTAATTGTAATGGAAGAGGTTTCATTTTTATATTGTGTCCGCTTAGTACTTAAGCGGATCTAAGGATTATCAATCTGTTAATGAGAGATTTGAATCGTTATTGGTGACGGAAAGGAATCTTGGTGATAAGTCCCCCGATAAGCATGAATTTATCTTTCGAACGTAAAGAATTTTACGTCTAGAAATGGTTGACAAGTATGGGTCTGTATTAAGGCATAAATTCTGGTCGATATTTACTCGGACTTTATGGCTGAAAGGGAGAAGTTGATCATCATCTGCGGGTGGTGTATACTTTATTAAGGAAGGGTGAATACGGGAGTGTGTCTGGATGATATGATGCGGCCTTGTTTGATGTTCGCCGCATATGTTTGAGTCTGTACAAGAACTTAACCATTTATCTACCTGTGTTAACTAAATTTCCACTTGGGTATGGGGGCAGACCGGGAGCAGCACGAACACGAGCAAAGTAAGTACCGACATATTATCGTGTACTTTTTTTTACAATGTATGTAAATTAGTCCCCACAGACAACGCCAATTATGCAGATAACTCCCAAAAACGAGTCGTCTATGATGTATTTTTACGCAGTTTTACTTCTTCCGAATGAATGGCCATTTTCTTCCATCCGAGAACTTTTACATCGCCACTATTTTTTTTTGTCTGAAGTACAACTACAGCTTTTTTAATAATACAAGCTTCGAAATCACTTTCATCCATAGTGTGTTTTTCTTAGAAACGGCTTGACCGTCGCTGTTTTGTTTTGTCCCCGCTCTACTTGGATATAGTCAGTTTAGCAATTGCAATTAATCTCACAGCAGAGCCTCAAAAAAGTTGGGTTTATAAAGCTGAGACCGTTTCCTAGAAAACCACACGAAGGAATTGGCGGAGAAAGGCTTTCTGTAATTAGAGTTATGTAATCAAGTGGACGAAAGGACTAAGAAAAAGAAGAAGAAACAAAAGAAGAAAGAAAAGAAGAAGGAAAAGAAAGAAAGAAAAGAAATAAAGGAAAGAAAAGAAAGAAAGGAAAGAAAAGAAGAAAGAAAGAGACGGAAAGAATTAGAAAGGAAGAAAGAAAAAATAAAGAAAGGAAAGAAAGAAAAGAAAGAAGAAAAGGAAGAAAAGAAAGAAAGAGAAACGAAGAAAGAAAAAAAGAAAGAAAGTTGAGAAGAGAAGAAAGTAAGGTTTTTTTTTACCCAGTAGTGGTATGGACTCGGACGTCTCCGGCATCTTCTCAGCAATGGCGAGCATGAAGACGGAGAAGGCGAGCAGGACAGTCACCCCCAGCGCGATCTTCTCCCCGGAGTCAGGGGGCAGCACGAACACGAGCAGCGTAAGTACTGACATCATCATGCAGGGCATCACCACGTTGTACATGTAGTACAGGGTCTTGCGCCTGATCACCAGGGTCACCGTCACGTCCGGAAAGGGTTCCGTGCAGCAGGAGTAGAAGACCACATTCCTGACGATGCGAGCATCCAGAAGCTCCCACTCGCCGTTGGGCACGTAGTTGGACAAGTCTACCTCTGAAGTCCTGAAAGAAAATAGGATAAGGATGTGAGCACATGACATTTTTTTTTTTTGTTGCTAAACACCAAAATGTTTGACTCGGTAAAAATTGAAGTTGACTATGCAATAGAATTTGATAGGTATATCACATCTTTCATGATTCCCATTTCCCCCTCAAGTCCTAGCAGTCAGCCTCAAAGTGGCGAGGTAGTGTACCTGGGCGGAACGGGTGAAGTACGGCGGGAGATTTTTCTCCTGGCAGGGTCACCGAAGGCGTGAAGGCCTTTCCATTATGCCCAGCTAATGACTACAGGCAAACAAGTCCAAACTCTATAGGCTCTTCCAACCCTCCTTCTATGGCGAGTCGAACTAGATTTTTATGACAGTAACATTCAAAAAATTGCAGACTCATCAGTCTTCAAAACACATGGTTTCATTTAGCTAAATTTCACTTCTCGGCAACGTCATAGACACGACAAAAAAAATGTCGTGTACCAAGTATTGGTTTTTGTTTTACAGTACAATTCTTTTTTACAGTTTTATTTTCAATTATGTTGCCAAGCAGCAAAATTGCGTGGATCGGTCATTGTCATTCAATGTACTGGTTTCTTTCATACAGCTGTACCGAAAATGTATAATAGTAAAGGCATAACCATTGACCTTCGTGCAAAAGGACCTATCAACAATGTCCATTTTATTATATTTTCTAATTAATGATGTTTTCAAAAATGTAACCTTACCGTTTAGTAAAATGTGATAAATTGAGCTTATGCTTGAATTAACCTTCAACTGATTTGAGGAGTGCACAGACCCCAGTTTCCCAAGTTTGCTGATAATGTGTCAACTTTTTTTTCAAAGCAAAGACTGTGAAGGTTCAACGTTTGATGCCACTCAACTATAGCAAACAACCAACCCAATATGTAGCAATGTACACACGTCTATCTCAATCATCAGGACGTTGAACACACCAGCAATGACAGATTACAGAAATTAAGTTCACACTCGATTTACGAATGTTCTGTTAGTAATAATAGAACAATTTTGAGACAAATAAGTACTACAGTGCCGAACACTTAACATAGGACAAATTAAGTTATAAAAGCAATAAATTTTATAAACTTATATTTAGCGTTTTCATTTAATAGTGAAATCATTAATGGTATGCATCATAAATAGGCTAAGGTTGGGAACAGCAACCCGTAACTTTGGACCACAGTTAAGTCTATACCAAACACGTCATCCCTACCTATTCATGACGTCAACTTGCAATCCGTCATAGATCCACGACCCCATCTTGAGGATACAGGTCTGGTCATCGAAAGGAAAATAGGTGACGTCAACCGGACATGTACTACGCAGTTTGGTGGGTGGTGGCCAGAACACGTTTCCGCTGGGCTCCAGCATGGCTCTGGAGTTCATGTAGCCCCGTGTGTAGTCGTCGGCACTGGAACGAACAAAGTTTAGTTGATTTTAAGTTGCAAGAGTGCAAATGTGTATACTGTAAAAAAAACTGTAGTTTTAACAGTTAAAAACTGTAGTTTTAACAGTAAAAAACTGAAATTTTAACAGTTAAAACCTGTAGTTTAAACAGTTAAAAACTGCCAACTTTGACGCCAGTTAATAACTGTTTTTTTACGGTTTAAAACTGTATTATTTTCACAGGAAAACAGTAATTTTAACGGGGAAAATCTATAATTTTTAAGGAAAAACTGTTATTTTAGCAGGAAAAAACTGTTGATTTAGGAGTTTTCCCCGCTAATTCAACTGTTTCTTCCAGCTAAAATAAAATACCCAATACTAGGTTAATAAGTGTCAAGGGTTTAAAGTGCTAATTTTTGTTTTACCAAATTTAAAATATTTAAGGCCAATTGAAATTGCTTATTTCATACAAAACACCGTTATCTCGTCAGTCACAACACCTCCACCAAGCAAAAACTTGCCAACCTGTTAACCAACAACCTGTTAACCACCCCTCTCTAATAAATCATGGGAGGGGGCGAATTAGCAGATTGCTGGTATCGGGATGATGCAAAAGAACATCTGCCCACCCTTTAAAGGGGTGCATTCCTTTGTCCCATGAACAATAGGTCACATCAAAGGGACGACCAAGTGGCCCTCGCGACCGAGTAATTACTTTGTCGCAGACGGTTCAGTATTGGGCTCGCATGCAGGAGGTTCCTGGAAGAAGTTTGGAACGGGCCCGGTTTTGATAAAGGAACCTCTTGCGTGAGAGCCCAATACCGAACCGTCTGCCACAATGTAATTACTCAGTCGCGAAGGCCAGTATTGGGTATTTTTGCTGAACGATGATCTCAATCACGTGACTCTTTTCACTTCTTCAAATTTCCTTGTGGGGAGGTGCATTTGATGGGTTGTGAGTGTGACGTCATGATATAAACTGTTTTTCTAAGAACGGTTTTAAATTATAAAAATATGGTATTTAACTGTAAAAACTACAGGTATTTTACAGTGTACGACGTTGTTAAATTTGATTCATCCAGAGCAACATTATATCAGCATTGAAGTCTTCATCAGGACATTGGACTTCACAGAGTAGAACACACATGCCCCAGTGTAATCTTTTCATCTAACATATATTGCAGTCAAAAACCCAAAAGGTAAACTGTAGCTTTGTTGCTTAATATCGGAGTTCGGATAGGATCCATCGCTTTTCGATCAACGGACGTTGCCCGTTTAGAATGCGTTTCCTAAATTTAACAGGATCATATGATACTCGTTAGAGCATGTAAGTTAAACTTTTCAATCATAACAAAAGTAATTAGCTTTTCGATAATTAAGTTAAATTAATTTCGTACAGATTTTTGATGCATTTTTGTATTCTTTTACCGATTTTAAGTTTAAGGATTTTAAAAGGTTAATTTTTTTTGTCAAAATTTTTATCAGAAGCAATAATATGATCATCAAAATTACAGCAAATTTATTTTTTAAAAAAATGGCAATGAGTTAAAGAAATTAGAAGCATGGCATTATGTACTTAAAATAGGTTGTAAGTGAATTAGTGATTAGGAATAAATTTTTTTAAATTATGTGTTAATGATAAATTTATTACAATGCGTTATTTACTAATTGTTAATGCAATTACTCTGATGTCCTATTAAATAGAAATGTCTAATGTCTAAATTCTTCACGTGCAAGTCCAATTCTAGTTCCTAGCTATGATTTCAAGGGCTCTATATAAGTATAGTTTCTTTATCATAATCGATGGAAAAGTTTTTGGTAATTATTATGCATATTAATATAATCCAATTCTTCATTATCATCTAAACTCTCAATGCAAAATCAATATGACAAATACAATTTTAAGAATTTTAAGAATGAATGATAGTGAACTTTTATGTTAGTTCAAGAAGATATTTTATTATTAAATAATATTTTTTCTGATAATTGTAAATGTAATAATTAAATGAATAACAGATAAAAGTTTATGTTAATGAATAATATCCATATCTAAACAGGATGCTTATCTAGCACAGTATATTTAATGACATTCATTACTGAAATTAACTTTTCAAGTTCTTCTTAGAAAATTTAAAATGCAATTTGCCAAGAGACAGAAATTATTTAAATTGCAGGGCGTTTTCTTTTTCTTGTCACAAAAGCTTAAATTTCACTTAGTTTACTTCACACATACATAACATCACGGAAAAAATTTTGTTACCGGAAGCTTAGTTTTTGAAGCATCTGAAAAAAAAAACCACGTTAAGTAAGCAGATGTCATTTGATGGTAATGCAGGAGTAAGTAGATATGAAATTCAAAACTGCAATTAGTTTAATTTCCTCACTATTTCGTATGCATCAGGGCTGTGAGGTACGTAATCATTTAATGCAAACGCACAAAAACATTTTATTTGGTTCAATGTGTCTGAGAGTATTATACCGATTTGGTAAAGCAAACTTGCAACTGGCATAAAATAGCATTTTTAAAACTATTAATAAAAATGGTTATGGAAACCATGATAAAGGGCTCATTGATTTAGACATTTTAGTTTATCTCACGTTTTGTAATACAAACATAAATTGTCTGTTTGTAGGTTTTTTTAATACCTTATGTGGTTTCGAAGAAGACGTCATTTGGTGTAACGAAACAGCACAAAATTCGTTAATGAAATAACATTTTGGGCTAAAGATATCCGTTTTGGTAAATAAGTAGAACGTTTTTGTCAAAATTGGGAAGTTTGTTTGAAGACTAAGTTGGATACAGCTATTTTTACTACGCTGAATTTCTTTTTTAAGGCACATCACGATTTGCTTATCTCAGATTTTCTTTTTGTAAATAAGCAACTATCTTCGCAATAAAGTGGCACTAAACACGTTTTAGGACTTTTTAGGCAAAAATATCATTTTTTAAAAAATTTTTAGTACTTTTACGTAAATTTTAGGGATTTTTTCATTTGGGGAACAGATTTGTGTACTGTTCAATTGGGGTACGAATTTTGTATTGATTTCTGTAGTATTCCTAAACGCAGACAGATGTTACTGTTTAGTGCATTGTTATTTGAATAGTCTTAGTGGTAGTTAACACAAGACACAAAATTACACGTTATCAAAAATTAAATACATCTTATAAGAGGCTGCTAAGTAACGGATTTATAGCACAGTATTTTACTTAAGTCTACAAAACCCGCAGACACACGTTGATAGTCTCTAATTTAAAACTGAATGTTTGAGTTTCAAAACTCCCATTCTCCATATTTTAACTGATATATAGGGTACGGTTCATCCATTCCAAGCTTGTAACGATTATGAATTAAATTAGACGGAAGTCACCAATAAACCGACGCAACCCTGTGATTTGGTTATACTTGAGAAAATGTGACTTTTGCAACTAGACCCTTCAAAAATATTTTTGAGACAATCTAAACACAAAAGTGAGTTTTTTTTTTTTTTTTGAAGGGTGGCATACGCAGTTACAGGTTTTCCAAACCAAAGAATCTCTTGGAGAATCTTTCCAAAATCTGTCAGCAAAGTTTCGTAGTAATTTCTCTTAATCATCCGCTGGCTGTTATTGGATTAAAACTTCTTCCCCTGAGGGGTAGCGAATAAATTCTCACAGTTTGATTCAAGCAAGCGTTCCTTATTTTACAGGTTGTTTTCTGTCAGTTAGGATTAAATACAGGGAAGTTTGGTGCAAGGTTCTAACTTCGCTCTCATTCTTTTATGTTAAAGGTTCGATTCGAGTTATCACAATAAAACATAATAAATGACGAAAGAGCAAAATGCTCCAAAATTTACTGCTCAAATTTAAAATTGAGCTACTGTACTATTTTGCTTTGAAGAACTGCTTTTAAGACGAGACATATTTTTATTAAGGACAACACAAACGTACAAGTAAAAACGGTAGAATTCTGTAGTAGCTAGAGTACAAACGATGTTAAATTCAGGATGCGATGCACAAGCGAAGTGCTAGTGTACAAATGAAGTTACATTCTCATTAAGTCCTGACAAATCTGTCGCCAAGCCGACCACGAATTTTATACACTTTCTTCAGTTCGATTCAGTTAAAAAAAGAGTCAGTCATTACGAAAAATAATAATCATGAGAAAGTCACTTCATTACACTGCAAAGAACTCTGACAACAAATATTGTTGACTTTTGAAAATATTTACGCTTGTAATGTTATATAGATGGTACTTTCATCTTTTATTCGAATACATTTTTTATTCGAAAGAACAATGAAAGATTCTGTCCGTCCGTTTATCAGTCCATACCCTCCATTTATTTCCGTTCTAACTGTCCAATTTTCAAGATTTCTTTATCGACATAAAAAAAATCTTGCTTTAATACTTTTTCCGTGTACTTGTTAAGTAAATGCGTCTTCCCTCTTGAATCTTAAATTTCGTCCATTTGATTAATTTGTTTTAAATATATGACATTAAAAACCTATCTCTTTGACACATGTCTATTTTGAAAGTGATCAACTAAAAAACAATAAAAAAACTGTTTAAAGATTGTTAATGAAATTAAGCATTGTTTATCTTCCACTTCGAGAAAACGAAGGTCTTTTCTCAAAATAGCAACTTTAGATACGGTATTCATCTTATTTTTTTTTACATATATGCATTGTGTACATTTAATTTTTGTTAAGTTTTGACACCGAAAATCAATAATTTGCACAAAAAACGCAATTTATTTCAAAGTTCTCCTATTATGTAAATTTTAAAAATTGTAGATTGTTTTTAAAAAAATCGAAATTGATTTAATTATATGTTTCTCTTAATTCCTGATTACACGATCTCTGTCTGCACGACGCGACGCAGACAGTTTGAACGATTTCTGAATGGATGGTTAGCGAGTTCATTGAGGAATTATCAAATCAGTCTCGGCAATATTTGTCTGTAACTACGAGGAAAGATATCTTGGAATCAGGCCATTGTAGTAACGATGGAGGAAAGTTAAGCACTTTTTAAAACATTCATAGCCGTTTTGCAAAGTATCTGAAGAGTAAGTTGACGAACCGAATCTTTTACTAGTCCTTCAGCGTTTAACTAGTAACTTAGCATAAATTTAACTCTTTTTCATTAAACATTTAAATTTTTTCTTTTCAAACTAAGGCATGCATAAGTTGATATTTTCCCACTCTCTCATATGTACTTCTATGCAAAGAAACAGGCCATGCCAATATTGAAAAGCATACTTTATTTTTTACAGCAAAAGTAATTTAATGCCGTGAGTGTCGTTTCTTATAAGAAATGGATTTTGAGTAAATTGTTGGATGTAAATAACGGCAAAAGCTTTTCGGTGTTTTTGCATTTGGACTCAAGCTGAGACAGTGAGAAATGAGAATATTGGTTTATCCAATTACTGGAGAATATTTTTCTTACTTGAGTGCTGTGCAGGTTCAATTCTTAGTGTGTATGCGTCACAAAGTATTAGATCGTAAGGTTTTTTTTTTTTTAAATATTTGTTGAAGTAGTTTTAATTAATAAAAAAGTGGAAGGGATTCAACGGTCCAGATGTTAATTATGCTATAGTTGTAATTATTTGGTTTAAGTTTAATTTGAATTATCGTCGCACACAAGGGCTATTGGCGACGGGTGTTGTGTTTTAGAAAAGCATTAAAGTGACGGGCTAACACCTTATTGGATGCACCCAACGCAACCATTAAGGGCGATATCGTACGCAGCGTTAGGACTTTGAAGAATATTTAATGTGTACTGCCTCCACACGGGTTATTCGTCGGACATTTTATCGGGCCGTTCATAGGTCAGCAGTTATTTTGGCGATGCCCGATCCAAACCTGGGATCTTCCGCATGGTAGGCGAATGCCTAACCGACTGGGCTCCTCAGCCTTATTATTATTATTTGGATTATCATTCATTACAAACTACCGAAAACTTTTCTCATGAAAATAGCTTATGTTTTAAAAGGATGTGAAAGCGGAAAACAGAAAAATATTTGGACCAAGCAATTGCAATATATTTCAGTTTTTACTTGGTTAAAGTAAAGTTTTGACTGAAATTCGAAATTTTCAACTAGAAGACAACACAAATAAAAAAAAATAGTCCAAAGATAATATACCACTAAAAGGAATCAAGAATAGCAATGATTAAAAGGTCTTCGAGTTTTATCCCATGTGAATCCTAATGGACCTTGCCTAAATAGTCATGGCAAACCAAATATGTCGCTTTCTTTACTCAGAAAAAGGTTCCCATTCAGCTTCCTTTAATCTATCATGTTGTCCATCAATGAAAGAAAAGGAAGTTTGCTCACAATGACAGGATATTACTAGGTTTCGTTATTTGAGAAAACGAAACTGGTAAGGAAGATGCAATAAATGAATGTTCCTTTCGATTTTTTTAAATACAATTTTAACTTTGCGATTAAAAAAATAAGTTGTTTGCTGGGGTATTTAATATAGTGCTTACAGTAAACATGCAATATAGAAAGGGTTTATTCTTAGAAGCCTTATATTTCATTTAACTATTTTTTGGTTAATACTACTTTACTTAAGATACGACATCTCCATTTTTTTTAAAATAGTCAAATAAATTTTATTTGTTCAGAACTAAATTAACTATTTGATCCTGGAAATACTAACTTAATAAAAATAAGAATTGATTTTTTTTTTGTATATCAGCCTTCTTACGTCGATAGGGTGAAAAATATTAAAGATTATGCTTAAAAATAAAAATCCCTTTCTTTATAAAATAACCAAACAAAACGGTCGAAAAATTCATACCGATGTACAATTTAAAAAAAAAATTAAATTATGTTTTATGTTTTTCTCAGAAACAAAACAAATGTTTCAATGAAACACTTGTATAACAATCCCTTAAGTCACTTTTAATGGGAAAATGATTATTTTAAAACGACCATAAAATGATACGCTTAATGTTTTTGTGTATCGTGTTCCAAACTGTCTTCAAGCCATCTTGTCTCTTTTATCAAATCATCCAAAGGCCAACTTTTTCTAATACGAACTAAAGCAACGTGTTGTTTTTTCAACCATGTTATAATAAATAACACTTATAAATCGATTTTCTCGTCTGTAACGTTACGTAAAAAAGTTCTTTTCAAAAATTGTTCTTTAAGTCAAAAGAGAATAGCATACCTGAAACGGTAGATTTTTTTTACCGAATAACATAAAAGGAAAAGTTTTGTTTGTGTTCAACAAAGAAAAAATTTCACTGAAGAGAAATGGCGGACAAAAGTTCTTGTGATATATATATATACTGAAGTACAAAATACATTTTACGGATGTTTTAAAGATCTTTTACTTTGCTTTTAAGTTTCGTGACATCTTTTATGAAATAAGACACGGATGGCGACACATAAATACATCATCTCCGTGTCTTTTGTATGACTTTATCAGAGAGAGGTTTGAGAACGAACTTTATCTGGCCAAAAACTCCTATTATATTTCCGATTGACATTATATCTGAAATCTGGTTTTCTTTTAATTAATAGCAACAAGGGTGATCTGCTTACAGTTGATGTAATTCGTGTTTTTCTTTGTAGTCTCATAAAATTGTACTTATTTCTGTATTTTATAAAAATAAGTATGATAATTGTTTCCTTGAATTGAAAATAAGTTCTTTGAACAATAATTTTGGCTTCATTCTAAAGTTTTCATTCACTTTGGTGTCATATAATATTATATAAATATATATCAACTTATAACTTGAAATTATATTAATAACTCATATTCAGTCTATATTAATTGAAATGAGAAATTTTCATTACTTTCAATGTGGCAAATATTTCGTAGATTACTTTAAATTTTGTTTAAGCGATTAACCTTAGATTCAATTACTTTCATATTTATACACATTTTAGAAAGGCACTAAAGTAATAGAATTTTTTTGATAAAATGACTAAAGAAGAATGCAGTGATTGAAAAATGCAATTATAATATTTTCAATATAACAAATTAAATAGTTAAGTTGAAATCTAAATTCTGCTAATGTTTTCCCTGATTGCTTAGTAATTCCACATCGCATTCAATTACATGAGTGTTTTTACGAAGTCCTTATTTAATTTAAATTTGATTACATTCTTTGCTAATAAATGGGCAAAGCTAATGACAAAAATCAAAGTTTTTGCCAAAAATAAAACGATGAAATAAAAAAATAAGTTAAAACAATGTAAGAATAAGTAGAAGGAAATGCGTTGACCTCTTTATAAATAAGTTATTTCGCTTTTTGATTTTAATTAGATCTTCCTTTTTGCTATTTATCCAGAAGAACTACAATCACATTTGGTCGGGACAGCTAGTAAGTTCTTAAACATACCACAATATATTTTTTAATTAAAAGCATTGAATACAAATAATGGTAACGTTTTAATGGATCAAAAAGTTTTGGTTTTTAGTTCATATGCAGTCGAAAACCGCTATATTAGACCTGGAATATTGTGAACCCTCGCTAGTAGTGAACATTTTAAGTAGTCCCTTCAGAACTCCTATTTAACTGATGTTATTTTATATGGTTATAGTGAACCGCTTAGAAAATGAGAGTTCGCTTATAGTGATACAAATTTCCCTTTCTGAATATTTTTTCATCGTGTATCTATTTTTTATGTTGCCTACATACTAAGTGGCAAGCGAGGAAACACTCTTTCACAACGGGTCAAATTTCACTCAAATTAGACTGATTTCATAGTCTAAAAGTAAACAAGAAACATGCTTCATAAATCCCACTAAACGTTCCAGGAACCAAACTTTCTTTTCAAACCATTCATCTCCCCACCCACGGGGCTGGGGAGCCCAGTCGGTTAAGCACTCGCTTAGCATGCGAAAGGTCCGAGGTTCGGGTCCGGGCATTGCCAAAATAGCTGCCGACCTATAAAAACGGCCCGTGCAGCCAAAAACGAATAATACCCCGTGTAAGGGAGTGCACGTTAAATATCCTTCAAAGTCTTAACGCTGCGTACGATGTCGCCCTTAACGGTTGCGTTGGGTGCCTATTCAGGTGTTGGCTCGTCACCTGACTGTGGTTCTAAAATTCGACGCCCGTCGCCAATAGCCCTCGTGTAGCTCTAGTGCGACGATAATTCAAACTAAACCAAACCAATAATTTAAAAACGAAAGTTCTATGGCAGCTACCATTTGAGCATACCCGATTTTCCCAAAATCCTTATAAAGGCATTTATCAGGTACTGGCAACCTCGTGTACCAAATTCTAAATTTGCATTTTCCCCCCGTTTTTCAGCAGTAGCTTTATAACCAAAAAAGTTACGAGGTTATCTTTTTCACTACATTTTCAATACTTTCATTATCTCCTATTTTATATTAGAATATTAAAAGTTTTCAATGGAAGAGAAAAATTTATCCAAAAAATAAAATATCTAATGCGGAACTCAACTCAAAGTTGTTGAATAAAATATTTACCTACACGTTCGATGTCAGAATTTAGGTCATAAGATATTTACTTATTTGCAAATATTCTTCCCGTGACATATATATCTATGACATTTCAACAGTTTGTTTACATACTAGAGAAAATCTCAATTTCACATTATGTAATAAAATTGTATGAGACGACTTTGAAAGGTGACATTAAATTTGTGAATGGAATGCTGTGTTTATTTTGATATAATTCCCAAACATACATCAAAATCGTACAAAATTGAAATTTTTATATTTTTGTATTGCATTGATCATGCACCTGTTGAAAGGAATTGGTCTGTAGGGAAAATTAAATTGAATAACTTTAGTATCGCATACATTCTAGAAGGACAGAATACTTTGGTACTGACTTTCATAGATAAACATCGCGAAAGTATTTTCTCGTTCTAGAATTAATGCGGGACTAAACTTATTCAATTTAATCGTAAACTAAGTTTGAGTTAACTAACTTAGTTTAAACTAAGTTTACTTATATTTAATCATAGAAAAGGGATATTTATTCAGAGAATAACATCATGGAATGTTTACGTGTGTATGTTCTTTATATATTTTATTTCAGAACAATTATAACTGATTACTATTCGCGTTTCATAAAACAAATCTTTTAAAATTATGGAATTGGTTTTGGATTTTTTTCAACATTCAAAACAATGCATTTAATAACTGTAATATGTATGCAACTTGGTTTACTGCTAGTAAGTTTTCTTTAATAAATTCAGAATTGATTTAACAGAAATTTATGCATGAAATAGTACTGAAAATACAATTTTTAAATGCTTATGTTTTGTACAAATGTATGTTGTATCAGCGCCATCTATCGGCCACTTATTGAAACTCTGCCCTGAACCGCCATCTTTTTGTCACTAGTAAAGGCGGTAAGGGTGGAGAGAGGATGTAATTCTTCAGAGCTGCACCTTATTAAATGGATATTTCTACACTAAAGAGTTGCTTTCTTCTTTACTGCCCCTCCTCCTTACTAGACATGGGGGCTCACCGCCGCCTTGCCACCCGCCTCTCGTCGCAAAAATCGATATTTTTTAAAAAAATTTAATTTAAACTTTTACAAAACAAAAGTTCTAGTCCCACGAGGTTCAGACATAAAGTTCCTCTCCACGGTGGGCAATCACGAACTCATGCACAAAAACGAACTTTTATCTACACTGCAATAAATCAGCGATGCCAAAATCGCCATCGTCACGAAAAAAGTGAAAACTCCCGCTTCAAAAAGAACTTCCTACGCCATCGTCAAGCGATTCCTTCTTCAGCCGCCAAGCCGAAGTCGCCATCGCAGTCGCCATCGTCGACCCCATCGTACAGTGGTATTTTTCCAGCCGTTAAGCAGAAGACGCCACCCGTGAGTCAGCCATCTTCAGCCGCTAAGCAGAAGACGACACACGACGACGAGGTCCACAGCACGTCAATCCGAAAAACAAAACTACCCTCCATAAAACGGAATACATCGTCTTCAGAGCACGTAAGAAATTCTACTACATCGCCGACGAAACAAAACCAAAATCGACCACAAAGGTAAAAGTTTTCTTATTTTTCTATTCAAGATGTATAAAAATACTAAAAAAGAAGATTTAGTGAAAGTTGCTTTTGAATTGGACATCGTACTTCCAGAAAATTCTACGTTAACTAAAATTAAAGAGCTAATTGAGTCCAGTGAGACCTACACGAAAGATAACGAATTCGTTAAAAATTTAATTGCACAAACGGTAGATGAAAGAAATGTTAAACTAGAAATCGAAAGAAATAAAGTAGAAGTTGAAAGAAATAAAGTAGAAGTCGAAAGAAATAAATTAGAAGTCGAAAAAGTAAAACTCGCACAAATCGAACGAAATATAGAACTAGCTTCCCTTCAAAACAATGCCGAAACTCAGCATAATATTTCGAAAAGTTCCGAAACCGATGATTCACCTAACATCGAAAATCTTATTCGTTCTGTTAAAACTCTTTCAATGCCAATCCCTAGCCGTCCAGAAAATTACAGCTTATTTTCGCATCGTTAGAACGAGCATTTAATACGAAGTATATATCGGATGAGTTATTAAAGTCAGAAATACTTATAAATATGTTAGGCGAAAAAGCAAATCACATTTTATTAAATATTTCGGATAATGATATCCAAGACTACGAAAAAGTCAAAAATACAGTGCTACGTCAGTTCCAACCAACCGCACAGGATTGCCTAATTAATTTTCGCCGTATGCAAAGACTCGCAGATGAGTCACACACGCAGTTTGCTTCACGATTGCAAACAACTTTCGCATATTATTGCAAGATTAGAAACGTCAGTGACTTTGATACTTTATGCCAATTAATGGTTTCAGATAAATTGTATTCTACACTTGACCGAGAGACTCAGTCATACATAGCTGTCACACAAGGCGAAGAATGGCTAAAGCCAAATGATCTTGCACAAAAAGTTGATATTTTTTATACCTCACAGCGTAAATCTCTAAGCGAAGTAAACCGTCGCCAACACAACAATAACACCTTTCAACAACAACAAAACAACAGACCACCATACAATAATAGGCAACCATACAATAACTTTCGTAGACCACAAAATCAAAATTCCCGTGGAACAAATAATACTCGCTTCAATCAACGCAATGTAAACAACCAACGATCTGAAAACGAGTCACACGAGAATAACAGTCCAGTATTACAAATAGCTCCAACAACACCCAAACCACGTGATCACGGTTCCCTTCAATATGAAAATGTACTACTTAATAATAAAAATACGCGAGCTATTATTGACAGTGGATGCACTCATATTTGTGTCAAAGCCGATTGTTTACCCAAAACAACAACATATGATGAAGAAAATATCACATTACAATCTGCATTCGGCGACACGTACACCGCCAAATCCGCCAAGGTAAAACTCTCGTTGCCACAAAGACAACCGAAAACATACGATGCCGCTATTTGCGAGAGTTTATTTTCAAATCTAATAATCCCCCCTTCAATTTTCCATGAGCTAAAAAGATCACAAATTGAAAATGCAGTCAACCCTCCAAAAACAAATAATACCACGCAACCCGAAATCAAAGAAATAAAAAACAAATGTCAAAATACTATTCACATCGCTCCGAAACAAGTCGCAGACGAAAAGTATACGCATCACGCTGGCGACTATGGGTCTACGAACGAAGAGAGCGTACGAGACGACGCGTCAATCACCTGTCAACCAGACGTTAGGGCACACCCACGAACATGCCACAACCAATCAGAGACGGAGGAGGAGCTATCGAATGCAAATTCGCCCGCTCACTTCGAGTACGAAGAGAGTAGATTTTTTTTAGCGGAACTAGATGATGTATCGAACCGATTAAATTTGGATAACGCCACCGGTAAAAGTTTAGCCTACTTTCCCGTAAAACACGCTTCGGCGAATGAGTTTACGTCCACAATGGATTGTGACTACGGTAATGACTTATATTTCACACACGTTCATAATACGGATATGAAGAAACGTTTTTCACATTTAATTGAAGAATATAACTCGAACAAATTAACAGATTTGGGAACTTACGAACACCAAATTTTCGCTTCAGACGTACAAGGGGACAAGCCCATATTGCTAAATGTAAACAAACCATTAGACACTACGGGGACCAACCCAATATTTAGTATTGTAAGTGATGATACGCTTTTTGAAGATGAATTTTCTCACATATCTGATGCAAATATACGAAACACTATTATGAAGATGGTTAAAACTTATAAACCGAATAAAATTAAAAGTACTAATTATCAAATGAAATTAATTCTGTCAGATGACACACCTATATTTCAAAGACCACGCCGTCTTGCATTGTCAGAAAAAATTGAGGTAAATAAACAAATTAAGGAAATGTTACAAAGCGGAATAATTCGAGAAAGTTTTTCAGATTTCTGTGCACCAATAGTTTTGTGTAAGAAAAAAGAGGGTTCAACAAGAATTGCAATCGATTATCGTTCCTTGAATCGGAATATCGTAAAAGAAAGATTTCCTTTACCCCTCATCGAAGACGTTTTTGACAAATTACAAGGTGCTTCTGTCTATTCGAACCTTGACTTAAAAAATGGTTTCTATCACGTTGATGTTCATGAAGATAGTCGTAAATACACTTCTTTTGTAACACCAGACGGACAGTACGAGTTCACAAAGATGCCTTTTGGACTATGCAACGCACCATCTGTTTTTCAAAGATTTATCCAAATTGTTTTTCGAGATCTTTTAGAAGATGGAACTCTGATTCTCTATCTTGATGATTTGATTGTACCCTCATCTGATGAGTTTGAAGGTCTACAAAAGCTGAAAAAAGTTTTACAAGTTGCTTCGGACTATGGACTTGAGTTTAATTTCAAAAAGTGCAATTTTCTACAACGAAAAATAACTTTTCTCGGACATATCTTGGAAAAAGGTACAATTCGACCATCGTCACACAAAACAAATGCTGTTTTAAGTTTCCCTCAGCTTAAAACGACGAAAAATATTCAATCCTTTTTAGGTCTGACTTCGTACTTTAGAAAATTCATAAAGAACTATGCAGCCATTGCAAGGCCACTAAGTGATCTTTTACGGAACAACACACCTTTTCACTTTGGCACAGAAAAACAGCAAGCTTTTCTACAGCTAAAACAAGCACTCTCCACAGAACCTGTGTTACACTTATACAAACAAGGCTCACCATTACAATTACACTGTGATGCTTCATCAAAAGGTTTTGGTGCTATTTTGCTTCAAGCTGACAACGAGAACAACCTGCATCCCATTCACTATATGAGTCGTAAAACATCACCACAAGAAGAAAAGTATACATCATATGAATTAGAAGTTTTAGCAATAGTAGAATCATTAAAGAAATTTCGACATTATCTTGTAGGCACAAAATTCAAAATCTTCACTGACTGCCAAGCGTTTCAAAAAACAATGTCCAAAAAAGAACTGCCTCCTAGAGTTGCCAGATGGGCAATGTTGCTAGAAGATTTCGACTATGAACTAATTCACAGACCAGGACAGCAGATGAAACACGTCGACGCACTTAGCCGTTATCCTGTCATGACAATACAAGTTGATGACACAACCAGAAAAATCTGCGAAGCTCAGTCAAAAGATGAGTTCACACTAAGCATTAAACAACTACTAGAACACTCTCCAACATCAGAATACAAATACAAAAATAATATTCTTTACAAAATAGTCAATGACCAAGAGCTTTTAGTAATACCACAAGACATGCAAAAACAAATCGTACAAATTGAACACAATAAAGGACATTTTGGTATCAATAAAACTGAAGCTTTAATTAAACAACAATTTTATTTCCCAAAAATACGTAAAATATGTCGAAAGCGTAATATCCAGCTGTGTACCATGCATACTTGCCTCACGAAAAACAGGAAAACAAGAAGGATTTCTCCATCCCATTCCTAAAGGTGACGTTCCATTAGACACATACCATGTAGATTTTCTAGGGCCACTGCCAAGCACAAACAAAAACTACAAGTACATATTCACTGTGGTAGACGCCTTTACAAAATTCCTTTGGATATATCCCGTCAAGTCAACATCTGCAAAAGACGCTTTAGACAAACTTCAACTTCAGCAAACCACCTTTGGAAATCCTCGAAGAATAGGCTCAGATCGTGGATCAGCTTTTACTGCAACAGAATTTAAGAAATACTGCGAAGATGAGAAGATTGAACATATCACAATCACTACAGGTCAGCCAAGAGGAAACGGTCAGGTTGAAAAATTCCATGGAACGCTAATTCCAGTTGTCTCCAAGTTATCCCTTGATGATCCGAACAAATGGTTCAAGCACATACCAGCTGTACAACATGTAATTAACAGCACTATCTCTTCAGCTACTAAGTACACACCCTTCGAGCTTCTAACAGGAGTTAAAATGAAAAATAAAGAAGATCTTAACATCAAGAAAATTTTAGAAGAACAACATATACACTCAGTCGTCCAACATCAACAACAAATGCGCAAAGAAGCCAAAGCAAATATATTGCAACAACAAGAACAGAGCAGGCACAACTATAACACTCGTCGCAAGACTGCTACCAAATACAAACTTGATGATATAGTCGCCATCAAACGTACTCAGTTCGGGACAGGCTTAAAACTTCGTCAAAAGTTTTTTGGCCCATACGTCGTGACTAAAGTTCGCCCAAACGACAGATATGATGTACGCAAGACCGGTACAGGTGAAGGACCAATATGCACATCCACATCTGCCGACCAAATGAAGAGTTGGGCAAAAACCTGAACTTTGACTTTTATTTTACAAACTTTCTGAAGTCCAGAACTTTATTTTTTTTCTCTCCCAAATTGTGTTAAGAACTTTTTGCACAGACTTTAAAATTTATTTTTACTTACTTGCTAAGTTAATTTTATAAGTGTTTTCTTCTATTTCATAATTTTCAAAAGAGAATTTTAAAGTGAGTTTAGAATAATTTTCTAGAGAAATGCTTAAAAGTATTTTATTTGTTTATGCTAATTTTTATAGTTCTTTTCAGTATTAGTAGTGAATTTATGTGTATTATTTGCTAAGTGTTTACGTTTAATTTTTATCTTGCTACATGTTTACTTTTAATATTTAGATAGCATGTTTTTATTTTATTCAATTGCTATTTGTCGGGACGACAAACGTCAGGATAGCAGAGTGTTGTATCAGCGCCATCTATCGGCCACTTATTGAAACTCTGCCCTGAACCGCCATCTTTTTGTCACTAGTAAAGGCGGTAAGGGTGGAGAGAGGATGTAATTCTTCAGAGCTGCACCTTATTAAATGGATATTTCTACACTAAAGAGTCGCTTTCTTCTTTACTGCCCCTCCTCCTTACTAGACATGTATATGTGTAAACTTATAATTTTATTCTATTGAAATACTCATTGCTTCTCATAAAAATGCATTTTATTACATATCATTCTGAAAATTATCCATTATCGATTAAAAGAATAAAAACCTAGCAATTATATTCGAAACTTTTAACCAGTAACAATATTGTAACAGCAAATACAACAAATAAATTAAAATTTACAACGTCTTATTTATAATATATTTAAAAAAAAATTTCAATGAAATAAACATGAAAAATATATTTTTATGACTATTTTAGTTGAATGCATTGAGATAGGTATGACTATCATTAGAGCATTGTAATGGTAATCTTATAAGTAATCAGGATAAGAAATAGGCCTAATCGATTTTAAATGACATAATTTTCAATAAAAGTTTTAATGTTATGTTACGAATTTATCGTAAGGTGCTTTAAAAATGAAGTGCATATAGATTTCAATATAGATGAATGAATATTTTACTTTGATGGGAAAACAGATACTCTTTAATTAGTTATTTCGTTATTAGAAATTTTGAAATAGTTCTGTTAATGGTTTTCGTCAAAATGTTGCTTCTTTTTATATGTATATTGTAAAAAGGTTTAAATTTGCAGTAACAAGTAATGCTAAAAATTCTTGTTTTTAGGCTCCAAACCACGTTTAAAATTAAATTTGCTTGATTTCTTAACAGAAGATTTTAGTTAAAAGTTTTATACCTTAATTTTATTCCAAACTCTACATTTGAATATGTTAAGGAAATTAAATTTAAGAAAAAATAAAACATAGTTTTAGATTTTAAATTACATTTTTTCAATAAAAAAATTTATGTTGTGTTACGAATTTATCGAAAGGTGCTTTAAAAATGAAGTGCATATATATTTCAATATAGAAAAAAACATATTTTATTTTGATAAGAAAACAGATAATCTTCAATTACTTAGTTCATTATTTGTTGTTGTTTTTTAAATAATTATGTTAATGGTTTTAGTCAAAATTTTATTTTTATTTTTTAATGCATATTGTAATAGGTTTACATTTGTAGTAACAAGTAATGCTAAAACTTCAGCTAAAAATTCTTGTTTTCAGGCTCCAAACCACGCATAAAATTAAATTTGCTTGATTTCCTAACAGAAGATTTTAGTTAAAAGTTTTATAATTTAGTTTTACTCCAAATTCCATTTCTTGAATATATTGAGAAAATTAAGTTTAAAAAAATAAAATGTACTTTTTTTTAAACACTTGAACTCTATTTGCGCCAGTTGATTAAAAAAAACTTTATATTAATAAATTATATAATTAAGAAGAGTCGGAAGAGTGTTTGGGTCAAAAATGTCAATTTTTCTGTTTTCCCTTTATTTTTAATCTGCATATCTATAGCTTTAATATAAGACCAAGATTATCGATTGCTGTTTACTATTTTTTCTATAAGTATTTTTTCATTTTGGGCATTTGTAGGAAGGCAAGTATAATTAGCCAATTATGTCATAGGTATTTTGGCAATTTTTATACGGCCTATAAGAAAGCCCTCTTATAACTTCTAGAAGGGCCTGGATACAATCGGGTATACTTTTTTTAAAAAATTAATGCTGATACTAGAATGGGAGGAAAGTATAATATACTGCTGAGCAGTGGAGAGGGGACCAATTGGTATAAAATAAAAGTTTACATACAAACAATCACCGTTAGGAAGGTTAAAAGAACACCTGTGCAAAGTCGGGTCCATAAAGCTAGTACATTTATATAAAGGTATTATAGGGTGATTTAGTAAAGACACAAAACTGCTCCCTTTTTTATGGTAGCGGAACTTAAATTATGCTTTTGTTAGAAGAATTATTGTGTCTAAGAAGTTTTAAACAACAGAGTGTTATTCCTGTATGCCACAGCCTTCTTAGCAAATAACTTTCATAATAACTTGTTTTTGGTTATTAAATAAATGCATTCGGTGCTTTTTTTAGATTGGCAATTGTTTACCTAGAGTCTGATATTTGACCTACGCTATTATAATTATTATATAATTTATTATTATAATTTTGACGGGATTACTGTGAAGATTTTTGTTTGATTTAGTTGAACTTTGCAATAGAGCTACGAAGATTATTTAGTGGTAGACCTAATAATTTTGAATGGTCGCAACACTTAGTGGGCTCCTAATGCAAAAATAAATTATTTTTAATGTGTCATGGTGCTTTAAAGCTGTGTATTGTGTTGTTTCCAAATATATTTCAATGTGGGGTCGAATGCACTTGATAAAAAAAGCGATCCACCCTTTGTTTCTCACCTACTATTAAACTGAAGTTTCTTTCTTTAAAGGAAAAGTGTAGAATGGATTTTTGATATTAAAATTCGCATAAGGGCTCGTATACAGTTTTAAATAAACACCAAATTTAAAAATTTCAAAACGGAACAATTTCATTGCTTCACATATAATACAAACATATAATATATCTTGGAAAATATCTGAAATTCTGTGTTAGACGTCAAACATAAAATACATTTGTAAGATTTCTATGGATATGAGTCCTGATGATCATATATATATTTGGCTTTAAGGTAATAAAAAAGCAAAACTGATGTGTTATGTAAATTTAATGTATAATACAGTATCTATAAAATATTTCAGAAATATGGGAAATTTCTTTAACATAGAATATTGAGCAACATAACAGTAAGGACGGACACATATTTTAATAATAATTCATACAGATTTACAGAGAAGCAAAAAACGTAAATGTTGTACTAAATGCTGTAACATATTTTTAAAAATACGTGTTGCACTACATGTTTTAATACGAATATTTCACTTGCTGTTCCAATTGGTGAGATACTTTTAGATATGCGTTTATTACTGTTCAATTATTGCATTTAAATATTTATACACATACCATAAAAATGAAGATTTTCTCTTTTATTTGCAATGACTTCCATCAAGGATATTACAGTTACTTCATTCAATTCTAATGCAAAAAATAAATATAATATCGTACACATTTTAAAGAATAAGTTTTATTTGATTTGTTATTTCATGCATATTTTATTCTTATCTATTTTATTATTGCAAGTTTTGCGGATTAGTTTGCATATGCTAACGATTCAAAACATCAAGAACAAGATAGAGATTAAAGATATCTATAGATATAAAAAACTTTTTTTTAATGAAAAAGTAATTTTGTAACAAAAAATAAAGTTCCTTATGCAGAAATGATCAAATTGTTTTACTCAATTAAAGAGTTGTTTTTTAGCGTGTCAAAGTAGTTCGCATAAGGTTTACTAAGTAGTCAAATAACAAATCAAATAGTTTAAAAAAATTTCCTGTTTAACATGTTACTTACAGTTGCCTATCAATGGGTTTTACTTGGAATTCAGCAATATATTCTTGAGGAAACTTATGATGCATATGAAAATTTAAAAAATAATAATAACAATTTCAAATTTAAGCTGACTGCTAACTTTATCTTTTTCTTTTTAAAGGATTTTATTTAATAATTTGATTGTAATTCAGTTCGAATAAATTCAGTGGTCTGATTTTTTTTGTTTGGAAAATATATCTGAATTATTCAAAAAAAATTTAGAAACAGTGCCCGTCAACCGAAAGTAGTTCAGAAATACTTATTGTGCAATATTGATTAGGTTCTTAAAGAAAAAGCAGCTTAAGAAAATAAAATTCAAATGAATGTTTTTTCACAAAGGAAATAACCGAAATAAAGTGATAATTTTAGTAAGTTGGTCATTGGAAATTTATAAGCAACAATCCATATGAAAATAATGCTCCAAAAACAGATAGGATCAATTCACGTCTGAAAGAAACCACTCCCCATGCCGATAGATAAATAACATCTATTTTCTCAAGTCTCTGCAAAAGAAACATGGTATTTCTATCCGTCACATAAACATTATAAAACTTATTAATTATAAGACCTGCAATCCATTTGATCTGCGACATGACATTTGACATTTTTTCAGCGCAAAGGCACATTGCACATAATGCTACAACATTGTTCAGGAATGTGGATGTCATGTCGATTTTATTAAAATATGGTATTGATTCGCCTAATTTTAAATACTGGGTTAATACCGAAAATAAATTAAGCACGATATTAAATAGTAGTACTAGTAATAGGAGCGACAAATTATCTGCGAAATCTTGTAAATATTTTGTTGCATTAAAATATTTTTTGATAACATAGCATAATTCGTTTGAGCTGAACTTAGCATAACATGTTTCTAGACTGCATTTATAAGTTTCGAGTACGCACCCGATGTCATTTATCATTCTTGATGCAACATAAGTAGAGTAACAGGAATATGAAAGTGTGTAAAAACAGACAATGAAATAATAAATTAAGTTTCCAATAAAATTTATTGTAAGGTTTTTGAAATCATAGCCGTAAGAAAATCGCCAAGTTATTTGATTTAATGAAATTTTCCCATAGGCAATAAGAACACCAGAAAGAAAAGGCCATGTAACAATCCAACATATTATAAGTCTGTTTAGATTGACCGCTTTGCTAGTTAACGCACTAGTCTTTTTAAAGTGCATTTTTTGTATATTTAACTTTGACAATGTATTGTGCTTGAATTCCCAAAGATAATACAAAAACATCGAATTTAAAACCATGATTGTAAAAGTTACATACAAGTGAGCTCCTAGTCCAAATACAACTTTCAAGAGACTCGCTATTAAGTAATATATTCCAAAAAGATAGAATATGATATGCTTTAAAATTAATTTTCGACTTTTTGAACATTTCCTCGATTTAGATTTTTTCTCAAAAGCTTGAAGTTTGTCAATGTTAAAAAACATCTCCGAAATTGAAAGAAAATGCCAGGTGAGGAAATATTTGTTCAATACAATATTCTAGTTTAAATCTTTTCTTGACATTTATCAGTAAATACACACACGATTCATAAGGTTTCTGCAATACTTTAGAACATCGAAGATAAAATGCTGCAACTTTTCCACCACACCATTTAGAGATTTTAGTTTATAATGGCATGGTAATTTTGAGAAAATGCGATTTCTTGATAGAAATCTGATTCAAAAAATTAGAATAATGAAAAAAATATGTTCAAGGGAATTGAAAATCTAATTTATCGGAAAATAATAAAATTTATCAAATATCAATTATTATAATATAAATCTGCAAATTTTTTTAGATTTTCAAAAATGTAAACATTTTACAATAAAATAGAAAAATTGTTCAAATCAGCAAGTGACAATATATTCAGAATATTGGAATATTTTTTAACATGGTGAAAAAAAATAATGCAAACATATTGTGCATAACTTAAAATTTAAGTATCTAATAAGAGTCATAATTTAAACTCTAAGTGTTTGTCCTGCTAATCAGTACTTTTTCGCATCACCCTTAGTTTTATAAATGCTCTTATACTGTTCGTTATTTTACTAACTAAAGGCTCATGATTTTTTTTCCGAATTCCCCCATACGCTCGTTATGCAAGAAATAAGTTGTTTTTTATCTGTGAGTGCAACTTCTTGAAGTCGTTTTTCATACTTCCACATAAACTTCCAATGGGATTTAGATCGGGTGAGTTTACGAGCCAATGTAATTTAGTTTTGTCCTTCTCTTTGAGCAATTGAGTTGTTGCTTTGGAAGTGTGGGAAGAAGCTAAACCTTGCTGAAACAAGAAATCATAACCACATAAATCCGAAGGAATAATGAAATGATCAAGAATTTCTTGATAGACTTCTGAATTGACTACGTGGAAACAATGCCCAACCTCTACTTAGGCCTTCAGCAGTAATGCAGCCCCATACCAAGACAGCTCGCAAATGTAGCAGAACTTTTTAAAAACTCTTTATTATACGCTTCTTGTTAGTCAACAAACACTTTAACCTTGATGAAGTTGAGACACACCAAACATACTTTCATCGCCGAAGAGTACCTCTATGAAATCATCTTCACCTCCAATATAGTCGATGATAACTCGTTTAGCCTCTAGCAGTCCTTGGCTAAGATGATAATGGCTTTACCTTAGATGCACTTGATCTAAGACCTAATTTTTGAAGTCGTCGTGATGTTAAAGATTTAGGGACATTTATACTATCTCCCATTTTTTTTTCAAATATATTTTCACACTTCGAAAGCGATGTTTCTTCACAATCTTTTCCAAATTCCTTTCTTGTTTTGTTAAAGTTCCTGGCTTTTGAACACTTTTGAAGTTATTTACAAAGCAATTATTATTAGAACATTCTCTCAAAACTCTGCTGACCCTTTCTCGAGAGCATTTTACGTATTTTGCTTTAAAGAGTTGTGTTTTTCCCTCTTTGTGTAAGTACAGAGTACGAAATTTCACAAACTCAGATAAGTCGCTCTTTTGTCTGATATTAAGCAATTACTACACTAAAATGAAATGTCAAATGACTTTTCGTGCTCTACGGAACACATTTTATAGTCCCTCAGATGTTAATTCCCCAGCTGTTCTCTCAATCAATGGGGAAAACTAGATTATTCTAATTTTTTAACCCCATTTGTAAAGATAATCAAATTTTTTTAATTGTTCTAATATTTTGTAAACAGTTCAATTATTAATGTAGCAGATTCCAATGAAAGTTTATGTTATAGTTATAAATTCTCTGAAGATAATTAGATATTTTAAATACATTTTTTTCTAAACACAATATGCAAATCGATGATTTGCCAACATTCAATCTATTATTTTCGACTTTATTCTAATTTTTTTAATCGTAGCTGTACATAAAACATTTAACCAATTAAAACCTTCTTACATGTAATTTGTTCGGATTCATACATTTTTATGAATCAATAAGCAATATACATAGTATTTGTCATAAAATACAATAGGGTGTTGCTTAAAATGTTTTACATTAAAATTTAAATATTCGAACTCATGCCTCTCTTTAATGTTTAGATTATTCATTTGTAGATCTAATATTTATTGTTTTCGAGATGCATTCATTCAATGCCTCTTAAATGTTTAAACTATTCATTTGCAGATCTAATATTTATTGTTTGCGAGATGCATTTATTCAATGCCTCTTTTAAATGTTTAGATTATTCATTTGTAGATCGTAATATTTATTGTTTACTTGCAGTATAGTCCCACTTTACTGGGAACCCGTTAACTTCTCATTGCTTCCATTTAGAGGCATGCTTACTTGTAAAAATACACTCAATATTTAAACTAAATTCAATTCGTGTTTTCGCATGCGCAAGAAAAAAATTAAATAATAACAGAGAATGGCGTCAAGCCCCTGTTACGGCAAGGTCGTTGCGTTTTGAAGCCCTGTTACGGTCTGCCTACTTATTAAAATACACTCAAAATCAAAACAAAATTAAATTCGTGTTGGTACATGCGAATTTAAAAAGCACACACTAATAGAGAATGGCGTCAAGCCCCCATTTCGGTCTGGTCCATGTATTTTCAAGCCCTGTTATGGTCCGCACTACCACGTGGATTACGTTTTTTGAAACTTATTACATTAATTTAAAATCACAATCAAATATGAAAAAAACTAAGCCTCAGGTGCACACGTAGGTATTAAAATTGATCTATATCAAAAATTTCGAATTTCTTAAAGCAGTATAAGTAGGTCTTTTGCGATCTACAAACAAACACACAGATTATTTATTTGTAGATCTTAATATTTATTGTTTGCGAGATGTTTATTGCTTGCGAGATATTTATTGTTTGCGAGATATTTATTGTTTGCGAGATATTTTTTGTTTTGCGAAAAAACAAAACACATTGTGTCTAACAAAGTTAGCTAATATAAAGAAGATAAAACAACGCGAAACATTTTCATGATATTTTAATAAAACGAAATTGGAGTTGCTTTTTTTACGTTTCTAAAACAACTGCAATTCAAATAAAATAATTAAATCATACTATTGTTACGAATTATGTGGATAATTATAATTATATATTTCCTGCATCTTTCTTTTATTTTTGGGGGAGGGGTAGATGACTGAGTGGTTTGGACCATTACGTTAGCAGGCAGTCTGCGCGCATAACGGGTGTAGGTTCGATTCCAACGTTTGCCTAGGTGTATCTTTATATTATTTTTCTCTGTGACATTAAAAATTCTTTCTGTGTCTGTCTTACTTGACGAAGGCTTTATAAGCGGCTCTCTGATCAAGCACAAGCCGGAATATACATGTACCTACACTGTAAAAAGAAGGGAGTATTATTACCCTTGTTTTGGGTTTATGAAATGCTAAATAAGGTGTAAATATACACGACTTGTGGTGTCAGCACCAAAATAGGTGTTATCATTCACTCAAACGGGTTTTTATTTAAACTTAAAAAAAAAATTGGTGTTAGCATACACCAAGAATTGATTAACTGTAGACTTTCGACAACATTTTGAAAACGAAGCACCAAATTTGGTGCTACAGATCGAGAGAATCTAGCAATTCTATGGTTGTAACGGGAAAATTAGAGCTGTGTTTTGATAATTTATTCGTGACGTGCATGGTTTGAGTCTTAGTTTAAAAATAGCTAGATAGAAAACTTATTTCAACGTGCATTTATTACTTTTTAATGATTGTCTGTGTGTTTACACTCAGTTAGCCCTAAATAACAGCATGAGTTTGATTTTGATGATGATAAATCATGTTTGTATTTGCTGAAAATTCAAAGTAAGCGGAACAATTATAGTTAATCTTTATAAAGATAAATGAAATACTACTAAATAGTTTAATTAAAAATTAAACAATATTAGGAATTCTGGTTGGAACGAGTAAATTAGGGTTGTGTTTATATCTTTGTGCGAGTATATATGATTAAAATGATGTAAGTATTATAACAGTATTTTCCCAAAAGTCATTTAGCTCATTGATATCGGAATTGTTTCAGTGATTAACTTTTCGATTATGAAATCATCATTACACTTTCATAAATGATATTTTATTTACGTTTTGTTTGAAAAAACTATAAAATAGTTAAAATGAGGTTAATTGCACAATTTTATAGTTCTGTATAGATAGTTGAGTAACAAATTAAACTATGCCCGGCCCACCCTATTGATATCTTTCATTTTCGTTAAATATTTCTAAACATTAATTTTGTTTGCGTTATGTTATAATACATGTACATTTTCATTTTGCCTTTTGTAGTATGGATAAAGGTATCCTCGTTGAGTTCAACTCAAGTAGCAAATCAACTCATGTTACAAAATTAGTTATTTTTAACATTACAATGTTTGTTGTTCAGGATTTGTAAGAAATCATTTTACACCAAAAAGTGTTCTTCAATAAATAACCAATAAAATAACCATTTTATCTTTTTGATTCTGAAATTAGTAACCAGAACCCTGTTAGGTTATTAGGTGTTTAAGTACACCAAATCACTGTGGCGTTTTATTACACCAAAAATGGTGGCAACAGAGACGCCACCAAATGTGGTGTTTCTGTCAATTATCGGTGTTTCATTACACCGATTTACGGTGGTGTTTCCTTACACCAATTTTGGTGGCTACTTTGTTGCCACCATATTTGGTGTGAAGATACACCAACATTATTTACAGTGTACCCAAACATAAATTTGTTCATTTGATTGTTTTGCATTTATTTTAATTGCAATCCCTACTAAAAATGGTCAGTAGAGATCAATAGAAAATTTGTATGTGGAAATGGCCTACTGGTACCAATAGATATCTCTATTGATATCTATACAAATCTTTATTGATCTCTATTGATATCCATACAAATCTCTACTGATCTATATAGATATCAGTGCAGGCCTATTGATGTCATTTGAGATCAGTAGCTTACTGATATTTTCTTTACTGGTGTCTATGGAGCTCTAGTGATATCAATAAGAAATATTATCAGTAGGTTACTGATATCAATAGCTTCTACCGATAACAATAGTGACACCCGTAGAAATAAGTAGACATCAATAAAGCTAGACTTATGTCAATAGATTTTTGTATTAATCTCTATGGATCATTTTTAGTAGGGATTGAGGTGAAATTACCGCAATGCATGCTGATCTTTTGCCAGGATTGGGAGTCTTTTATGACGACTTCAGCAAGCTTGGTGACAGATATGACTGATTTATCTCAATTTTTGATGTTTTAAGCTCTGATGGTTTGAATTTTAATTAAATGTTTAGTTATATATTATTCTGTAAAAAATACCAACATATAACATAAATTCTCAATCGCATATTTTGGTGAAAATGTAAAATTTATAACTGAGTTTCAAGCAATGTTTTAAGAAAATCCGGCCAATTTTGGTTTAGCAGCTTGTAAAAATATCAGCATTTCAGATCGCAGCTCAAATAACTTGTTCCAAACCTTACAACGGGACAGCCATCGTAAAATAAAAAAATACCCAAATATAATAGTTAAAACGACTACGTACGAGAGAGTAAGTGTAAGATAGTCATATCTATCGCAAGATGCATTCAACTAAATTAGTCATAAAACTATATTTTTTATGCTTATTACATTGAAATTATTTTCGTAAATATATCTATACAATAAAATAAAGATTGGTTGGTTGGCATACATATACTTCCAGGCTTGTGTGCTTGCTCAGAGAGCCGCTTATAAACCTTTGTCAAGTAAGACAGTCGCAACACACACACTCACATCACACATATACGGGAGGGATGCTGCCATCTTTCACGCGGTACCTCCACAATTTAGACATGTCCCTGAAGGGGAGAGAAATAGTCTCCAGGAACCTGTACCCGTGGGAAACTGCGCAATGAACGCCCACAGGACTTTCGGACCCAACAGATAACGAGCACGTACTCCGCATATACTCGGTGAGTTTTCAGCGACCAGGACTCGATCGCAGGACCTTCCGATCCGTAGATCGCGACACTGACCACATGGTGCCTCACAGCACTGTCCAGTAGGGTAGACTGGGTACGGTTGTGACAGTCGCTATATTAGCGAAACCATAAGGAATATCGGGTTGGGTGCAAGGGGTAAGGAGTAGCTTGCCTGCCTGAACATGTTCCACAGTATACCATCAGTCATCGCACGACATTAACCCTACCAGAGGCCTCGGTTACTTTTTCACCGTCAAATAACTCAAAAGTAAGTATTTTTATTTCTTTTCATAACTGTTATTATATGTGTGTAGATAGAGCAATTAATTTTTTCCTCGTTATAAGTTAGACTTTAATAATGAAATACCAGTGATTACTTTGAATGTAAATTATTTTGTATTGTCATGGCGATTGTTTTTTTACAAAGGAGTAGGCTGGGTACGGTTGTGACAACGCAGTAAAATGTATTTATTTTTCTTTTAGATGCCTATAAAACGCCTAAGGGAGGCAGAAAGGACACAGTGTGACCTAAGGAAATATGAAGAAGCTTTTATAAAAGTGAAACGCGAGATTTTATTACGAAGAGCGGCAAAATATCACCAAATTAATCGTGTTTTTGTTACGAGACATTTGTATTGATAAAGCTTCAATGTGCAAGATTTTTATGACAATACGCAACCTGTTATGTACATACACACCTATGAGCCACAGGATATACATTGTTGACGAAACAGGTGTAACTCAAAAAGATTTATTTGTGTTATATAAGAACATGTATATTTTTTTATGTAGATAAGATATTTTGTGCACTTTTAAAAAAAAACACATTTTTATGTATTTGTTTTGTATTTGACATGGTAACAGCAATGTATAATAATGAATATTTAGTTAACTTTTTTGATGATAGTGATTATATGAAGATTTTTTATTAATAATTATAAATTAATTTATAATTATTAAATTTATTAATTAAATGAAGAATTAAATGATATTATTACAAATATTGAATTTATAGTTTCTAAAGATGATGCAAAAAGAGTGATTTGATGACATTTTGGTGTCTTTTTTTACTCTGTCACAATCGACCCCAGGCACTGTCACAACCGACCCCCATCTTTTTTCTAATTTGCTCTTACAAGCTAACTATTGTACTTAGGGACACAATTTTTTATTGATACGTAGACAAGTGTTGCACTTTACTATTAATGCAACTTTCATCCAGCTAATAGGCATACTAACGAATTTATTAGCGATTAACCGAAAACTGTCACAACCGTACCCAGTCTCCCCTACTGAACCATCTGCGACAAAGTAATAACTCGGCCACGAGGGCTAGGTATTTTATTTTAGCAGGGAGAAACTTTTAACTTTACAGTTTTTCCCTGCTAAATTAACAGTTTCTCCCTGTTAAAATTATTTTACCTGTAAAAAATTACAGTTTTCCTACAAAAAAGTACAGTTTTAAACTGTAAAAAAATAGTTATTAAATGGCGTCAAAGTTGACAGTTTTTAACTGTTAAAAACAACAGTTTTTTTACAGTGTAAAGCCAGTACATTTATATAAAGGTATAGAGGGTGATTAATATGGGGGGGGGCACAAAAAACACCGCAATTTTTTTTATGAAAGCGGAACTTAAATTATATTTTTTATAGTGTCTAAGAAGTTTTTAACAAGAGATTGGCATTCTTGTACATCACAGCCGTTTTAGCAATAACTTGTGTTTGACAATTAAATAAATGCATTTGGTTTTTAGCCTACTTTTCTTTTTTTTATTTCGAAGAATTAAAAAATATAAAAAAGTAGGTATTGACATGCGGTCGATGTCCGTCCGTCTGTCTGTCTGTATGTCTATCTGTCTGTCCGGACCCCCCTTCCAAAATCGGTTCTATCCATCCGATCTTAAAAATTCTCTTTTTGTTAGAAAGCTATGATCTCAGAGGCTCAACTTTCCTACTTTTTGTCCATCTGTCTGTACGATCGGATGGACATAAATCTACTATTTGTCGATGAATTTCCCATTGAACTAGCATTGAAATTCAATTTCGAGTCATTTAAATAGCTGTTGCAAACTACAAATGCTACGGACAAGGGAGATACGTCAAAAAAATTCAGCGCATCAAAATGAGAATACAATGAAAATTTCAGAAAAGAATTTGAATTCTAAGTACTTCAATTATTTAAAATACTGCAAAGTTTAATGCTCATTTAAAAAGAATAGGAAGCCAATTTTATTAGAAGACATCAATCAGTTTTAAATGACGTCAAACATATTTCACTAAATTCTTTTTATGTTGAAATAAAATGTTTCATTCTATTTAAAAGCGAGGAATATTACATATTTATTCTTTGAAATATAATTTTTTGCAAACGATTGAAGTAATAATTATTTAGTTTTCGAAATAAAATAAATGAAACTAGCCGAATTTAAGGGGTAATAATGTTTGAATTAATGCTGTGATTAGCGCATTTTTACCTGTAAAACACAATTGTTGTGTGGAAGCGGGTTAAGTGACAGATTCTGTTACAAACTTACTTGTTAATTTACATTCCCTATTTTGAGTGTATTTTGGAGTAGTTTTATGAATTTTGTTCAACGAATAATTAAATATTTATTTATAACTGCAATTAAATCATGAAGACGATAAGTAAAGTTTATTTCATTTGCGATAGAAAAGTAATGAAAATAATTGGCTTAAAGAAAATGAAATTATAGCTGGATGCTGTGTTTAGTGAAATTTATTCTAATGTTTATAAATTTAATGTAGAAACGGTTCTTGATGTCACCATTGTAACGAACCTAGTTTTCTCAAGATAAGAATTTTAGTAAGTATTTGAGTAACAGGAAAGTAGGCTATTTTAGTTCTTTTAGAACTTCTTGTTTTAGATAGCACTTGTTTACGTACTAGCACTTGTTTAAGTAGAATCTATCGTTTGAATCTATCATTATATTTATTATGATTTCGACTGATTATTGTGAATATCTTTGTTTGATTTGGTTGAACTTTGCATTAGAACTACGAAGATTATTTAGTGGTAGATTGAATAATTTTGAATGGTCGTAACACTTAGTGGGCTCCTAATGCAAACAAACTTGGTTTTTTGGTGTCATGATGATTTAAAGCTGTGTATTGTGTTGTTTCCAGTAGTATTTCATGAGTCGAACGCAGTTGACAAAACCAAAAGTGATCACCCCTTTGTTTCTCAGCTACTATTATACAGAAGTTTCTTTCTTTAAAGGAAAAAGTTATAATTGATTTTTGGTAGTTAAATTCTCTTAAGGGATCGTATACAGTTTAAAATTTTCATCAAATTTAATGATTCCAAAAAAAACCCGGAGAAAATTCATTGCTTCACATATAATGAATTCTTTTCTTCTGAAATTCTGCTTTACACTGCAAACTCGGGATACAGATTCGGAACACATTTTACGCGCTTTCATGAAAATTGTGTTCCGATAGTGTTCCACATGCGTTCCGTAGCATCGATCGAAATCTAAAATTGTTCCAGAACCGTTGCCAAAGTGTTTGGATTGTGTTCTGCTTAGGTATTTGTTGAAATTCACTTTTGGATCACAGTGCGCACTTTTTTGGTACATATTATCGAACATATTGCAAACACTTATGGATCACATAGTAGAATACAGTGTCATTGAAAATTACAAGGATTAAAAATGCGTTTTGATAGAGGTTCAAGCTAATTTTTGGATCTCAATTGATTTTAAGCACTTCATAGAACACTTGTACATTTCTGCATATGAGGTTGAAACACTTTTAATCACTTGACCGTGCTTTAAAATTACAAAATGTAGTTGGCTATGTTAAAGCCTGTGGTCAGAGTCTCGATCTCCGAATCGAAAGGTCCCGCGACCGAGCCCTGGTCGCTGAAGACCCACCGAGTATAGGCGGAGTACGTGCTCGTTAAATCTCTTGGATCCGAAAGTCCTGTGGGCGGTCATTGCGCAGTTTCCCAAGGGTAAAAATTCCTGGAGACTATTTCCTTCCCCTTCAAGGACATGTCTAAAGTGTGGAGGTGGCGCGCGATAGATGGCAGCATCTGTCACGTATGTGTGTGCGTGTGAATGTGTGTGTCTGTCTTACTTGACGAATGTTTATAAGCGGGTTTCTGACCAAGCACATGAGACTGAAAATATATGTATATCAACCAACCAACCAGCCAACCACGTTTAAACAAATAAATTAAGATGCAGCAACGTGAATCTTTTTATAAACACTTGAGAATCAGTACCCTTATGGGGCTGTAAGGAGCCTAGTGGTCCGGACCCCGGGCTTGCAATCGGAAGGTTGAGAGTTCGGGCCCCGGTTGCCCCTGAAGACTTACCGAGTATACGCGGAGTACGTGCTCGTAAAATCTGTTGGGTCCGAAAGTCCTGTGGTCGGTCATTGCGAAGTTCACCATGGGTACAGGTTCCTGGAGAAAATTTCCCTCCCCTTCAGGGACATGTCTAAATTGTGGAGGTGGCGACAGATGGCAACATCTGTCATATATGTTGTGTGTGTCTTGTGTTGTCCTACTTGACGATGGTTTATAAGCGGGTCCTTGCGACCAAGCACACAAGCCTGAAAATATATGTCAAACCAACCAACCAACCAACCATCAGTACCCTTATTTTTAAGTTTGTGTGAAAAAGCTATTTAAATTATCTAAAACTGTGTGGAGGAAACATCTCACTAAGTGCGATTTGTAAGAAATCGATTGTTATTGACATTTTATAAAGATTTAGCTATTTTAAATGATCTTGATTTCGAATCTCGACCAGATTAGACATTTGAAAATAGTTCTTTTGACTTTGTTCTGGCATCCTTTTTGAAATTTAAATCAATGAATAATTGGTTCCAAAATTTTACTAACATTGTATTTGTTGTATTGCACTGTATTTTTGTATGTATTACGGTCATTTAATTCTTCCTCATTAAAATTATTTATTTTTTACAATTTTTTGTGTTTCTTTTACCTTTCTCTAAGGCAATTTTATGGATCATATTGTGATATTCTAATGTAATAAAAAAGGTGCAAACTACGTAAAGTATGATATGCTTAAGTAAATTTGTTATAATCATATTTTCAAAATTTTTACGTTAGCATAGGACATTCATAATCCAAACAAATTTTGTTTGGTGAACCAAGTTTTTACCTAGTTTTTTTTCTAGTGAGTTTATAGTTCACTAGTATAAGGTATGAGACCCAGTAGAGCAGTGCTTTGCATTGCCGTGCCTAAATCGGGAGACTTGGCAAATGTTTGGTTTAGTTTGCATTATCGTTGCACTAGAGCTACACGAGTTTTATTGGCGACGGGAGTCGTAATTTGGAATAACAGTCAAGTGACTAGCCGACAACTGACTAGCTACCTAGTCAGTTGTCGCAACTATTAAGGGCGACATCGTACGCAGCGTTGGTACTTTGGAGGATATTTAACGTGCATTTCCTCTACACGGGGTATTATTCGTCGGACAATTTTTGGCAGCACGGACTTGGCAACTGGGCATTTACTATACGATTTTTTTTTAAAGTCACATTTTACTTTTCTTAATTTTCTTGGGAAATCAATTTCTTGAAAACTTTTTTTTATATATCAAGTGAAGCTTGACATTCTTTATACATATGCAGAAATATAATGTTGTAATGAAAAATTGTATTTTGCTTAAACGATCGTATGCTTTTTGACATACGTTTAGCAATACTTTTAATTTGAGTGGCTGTTTGCAGGGAACGCGTTTCATAACACATAACGAAACGCTATTTCGAGCCCTTACGAAACACTTTTCAAAATAGTTAAGGTATGATTTTTGCACACTTTCAGTAACACTTTTATTAAGTAGCAGTTTGTTGAATGGTAAAATGTCAACACATTGCTAAAATTTTTAATGAAAAATATTTGAAGTCTTTAAAAAAAAAAAATTCTTCTGTTTTATGCCCATAAGGCAAGTCGTCATGACCGTTGAACAGGAAACGGAGTTACTAGTATTTTTAAAGATTACAACATTTTGCATGGGAAAATTTAAAGCATGTGTTATATATTTGGGCAGTTCTACCATAATTTTTAATTTCAGGTATTAAAAACTTGTAAAATTTATTTTTTCAAAATCACTTTAAATGGTTATCAAAAGGTTTATAAGGGTTCTAGAATTACGAAAAAAAGTTTAGCAAAGCTCATTTGTAAAAAACAAAAAATTATAATAAGGGTCGGCAGTTTTTTAAAAACACCGATTCTAAAGAAACCGGTCTAAATCGGCCTTACAAAACTAACTGTTTTTCAATGAAACTGAAATCGCAAAAACCGGTTAGTCTTAAAACTGGTTTCGGTTTTCCGTCCCTAGATCACTACGACGGTAAGGATCGGAAGGTCAGGAACGGAAGGAAACGACATTCACGATGTTTTCCGGTCTTTTTTGAGTTGAAACTAACTCCAGTTTAATAAAAATGGATTTTTTTTATTTCTTGTACTCCACTTAAACATATTTATAGAAAAAAATTTCAATTATCAAGCAAAAATTAACCTTAAACCTGGGAGACTGTAAGAAAAGCAATAAAGCCTCGCAGCCAATTTCACTGAGATTTTTTAAATTTTGGGCTTATTGGTGAATTTTAGCAAAAATATGTGGCTACTAGCTGAAATATTAGTTTTCTGCAATACAGTTTGCATGTTTGAAGAATCACTGCAGCTCAATCCAGTGCCTCTCTTCACCACTTTAGGAATGAGGTCAGTGAATGTACCAAAACCCAGGGACAAAGTTAGGAGACGAGAAAAACGCATTATAAATGTAAAAAGCCAAAATTCAATGGAAGGAAATCGTTAAGCTAAAGTATTAGTTCAATTTAAAATCCAAATGAATGTAATTTTTAACTAAAAAAAAGCATTATATTGAGCCCTAAACTAAAAATTTGACATTCGGGACACACGATGGTAAGGACCTTTCTGCATTGTTTCGTGTTCTAAAATTTTTTTGGAGCTTCTTTGCTTTAAAATTACGTTTTGCAATTATAAAAGGACAGATCTTTTAGTATAATAAGAAAAAATGGTAAATAAATATAATTTTTTTTTTTTAAAGTTTTGCCCAAAGGACATAAAATTAAAAATTATGGTAGAATTGCCCATTTATACCATACAACAAACTGCCACTCAATGAAAGTGTTCCTGAAAGTATGCCAGAAATCCTACGTAAAGTGTCTTGAAAGAAGTTCCGAAAGTGTTCTAAAAAGCGTTCAAAAATGTGGTTCGAAAAAGCGTTCTCAAATGTGTTGTGAAAAAGCGTTCCCGAATGTGTTTTGAAAAGTGTTCCCGAAAGTGATCCGAAAAGCGTTGCCAAATGCGTTCTAAAAGTGTTCCGAATAAAATAGTATTCCATTAGGTGTTTCGAAATGCGTTCCAAAGTGCGTTCCGGATTGTGATCTAAAAAGGGAGACAAAATAAAGTATTCGGAAAGGCACTTCAAAATATGTTCCAGAAAGTGTTCTGTAATGTGATCTAAACTAGGAGGCAAATATAGTGTTCTAAAATGCGTTCATAATATGTTCAGAGATTTGCAGTGTAGACGTCGACCATAAGATTTCTAAGGATATGAGTCCTGATGACCATATATATTTTAGATGGAAGGCAATAAAAAACCAAAACCATGTATAAATATATATATATATATATATATATATATATATATATATATATATATATATATATATATATATATATATATATATATATATATATATATATATATATATATATATATATATATATATATATATATTTTATATATATATTATTTATTTATTTATTTATTTATTTATTTATTTATTTATTTATTTATTTATTTATTTATTTATTTATTTATTTATTTATTTATTTATTTATTTATTTATTTATTTATTTATTTATTTATTTATTTATTTATTTATTTATTTATTTATTTATTTATTTATTTATTTATTTATTTACTTATTTATTTACTTATTCATTCATTCATTCATTCATTCATTCATTCATTCATTCATTCATTCATTCATTCATTCATTCTATTCATTCTATTCATTCTATTCATTCTATTCATTCTATTCATTTTATTCACTTTATTCACTTTATTCACTTTATTCACTTTATTCACTTTATTCACTTTATTCACTTTATTCATTTTATTTATTTTATTTATTTTATTTATTTTATTTATTTTATTTATTTTATTTATTTTATTTAATTTATTTATTTATTACTAGCTGAACTACCCGGTGTTGCACGGGTTGGAAAAAAATAAATACCAAATCGATCCAATCGACCAGAATCCCGTTACTTATATGACCATAGAAATTCAAAATTTAAAAAATGCTATAAAATTAGCGGATAATGTCATAGTAATTTCCCGAATAAAAACATTTTAGCTCATTTGGCATGTTTGAAAAATGTGGCGAGGAATATATATAGCTATTAACAACACACCCATTCAGCTTTGGCGCAATGACCATCGCACAACCAACCAGCTAATAAAGAAAAAAGGTCATTTGGCGCGTTTTTTGTAATAACTTGGCGAGTTTATCAAAGTATTTGGCGAAAAAAGAAAGATATAAAACAAAAATATGCATCTCCATTGCGGTGGCCTTAAAAAAAATCACACACACACGCATACTATCATAGTTCAGAAGCTTAACTATGCTTTTAAAAAATTCCTAATTAAAATCCTATATTCACAATAAAATAATAGAATGGAGACTGGTAGGATTACATCACGTGAATGATATCAATTATTTTTTGAAATTATTAATTTAGTTGTCGCAGTGCTTGGTATATAGTTGTCGCCAAAGGTTGCTATAATACCAATTTGTCAGGGTTGGCGTAAAATTGCCGGCAACGATTCTTCAAATAAAAATAAATTAAAAATCAATTTATAGCTTAATCGTAAATGATAAAAATATGAAATGTTTAGCTTATGTGACCTTGGCGATCAGGTTTATAAAAACCAACAACAACGTTAGGAATTACAAAAATTGGTAGCGCTTTTCGAGATCCGCTGTCGTTGGAGGAAACCTTCCAGTTCATATAGACTATAGACGTCCATGATAATTATTAAAATATCGAGTTAAAAATAAAATATTGCATTGATACAGATTAAAGAATGATGTAAAATGAAAGTTTACTACTAAAAATGATAGTAGCTAAATCTTTAAAATGAAATTTATAATATATTTGTAAGTTTTTAAGAATAAAGTATTTTCTTTTTTACATTTTAACTATTTGAAACATTTTAACTATTGAAAAAGTTTATTTTAATTTCATCTGCTGAATGGCAACGCGAAAGAAAAATGTTCATCGGATTTGAGCCAAAGTGGTGTAGTTTTTCCAGAAAATTCGAATTTTCTCGAAAAATAGAACATTTTGAGCTCTGAAAGTTCTTATTTTGTAACTCAAGTATGAACTACGCATTTGTCTAGTTTGTGAGTTTCGGAGAGACATACACACACACATACATACAAAACTTCATTTTTATTATTAGAGATACCTATAAAATATTTTTGAAATACTGGAAATTACTTTAACATAGAATATTGAGTAACATAACAATAAGTAAGAACGCATATTTAAAAAATAATTTAATACAGATTTACAGAGAAGCAAAAAACCTTAAATATTGTACTAAACGCTGTAACAAATTTTTAAAATAAGTGTTGCACAAGTTTTAATATGGATATTTCACTTGCAGTTCCAATTGATCAAAGACTTTTAGAATTATGTGTTTATTACTGTGCAATTATTGCAATTAAATATTTATACACACATTAGTTTCGGTATTAGTTCCCACATTAGGATTAGTTTCCATATGCTAACGATTAAAAACATTAAAAATAAGATAGAGATAAAAGATATCTCAAATTTTTTAACTCGATTAAATTTTTTTACGTATCAAAGTTGTTTGTATTGACTTTACAAAGTTACCAAATAACATATCATCTAGTTTTTAAATCTTTTTTATTGAACATGTTACTTACAGTTGCCTATCAATAAGTTTTTCTCGGAATTCAGCAATATATTCTTGAAGAATCTTATGATGCATATGGAAATTAGAAAAAAAAGAAGAACTATTTCGTGTTTAAGCTGACTGTAAGTTTTCTTTTTTCTTTTTAATGAATTTTACTTAATAATTTGCTTGTAATTCAGTTAGAATAAATTCAGTAGTCTGAATTTTTTTGAGAATATAACATTAAAATTAATATAATAATATAAATTAAGAATTATTCCATAAAAATTTAGAATCAAGGCCAGTCAACCAAAAGTAGTTCAGAAGCACTTATTTTGCAATATTGATTAGGTTTTAAAGAAAAAGCAGCTGAAAAAATAAAATTCAAATTAATGTATTTTCAATGGAAATAACCGAAATAAATTGATAATTTTAGTAAGTTGGTCATTGGAAATTTATAAGCAACAATCCATATGAAAATAATGCTCCAAAAACAGATAGGATCAATTTTCGTCTAAAAGAAATTATTCCACCGGCCGATAGATAAATGACATCAATTCTCTCGAGTCTCTGCAAAAGGAACATAGCCTTTCTTTCTGTCACATAAACACTTTCAAACTTATTAATTATTAGACCTGCAGTCCATTTTATCTGCGACATAACATTCGACATTTTTTCGGAGTAAAAGCATATTGCACAAAGTGCTACGACATTGTTCAGGAATGTGAGTGTCATGTCGATTTTATTATAATATGGTATTGAAGTGCCTAATTTTAAATACTGGGTTAATACCGAAAATAAATTAAGCGTGATATTAAATAATTGTATTAGCAATAAAAGAGACAACTTATCTGCGAAATTTTGTAAATATTTTGATACATTAAAATTTTTTTTATAACATGGCGTAATTCATTTGAGCTGAACTTAGCATAACATGTTTCTAGGTTGCATTTATAAGTCTCAAGTACGCAGCCTATGTCGTTTATCAGTTTTGATGCAACAAATGTAGAATAACAGGGATATGAAAGTGTGTAAAAACAGACAATGAAATAATATATTAAGTTTCCAATAAAATTGATTCTTATGTCTTTGAAATTATAGCCGTAAGAAAATCGCCAAGTTATTTGATTTAATGCAATTTTTCCATAGGCAATAAGAGAGCCAGAAACAAAAGGCCATGTAACAATCCAACATATTATGAGTTTGACAGTTTTGTTAGTTAAAGCACTAGTCTTTTTAAAGTGTATTTTTTGTAAATTTAGCTTTGACATTGTATTGTACTTGAACTCCCAAAGATAATACAAAAACATGGAATTTAAGACCATGATTGTAAAAGTTATGTACAAGTGAGCTCCTAATCCATGTACAACTTTCAATACACTCGCTATTAAGTAATATATTCCAAAAAGATAGAATATAATATGCCTCAATATTAATTTTTGACTTCTTGAACATTTCCTTGAATTTAATTTTTTCTCAAAACCTTGAAGTTTGTCCATGTTAAAAACCATCTTCGAAATTGAAAGTAAATGCCAAGTGAGGAAATACTTGTTCAAAATGGAATTCTATTTGAAATCTTTTCTTGACATTTATCAGTAAACACACACGATTCAAAAGATTCCCTTCTAAAAATGGTCAGTAGAGATCAATAGAAAATGTGTATGTGGAAACGGTCTACTGGTGCCAATAGAAATCTCTATTGATGTCTATTGATATCCATACAAATCTCTACTGATCTATATAGATATCAGTGCATGCCTATTGACCATTTGAGAAAAATGTGATCAAGGGAATTTAAATTCTAATTTATCAAATAAATAATCAAGTTTATCATACTAAAATGATTCTAATATAAATCTGCATATTTTTTTGAGATTTTTTAAAAATGTAAACATATTACAACAAAATGGAAAAAAATTTCAAATCAGCAATTACAAAATATTCAGAATATTAGAATATTTCATAACATGTTTCAAAAAATTAGAATAATGTAAACATATTGTAAATGATTTAAAATTTAAGTATCTAATAAATGTCATAATTTAATCTCCAAGTGTTTGTCTTGCCAATCAGTACTTTGTCGCTCTTTTGTCTGCAAGTGCAACTTCTTGAAGTAACTTTCTTCATAATTCTTCACAAATATCCAGTAGGATTTAGATTGGGTGAGTTTAGGGGCCAGTGTGATTTAGTTATGTCCTTCTCTTTGAGTCATTTAGTTGTCATTATTTTGTGATGAGTTGGAAGCATGGGAAGAAGCTAAATCTTGCTGAAACAAGAAATCGTCGGCATATAAATTCGAAGGAATTTTGAAATGATCAAGAATTTATTGATAGACTTCTGAATTGACTACGTGGAAACAATGCCAAACCTACCTGGGCCATCAGAAATCATGCAGCCCCATATCAAGACAGCTCGCAAATGTAACAGAACTTTTTAAAAACTCTTTATTATACGCTTCTTGTTTAAGTCAACAAACACGTTAACCTTGATGAAGTTGAGACACACCAAACATACTTTCATCGCCGAAGAGTACCTTTATGAAATCATCTTCACCTTCTATATAGTCGATGATAACACGTTTAGCCTCTAGCAATCCTTTGCTAAGATGATAATGCTTTTACCTTAGACACCACTTGATCAAAGACCTAATATTTGAAGTCATCGCAATGTTGTAGATTTAGGGACATTTATACCCTCTTCCAATTTTCTTTTCAGATATGTTCTCACACTTCGAAAGCGATGTTTCATCACAATCTTTTTCAAATTTTTTTCATGTTTCCTTAAAATTACTGGCTTTCGAACACTTTTGAAGTGTTTATTTTGAAAACACTTATTATTGGAGCATCTCTCAAAACTCTACTCACACTTTTCTCTTATTTTGCCTTAAAGAGTTGTGTTTTTCCTTCTTGGTGTAAGTACAGAGTACGAAACTTCACAGCCTTAAGTCGCTCCTTTATCCCATATTAAGCAAATACTACACTAAAATGAAATGTCAAATAACCTTTCGTGCTCTACGGAACACATTTTATAGTCCCTCAGATGTTAATCCCACGACTGTTTTCTCATCCAATCGGAAAAAAATTGATTTTTGTAATTTTTGCAACCACATTGTCCAGATATTCAAATTGTTTGAATTGTTCTAATATTGTGCAAACAGTTCAATTATTAATGTAGCAGGTAAAAATGAATGTTTATGCTATATTTATAGATGTTCTGAAGATAATTCGATATTTTAAATACATTTTTTTCTGAACACAATATACCCATTAATTTTAACATTATTCTAACTTTTTTGAATCAGAGTTGTACATAAACACTCAACCAATTAAAAGCTTTATATTTCTAAAAACTTCTTTCATGGAACTTGTTTGGATTCACACATTTTTATGAATCAATAAGCAATATACCAATAGTGCTATTCGCCATAAAATTCGAAAGGGTGTTGTTGAAAATGTTTTACATTAAAAACTTTTTATTGTTTGCGAGATGTATTCCTTTTGAGTATTGAGTTTCAAGCAATGTTTAAAAACAGAATATGCTATATTAAGATTTATTCACTCTCTTAATAGATTAAGAAAAGATTTACAAAAAGTTTAATACAAAAGCCCAGTAACTAAATAAAAACTTTTCACATAACTCAAATGAAATTATATTTTTCATAGTTCAGAAGCCTACGAAACTTTAACTTTTTGTAAATATAATTTGCTTAGTTTAACTTCTTTCTAAAAATTGGCACGGGGAGTATCTGTAAGCAGCGTAAAAAGAATTTGTTTCCATATCATGTCTAAATTTTAATTAATAACCATATATAAAAAAGAATTAATAACATTTGCATTATGTATAATTTGTTTTATCTATATAGCTGTTCAAGCGGAAAAACAAACTTTCAGGTAAGACATTAAGTGGCTATTACAGTTAACGGATTGATTTCGACGAAATTTTGTGTAAACGGGTTTTTTTAACCTTAATACTTGCTGCAAAAATATTATTATTTAATTTTCTAATATTTCTTAAGTAAAAGAATTATTAAAATTAACTTCAGAGAACAATTTAATATAATTTACATTATATAGAATAATAATATTTGCTAACCTATCAATAAGAACTTTTTTGTTGCAGAGAACTTTATCTATTATTTAATTTTCTAATATTTTTTTCGTAACAAAACTATTGAAATTTAGTCCAGGCAACGAAGGCTGAAAAAAGGGTCTAGAGGGAAAGTTTTGGAACACAATTTTTGCCTTCATAACTTTGTTTAGACTAGTTAGGAGGTAAACATATCAAAAGTCCCCGCCCCTAGCCCCTGTGCTAAAGGGGGGGAGGGGGGTTGAATGTCCCATTTTTCGGTTTTTCGCTTATATCTCGAAAACTATGAATTCTAGCTATATAATTGTAATATACAATATGAAAGCTGATTAAATTTGCTACAAGCTGCAACCCTCAAGTGTTTTAATATCTTGTATAGTTTTCGAGATATCCGCTCTTGAAAGTCAGTAATTATGGAGAAAACACTTCTCCGCTCCCACATTTTCCCTCTTTTTTGACCAGATAACTCTTCAATAATGCACCGAAACACTAAATTTTGGCAATAGATTGGTAGAAAATTTAATTCTTTTCAATAATATACCTTATTTTACTATTTTATCTATTTTCCTTCAAATTTTAAAGCGGTTTCAGTGTTGAGTGAAGATTGTACTGAAAGTCCCTACACTGTTAAAAAAAGCCTGAATTTTACGTGCATATTTCTGTGATTATTTTCGGGAATTTACGGAAAGATTGCGTTTCTTCAACAAACAGACGGTTTGTCTGAAATAAACAGATCGTTTCCGTTTTCCTTACGCTTGACAAGCGAAAACGGAAAAACACCGTATTTCTGCGTGCAGAATTTCACTTAAGACCCGTATTTACGTAATTTCTCCATATAACCTCGCACCCAACAACTTTTAGCCTCGACACATCCGCCGACCGACTCAGCCACCATATTTTTTGTTTGTTTGTTTTGACTACATCTGAAGCAAGAAAGATAAATATACAGGTATGTTCATTTCTTTTAATAAAATAAGATTTTATTTAAAGATTATATTTTCTATCTTTCTTTTCTATATATAGATTTATAGAATCCAGTTCTTGTCTCTTTCTTATCTTGTCTCTTTCTTATCTCTTTTCTATAATCCTTATAGTCCTATAATTGACCGTGGAATGATTCCTGAAATTAATAATTCCGTTTGTTTACCAACACGCTTAACTAAGTAAATTTAATTTAAAAGTTTGAAAAAGCTGTCAAATGTATGAAATAAACAATTTTCACCTTCAAACAAGTGCAGATTATTAAAAAAAAATAATGAAATGATTTGAAATTATTACATTTAAATTCGATTGAAAAGCAATTGCCCTCGTGTAGCTCTAGTGCGACAATAATTCAAAACCTAACCTCGATTGAAAAACACGGTTACGCTATCGCTATCAGCACAGCATGGTTTATTTTAAAAAAACTATGCAAGTATACATATAGTCCGACCACGCTAACTTGGCAACCAAAATATTTTGATTGTGGACCAGTCCACTTTTGAAAAAGGTAAGGAAGGTTTTGGTTTTGGGCAAGAGTTACTATGTTTGGCAATTCATTGCTTTTGGGCGCTTATTTCTTTAAGGTTAAGAAACAGATTATTAAGGGGTCACAGGAGTCTTAAGAATGTGCAAAGAAGATACTACAAAGCATAGTTTGATCTTTCATGTCATTTTTGAACTACTCAATGTATGAGTATAATTTTTTTATATGTAATTCTACAGGATTTAATTATTATAAAACAAGTTTTAAAATTTATGAAACTTTAGCCAAAACTAAAATAAATTATATTAAACATGAAGCTATTTGAACACATTGTGATTAGGCTTGCGCGGCAAATTGTGAGGTCAAAATTGGAAAAATGACCAAGAAAATGACTTTGTTTTGTACAAATATGTACAAACACTTATACTTAATTCTCAGCTCAATTTTAATTAGATATTATTTTAAGAGCTTTTTTTCTAAAAAAATAAAAATTTTCGGCAGAGGCTTCCATTTTGAAAAAAATTAAAACATTATGTACGATATTCTTCTCTTTCGCATGAAGTATCGTTCTTTCATTAGACATTATCAAATATGCACAGATATTTCGATTATTGATCAAGTCAAATAAACAAAGAAATTCACGTGTAATCGTTAACCGCTACTAGCAATCAACAACAACCCTCTATCGCCGATAACTGATGTGTAGCTCTAGTGTGATAGATTGAACTGGACCAACAATCCACTCTTCTCGCCAAACGCCTTGAGCTGGCAACCCTTTTTTCTTCTGCTTAAAAACCTCAATTCAAAGTGGAATCGTCCACAATCAAAATATTTTGATTGCCAAGTTAGCTTGGTCGGACTATAACGTAAAGTTTCTCTTTAATAAATAATACTCTTTTGTTTAATTTAACGAATCAATTAGTGATTACGGATGTATGCAGATCACATGCTTTGATTCGATTCAGATGTTACATATACTATTGTCAATGCTCTTTGTTTTGAAAAATCTGCACTATGGAAAACACAATTTCCAATTAAATGCAAATTTTCTAACGAATTCAAAATTTAGGAATTGCAAGTGTCCGCAGAACGCTATTTTAGCGTTCATTTAGATATAGCTGCTAAGTGATATCTCATTTTCGGCCCACCGTCTACAACTACAGCAATAATTATTAGCTTTTACTAGAATACTAATTATAAGATTGTATTTTATTACTAACTACAATATAAAATTGTATTTATTACTAAATGCTTTTATAAAATTGTATTTTTAATGTTGATATACATTATTCAAGAACACTTCTGTTCTGTTTCTACCCCCTCCTATTAAAAAAAATTTTCAGTGTTCCAATTCTCAAAACTATATTGTAAGATATGGATAAATCAATTAATTAAAGTTACTCTAAGATTCATGCCTTGTCTTCCCCATCCCCCCTCTTCACAAAAAAGAGAAAAAGCGTTTTTAACTCTGATATTAAATTATTACGGTGCAGATACTATGGAATACTTGCTCGAAAAAAAGCCTAAAATTGACAAATTGTTTAATTTTAGAAGAGGCTTAAGAAGATTTTGTCTGATTAACGCCTGATTACCACCTGCTTCTTTACATTAGATCTACTTATTCAAAATTGGATTTGTATATATTAATATATTATTTTTTTTAGGTGCTTCTTTATCATAAATCTCCAAAGAGGGTCGAAAGTTCAGAAAAAGAAGAAAACTAAATCTGTAGTTCCTGCACAAATTTTTTAATTAGTTGAGGATTTGAAATACCATAACAGTTCTTTTCAATTATGAAAGAAAAATAAAACTTGATTATATTCTGTAATTCTTTTGTTATTCACATATTGTTAAATTGTATCAGTGGTGTATCCAGGGGGGGGGGGGGATAATAACTCTCGTCCCCATATACTAATTTTTTTACTATCAGTGGCTATACAAATTCATGTATGTATTCCACAAATGAAGACACTTAAAAATTTAACGTTTTTGAATACAAAGTTTACTGTCTTAAAGAGTCTCTCTGTTTAGGGGTGTTCAACCCCCAAGACACTAGACTCATTATCCCCTACCGATGATTTTGCCCTGGATATGCTAACTGTAAAGTACGACACCATTTAGCCACATAACAATACTAAATATATACATTGTAAAAAAATATGACAGAAAAATTATCAAAATTCTTAAAAATTTTCTGCCATATTAAAATTGTTTTAAATATATGAAGAGTGGATAACTTTAAATTTCAAAAATGTGAACCATGTCCTTTTTATTCAGATAATATACCAAACATGGTTACAATTGGGGAGGGTACAATTGGTTACAAATGGGAGGGGGGTAGCTGTAAAAAATCAAGTCTCAAATGTTCCTCAGAATGCAAAATTCCCAGGGGCCTAGCCTCAAAAGGGTCTCTCAAGTTAACTCCGAAGATGAAGAAGAACAGGGGGATCATCTGACAGTTTTCCCACTGGAGTTCGAGGAATGAAATAAAATAGATAAAATATTAAAGTAACAACGTGCCTACAAAATGAGTATCAGTGTTATTTAGACGTTCAGTATAGAATAAGTGAACATAAGAGGGGTTGTCAGTCCGATAGAGCTAATGCATTAAATTTGGAATAACAACTTCCACAGATGTATTGCTTTGCCATGTTAGCCCTTTTTATCCAGGTACGGGAATCAACATAACATTGAAATGAAACAAATTTGAAACAAAAATATTATCTAGTTATTTAATTATATATTTTTGAAGTTTTAAAATTTCACATATATATACAGCAGATGGCGCCACTATTTTAAAACTTTATTAATTAATAATTAAATAACTGGATGTTATTTTCCTTTCAATTTTGTGTTAAATTGATGTTATGATGATTCTTATACCTTGTGAAAATGGAATAACATGGCAAATAAATTGTTTTCCAAAAGTTGCGATTTCAAAACGTATGCATTAGCTCTATGGGACTTTCAGTACAATCTTCACTCAACACTGAAACCGCTTTAAAATCTAAAGGAAAATAGATAAAATAGTAAAATAAGATATATTATTGAAAAGAATTAAATTCTCTTCCAATCTAGGGCCAAAATTTAGTGTTTCGGTGCATTATTGAAGAGTTATTCGGTCAAAAAAGAGGGAAAATGTGGGGGGAGAAGTGTTTTCTCCAAAATTACTGACTTTCAAGAGCGGATATCTCGAAAACTATACAAGATATCAAAACACTTGAGGGATGCAGTTGTAGCAAATTTAATTAGCTTTCATTTTGTGTATTACAATTATATAGCTAGAACTCATAGTTTTCGAGATATAAGCAAAAAAACCGAAAAATGGGACATTCAACCCCCCCTCCCCCCTTCAGCACAAGGGCTAGGGGCGGGGACTTTTGATATGTTTACCTCCTAACTAGTCTAAACAAAGTTATGAAGGCAAAAATTGTGTTCCAAAACTTTCCCTCTAGAACTCTTCGTTGCCTGGACTAATTATCTTCTGAGAATAATTAAATATCAATTAACTTTAAGTAGAATAATAATATTTCTTAACCTATTAATAAGAACATACTTGTTGTCGAGAACAATATATATTATTTAATTTTCTAATATTGTTTTCGTAACAAAACAGTTGAAATAAACTTCCAAGAATAATTTAATAATAATTAACTTTAAGTAGAATAATAATATTTTTTTAACCTATTAAAAAGAACATGCTTGTTGTAGCGAACACTATCTGGCAACCATAACTTCTCACAAAAGATATGACATGTTGTGGGAGTAATCGGGATATATTGTTTTAGTAAAATAATTATTGAAATTAACTTCAGAGAATAATTTAGTATTAAGTAACTTTAAGTAGAATAATAATATTTGTTAACCTATGAATAGAAACTTACTTGTTGTAGAGAACAATATCTGGCAACCACAACTTCTCACAAGGGATACGAATCTTGGTTAAGTTTCCATACTCTAAAGGATTCCAGCCTAAATAGTCATCCATCCATTCCTGAAAACAAGTTCAATTAAAAAACAAGAAGTTCTTAAAGAACTAAAATAGCCTACTTTCCTGTTACTTAAATGCTTACTAAAATTCTTATCATGAAAAAACTAGGTTCGTAACAGTAAGTGACATCACAACAACCATTTTTCGACCTTAAATTCTAAAATAAATTTCACTAAACACAGCATCTAAATAAACACAGCATCTTTCACTAAACACAGCACTAAACACAGCTTTATTTGCAGTTATAAATTAGTATTTAATTTTTCGTAGAACAAAAACCAAAAAACTACTCCTCAATAAACATTTACTTGCTAAATTCGGCTAGTTTCATTTATTTTATTTCGAAAGTTAAATAATTATTACTTAAATCGTTTGCAAAAATTTATATTTCAAAGTATAAATATGTAATATTAATCGCTTTTAAATAGAATGAAAACAATTTATATCAACATACAAAGATCTCGTAGTGAAATATTTATTTGACGTCATCTTAAATTGATCGATGTCTCAAAAATAAATTTATTTTAATTTATTGTCTAAAAGAATAAAAGTTTCTCGCGCGATTGTTGCTATGGCAATGGTGATTTATTTCTAATAAAAATGGCTTCCTATGCTTTTTAAATGAGCATTAAATTTTGACGTTTTTTAAATAATTGAAGTACTTCGAATTCGAATTCTTTTCTAAAATTTTCAATGTATTCTAATTTCGATGCGCTGAATTTTTTGACGTATCTCACTTGTCCGTAGCATTTGTAGTTAAATTCAGCAATCTAAATGACTCGAAATTGAATTTCAATGCTAATTCAATGGGAAATTTGTCATCAAATAGTAGATTTATGTCCGTCCTATAGCACAGACAGACGGACAAAAAGTATGAAAGTTGGGTGTCTGAGGTTATACCTTTCTAATAAAAAAAGAATTTTTAAGATCGGATAGATAGAACCGATTTTGGAAAGGGGGTACGGACAGACAGACGGACGGACAGACAGACAGACGGACGGAGGGACGGACATCGACCGCATGTCAATACCTACTTTTTTATTTTTTTTAATTCTTCGAATTAAAAAAAAAAGAAAAGTTGGCTAAAAACATGGAAGTGTATCAGGGACGTATTTCTTAATAGGCTAAGCAGGCAGTAGCCTAGTGCGGCCAATTTTTTTGGGGCGGCAAATTTTACGAAAAATTACAGAGGCATTCTTCATAAAAAAAACTATTATAAACATACTAATATTTTATGAAAGAAACAAATGATTTACATTAACGTTTAAACCGCAAACGTTTATATATAGTACTAGGATTTAGCAGTAAACATGGTATCTGCGAGGGCAATTAGACTCTCCCCTCTAATTTGGAAGTTAAGAGACAACTAGTTGAATAGTTTAAAAAAATTTATCCATTATTTCGCCTTCGTTTAGATGATTCTAATATGTAAAAAAAAACATGTGCAGAAAACTGTTTCTGACGGCAAATCGATCGTAGCTTATAGGTGGTAAATCTTTAAATCCGGCCCTGAAGCGTATGCCATCGGAAATGGGGAATTGAATTAGCTATTTAGTATATTGCTTTTAGACGAATACAGATGCAATGCAATTACTGACATAAAACAATTCGAAATATTCAACGTTAAAATAAGTTTTGTGAGAAAAGTTTCTTGTCTACACATTAAAATGAGTACCAACTTTGAAAATTCAAAGATCAAAACCCTATTTTTTACCAAATTAAAATGTTTATCACTTTTCAAACACAATAAATCCGAAACAAAATTCATTAATTTGCATTATTTGTTGATATACAAGTATTCAAAGTTAAAGGTCCATAATGTTAAAAAAGTGTAGCAAACTTTCATTCTTACATCTACAAATTAAACGAATTAGACAAAGTTTTTTTTTTACATTATATACTGCTTAATCTTCCAAAAACAATTCATACAAGTTTTTTCATTAATTTTTAATTTTTTATACATTTTTTAAATTAAAATTTAAGTTAAAAAATTAAAACATGAATATCAACAAGAGTTTTTTTTTTTTGCAAAAATCGATGAAGTTGATTAAGTAGACCCATAATTCCAAAATTTTTAATTCAAAAACAATTATTTGCCGAGTTATTGTGAGAAACTGAAAAAAAGCGAGTATTAGGGACCGTGTAAAAAATCCTTTTAAATTTATACTAACTTGCATTGTCGTGTAGGGGTTGAAAAGCTTTTAATGGTTAATGTTTATTAAAATTATTGATGTCAGTCAAATGTCTAAAAAGCTCTTCTTGTTTCAAGTTCATACAATGTATTCTGTTTTTTTGCTCATACAGTGTTTTTTTTTTTTTTTGAATTTTTAACAAACTTTTTGTAGCAATATGAATGAAACAAAAATTTGCATAAAATATAAAACATAAATGTAATAATCATGTTTGTCAATCTGATAATAACTAATCGCATTTGAGAAAAAACTGTTAGTTAAAAGGAATCGTATATGTGACTTAATTTTAAAATTAAAACTTTTCATCTTCTTCATTTAGTTTCCGACTTTGTTAAAGTTAACAAACTTTAAAGTCGGCCCCATGCAGTATGTCAATAAATAGTTTATTAACGTTTGCATAAGCGAATCGTTTTTTTTTTAAGAAATATCCCCACGTGTAAAAAACATATTTATATTTATATAATTATCCTATTATATAACTTCATATTTTATTTTTAAAAACATTGATATAATCGTGAAGCATTCATACAACGTACCAAAACAAAAAAAAATTTTCAACCCACAGAAAATTCTTTCAAAACAATAAACCCGTCAGTGTCACCGACAACATTCCGAAATAAAGTCAAAATTTATATTTGTACTTCAAGTTAAAAAACGACATCGTTCAAGCGACGTCAGTAGGGTGAATCAAGTCTAAGGAATTGATTCAGTTTTATGTCTTAAGAACCAACGAAACAAAGAAAAATGAAAACCAAAGCAATTTTCGAGTAGATCGTCATCTTCTCGCGTGTTAAGGGTGGATTAACATACAATCCCACTGCTAACAAAACAAATTTGTGCTCGTATGTCATTAACACTTTGCTTGTTTTTAAACAACACAGTATTGTAATGTCTTTTTTACACAATTTTTTAGAGTGTTGCATATTCATGAAAAAAAAAATGTGTTGTTAGCAACCAGTCGCAACTGATATGCTAGATAAAAGCCTTGGTATTTTATAGAAAAATGAAAAGTACAGGGGGAAAACCGCCTATTTTCGTAGAAGGCTTTCTCAATAGGTTTCTGATAGCGAGAAATCGCCTAAACTGGTGTAGGAAACCGGTTACTCGCTTTGTTTTTCTTTCGAGGAAACCCTGATTTGCGCCAGAGATCAGTGGACTTGATTCACACGAACCGAATGAAAAACCCGGTTTCCGGTCGCCAATGTCCGCAAATCAGACACAATTACAGAAAGATTCTCAAGAAATCAAGCGATTCTTCCCGTGTACTCTTCAAATGTAAAGCCTCCTTCAATAAAATGACTGCCTAATTAAAAAAAAACTAACGAGTTTAGTACACATCCCTGATTTTCTATTTTACATCGTGCGTTATCGATTTTAATAGAGATGGATTGGATAAACTTTGCTGAGGCTGAGCCACAGGTTTCTAGTTGGTTACACACTTTATTACTTAACTATTGATATTCTTTAAGCTTTTATTTGATGATTTAGCATCTTTGTTTTAAACCATTGAATGACGTTGAACCTACGCACGAGCAGAATTCCAATGAAAATCATTTATAATCCTGCCATACACTATTTGACTTTTTTCTAGTGAAAAAAAAACCTTTCATAATCTTTATTACTTGTCTGTTAAAAAATAAATACACTAAAATACTGCAAATTAAGTTCGACCTACTACATAACAATACTTATTTACATGATTCTATACGCTAAGCCTCAAAACACAATCTTTATTAGATAGAAGTGTCGCAGACCATATGCGATCTTGGATCCTGAAGGACATTGATGTTAACACCTCATGAACTAAACACTCTTACTCCCAAAGTATCGCATGGTAGAATCACTTCTTAAGCCTGCGGTTCTTCCACTGCTGGTCATTACTGTGAGTCAATGGTGTGTGGGAAAAAAAAAAGGGACGATATATTGCTTAGAAATTCCCCCGGAAGAAACGCTAGAGAATGAAAATGGAAGCAATGTGTTAAGCCATTTTTTACTCTAAATATTATGACATCCTTCTTTATATTTTTATCTCCCAAATATCTGTGGTACGATTATCTGCTGTGCGTTTGGTGGGAAAGCTAGGTTCGAAAATTTGCTGCGCCAGTTGTATTTAGAAAGATGATTACGGATGGTTAGGTAAATGGTTCTTAGAAGCACGATTTGAACTTGCAGATTTTTGTATCGGGGGTCACCATTTCATGAAGGAAGAAACCTTCTTGTATTGATCTCTTTTTTGAAATTTTAGTAATGCTAAAATTCAGATAAATTGTGTTTATTCAATTTGGAATTTCCACAACACATTGCTTTAATTCGATATTTAAAAAACAAAATGTGTGCATTCTAATTGTGGACGATTGTATTGACCACATTTGTGATGGGATTTGATTAAACTTTAAATGCTTTTGAAGCTGAAATACTCTTTTGCATATTTGTAAAAAAATCCTATCGATATTGAAATAGTAATAAAATAGAGTAGGTGAAAGATCTAATTGCCAAACTCACGTTCTCCAAAGGATCACTAAGATACAATGAACGGGCTGATCCCTACAGTTATACTTTAGAGAATTTAAATTTTGTAACTAAATCTACATATAAAGATGTATTCTCGACTTGAAACATGTAACGTGAAATGCTTGGCTATCTTGATATTTAATTTATTTCCAACTTTTTACAATTTCGCTCACATTTAGATGAACCAAAAATAAACATCCAAACTATTCCTTTTTTGAAAAAAAAATTTAAAACATCATTTTTAAAATATTAGGTTAGGAAACCTACTTAGACTTAAATGCTATTCAGGGATAAGTTAAGTATTTTAAAATATTTGTAAGCTTCTCTCTCTTATATCTGTCAACTAGGCTTTTAACATATTACACAAAATTAAAAATTAGAGCACTCCATATAATTGGTATTTTCAACTCAGTACTTCAAGTCACCTTTGACAAACTTCTGCCCTCAAACCAACTAAGTTCAACACAATTACGATCTTATAGTATCGTATTTGAAAGTGGACTAAAGCTGTGTTAAACCTCCTCAAGAAACAGGAAATAGGCAATCGGAAACGTTACCAAACCATTTATAACTGCAAACAAATCAATCACGATTCGTCTAGTCGCCAAATTGCGATACAGGTCCATTCACTATTCCCCATTAAAAAGAAAGTCCTCCTTGAATACAACCCATTCCCTAATGGTTCACCACACCACCATAAGAGCCCACATTCATCTATTTCCGCAAGGTTTATCTTTTCTTTCCACGTTGTTGGCAATTTACTAGGGACTCTGTTAAAACATGAGGGATGAGGTTTTTTGAAAGATGTGTTGTCGCGTAAGAAGAGATTATTATTATTAGGAAAACATCTTATGCTTTCTTGGGAAATATTGTGTTTCTATAGTTATACAATATGGTTTTGGAGTCTTGAGTAAGTAAGAAATTTATTGATTTTGTTGGTTAAAATGTAAAGGTCTTCTCTTAAAATATTACCTGAAACAGAAGATTATTATTTTGTTTTAAATTATGGATACGAACTTTATCATTGGCATCAACTACTTTTTTAAATTTTCATAAAAAAACAACTTAATGATTCATCATTCGCTAATACGTAACGTCTCGTTTTTTCCCTTATTTTAATTTTAAATCTTTTAAAATTTTATGATGTTATTAGTTTCCAAGAAATATTATTTTAAGTCTGGAATCTTTAACAATCATTATGCAATCATTACAAATAAGAGCAAATATAATTGCTACACAATTTTAGTATAAACATAATAATATTTATAAAAACTTGTCTTTGACTAAACATATTTCTAAAATTTCATAGCCATATTTTTTTTTGCCATACGACACTGTTAGGATGCTATATAAGTATCTGAAATTTTCTTTTAACAAATCAAGTCCCTACTGTTCTTGATTCCCATTGGACAATCTTTTCGGGTAATTTGTGTGCTTCTGATTGGCTCTTATAGTCTCTACAACTGCGCAATCACACGCACAGCTGTTTGTGGCAGTTATTTACTTTATTAAGGGAAACACATATAAGGAAACCTGAAATATGTGCATCGGACAAAATGTTTCACACTGTATGTAGGTTATAGTTCCTATATTCTTTCAGTAGGAATAGGAGAAGTGGAAAAACTTCAGTATATTTTCGATATAAGAAAAAAAATAGTAATTTGAACATATATTTTAGTACTATACGTATTAAAAATGAGCATCGAATTCCATATTTTGATTTAAAATATTTCTTTTTGATTAAACGACCATGCTCGCTAGTAATTGTCAACAAAGTATCAATTAAATTTTGAACTGGAATAAAATGAAAATTTGTTAATATCAATTAATTAAAAATTAGTCTCTTAATGCATGTTATGAAAAGCTATGCATTAAATATTTTAAGTACAAAATATATAAAAATAATGAAGCTAAAACATACCTGATCAAGCCAAACATTTGTAGTCAGAACTTGATTTTTCTCATCCTAGGGAAAAAAAAAACGTTATGTAATTATTTATTATAAAATTACCTTTATTTTATTTATCAAGCACAATGTGTGCCAATTAAAATATTCTGTATAAGAGTTTTATATCCCTTTTGTTATTGTTGCTGGTGTCCCGTTTGGTCTATTGACAAATGACAAATGACCATGATTGCGCCCTCTAGAAGGGAAGGTCGTAGGCTAAATAGCCCATTACCACGCTCGCCAGAAGAGACAGTCACAAGAGATACACAAAGAAGGACGCCACAAACACATAGACAAATAACAACATTTATTGACAAGCACAAACATCCATGCCTTTACCGGGATTCGAACCCGAGCCCAGCAGCTCCAATGGCTAGTACACTAACCATTGCGCCAGTGGACCGGCCGTTTGGTCTAATACTAACTCAGACAATCAGTTGGCCTTAATGAAGTCTGACTCAAGATGTGACAAACATTAAATGTCTTTCCAGTTCAGTCCCAGGCAGTCAAAAATCAAGAATTCTAGAAAGCAAATTAAGCAAGACCAAAAATATATGAAATCATTTGCCAAGATTATAATATTCTTTTTAAGACGGATGCATTTATTTTGTTGTTGCTTATCTGTCGTTCGGTCTGACGATATTAGACAATATCAGTGAATCCATTGACATTAATGAAGTTTGGCATGAGACGAGACAAACAATAAATGTCTTTCCAGTCCAATCAATCCAAGCCAGTCAAAAAAGCAAGAATTCAAGAAAAATAATTAAGCAAGTCCTTTTTCTGCAATGTTTAAATGGTATATTTAATATTTTGCCAAAGATCGGAAGATTAAAAAAAATTAATTAAAGGATTAAATATTTTTTTAAAACATCGCACTGTATTAAACATTTGTAAATTAGCTGCATCAATTTTTTTAAGTTATTCAAAATGTGACCTATATTAAATTCCTATATTAATAGGACTCTCTATAATAGTGCTGAATATTCATGAAAATTTTTTGTTGTTTCAGTAAGGATTGCTTTATTGTTTCAAACCCTGAATTAACTGTTTCTTATTCGATTATACTTGGTAGTATTTTATCTATCCATATTGAATTCAATTTGCATAAACGAATACCGGGAAAATTAATTGTTATGGATTTATTTGTTCTCAGAATAAGTTAATTTTTGTCATTTTCAAAATTTAAACAATGCGGATAATCATAACTTAAGAAACTTCAAAGGGTTCTAGAGAAGAGGTAGAAGAAATTTATCATGAAACCACTGAATAATTGGAAATTTTTCCTAGAATCCATTAGTACTGCCTTCACTGACACTGGAGTAATTTATTCCTTGAATTGGTCAAAATTATACTGCCTATTCCGATAAATTGGAATAAATGAACTGAAATCCACATTTTGAAGGGGATGTTAACAATATTAAATACTAAGAAAAAATCGAAGGTATTCACAAAAGCCATAAGGAAAATTTCTAAATTTGAAAAACTTCATTCTGAAAGTAATTATCTGGGTGAACGGCATTGCACTGTCAAGTTCTTAAGGTTAGGGGCCATAACTACTCATTCCTATATATTGCTTAAATTTTATAGAATCGCTCCAATAGCCCCGAATATTTAGTTTTTATTGAACAAATTTGTTACTCAGTATTTAAATTATATGTTTTAATAAAACTAAACATAATATATCAGTTACATAATACAACCATAACATTTCAGTTACATAATACAAGCATAATACATCAATTACATAATACAAACATATACACTACATAATTCTTTTTTTAACATCGTTTAAATTACATCTATCAGGCATACGGTTTTATTTATATTTGGAAATCAATTTTTGAATGCATGCATTTGATTTTGTAAAAAGTTTAAATATTCGACGTAGAAATGGCTTTAACTTTTTCATAGTTATTATAAATTATTGTTTGGCTAAATTAATTCTTTTAAACTCAATATTTAAATTGAAATACATTTCAATTTATAATTCTTTAAAAACAAAGACACGTTTTTATTTCAAATTTCGAATCGGTATTGAGGCATAAACATTCTTAAGGAGTAGTTTTTATCGTTGGAATATCCTAATTAAATTATCTACATTTAATCTAACCATGCACTTTATGCCTCACGTCAAAACATAAACACTTTTAATTCATATATTTTATTATTTTTCTCTTTACAAAAGAGGGTTCCAAATATATTTAAATAGCTACAAATATTGTCTGTGTAGCGCATTCACTAACATAAACAAGACCAAAATTTAAGATTTCTCCACCTACTAGTTATGTAACAGCCGTATCAAATTCTAAATACTTTTCAAACCAGACCAAACATTAACTTAAATTCAGATGTTGAGACATCACCAAAGCTACTGAATATTTTATAACCGAAAATATCTGAACAAGAATGTCCCTTAGGATCCATATGTTACCAAGTCTTGAAATATGCTTATGGTTTTTCATAATTGCTAAATGTGTTTGACATTGTGGGATCTGAATAAAGCCCCAAAACAGTTTTTTTAGCTGAAAACGTAACAGTGTTCAACAGAGCTTTTTTAATGCAATTTTAGGTTAACCCGTTCCGCACGAAGTGTAACTGTTATGTTTCACTATGTTTATTACATGAGTGTATTGCGGATTATTGTGCATGGTAAAATTTTGCGAAGAGTTCTTGTATCTATCTATTGGTGTTTTCGAACTAATGATATTTCCTAGAAATAGTTCATCAACCATCTGAGCTACCTTAAACCATTTTTTTATCTGGAACGGCCTTAATGAAATTAGTACATTAAATAATTAACATATGCTGTGTAATTACCCCGTTAGAAAGTAGGTTGTACATTTACCGCCTGTCTTGTTCTAGCCTCCATGAGAAGCTTGATCATATTCAATTACGCATTGTATTTAAAATACCTTGTTTATACGCTAAGCATATCTGACAATGTTTTAAGTATACAATGTATTGTGTAAGTTGGTTGGCACATATACATTCCGGTGTATGTGTTTGATCAGAGACCTGCTTATAAACCTTCATCAAGTAAAAAAGACAGACAAAATTTTTATTGCACAGAGAAAGAATGTACACCTACGGCGAAGGTCAGAATTGAACACGTGCCCGTTACAGCTCGTAGACTGTTAGCGTAATGGGCTGGGATCCAACCCCCTGGCCTTCCGGGCCTCATGTGTAAGCAAATTTCCCTCTTCATAGAGGGAAAAAAGAGGGAAGAGATTAACTTTTTCAAACACTCAACTTATTTAACTTTGTGTAGAGGGAATATATACAGTGCAACAGTGTCATACCAATTCAGAAACTTCATTTAGAAACCACGTTCACTTGCAATCTAATTTCAATCCACCCTTTTCGAACATAAATTATGTATTGTGTGTGGTAGCAGATGCAATATAAGTATTTTGCAAATTTTTGGAATACAGTTTGATATTCGAAGTTACATGAAGTGTACAGTTAATGCAAAGTTGTTTTATAAAGACGTAGGAAAATTTGAATTTACGCTAAAATGGCTTCAATTTATTCTATTTTGATTTTATTTGATGCAACATTACAATGCAGTTACAAGAAAGCAATTTGCGATGTACCATGACATTTTTAAGAGCAGAAAGTATGAGGGAAACATCTAAGCTGGCAACTATTGCAATAAACCTTAAAGCAACACCGTAAGCAGCGTTACACTCTTAAAAATGAATGCTTAAAAATGACGAAATTTTCCTTAATTTTGACGATTCCTTTACTGGCAAATGCTCCGAGTTTTCGTTTCCTCAAAGTGAGGAAATTTGAATCGGCATTTTTATGAGGATTTGAATGTCGTCTAATCTAAAGAAATATTTTGTCATTTTTGAGCATGCGAGTACAACAATGAGATTCTGTTTCCTCAAAATCAAGATACAGAATCGACAAATCACGATCATATAAGTGAGGATTCGCGTTGACTCAAAAGTCACGTGATAGTTTGACGAAACAATCCTCAAAATTAACGAAATAAGGCTTGAGGATTCATGAATCGTCAAAAATGAAAGTGTTATTTCTGAGAGTGTACAACTTTTGATCAAGGCCGCTTTAACATGCACCAGTCTACTGGTTTCACAGAAATATGAAGGGTTATCAATTAGTAATGATGCTACAAAAAGTTTCTATAAGATGAGTTTATGTTAAGGAGATGTAATAAAAAATCAATTACAGTTTTAACGATTAAAAAATAAAACCAAATTTTTACACCCACACAATACTTTATAGTATACTTGCTTCATTTTTTTAGTCTCATTAACACGTAAATTTCTTTTATTTACCAAATCTGAAGTCTTAGTTCAGTATCAAAATATTATTAAAAAAATATTTCAGAAATATCGGGTACTTTTTTTAGATAAAAAAAAACATGGATTTCAAGAACTTATTAAACGTAAAAAAACACACGTAGGTTTAGATTAAAGAAAGAATTATTTTAAGTTTTTCACAATTGCATTAGTTATACCTTGCCAAAAGATTAAAAAAAGACAAAACTTCTAAGAAAAATACATTCATTTCTTATTTAATTTTCTTCCGAATATTTTCTTAAAGTAATGGCTTCAAGTACTGTTTTTTACACTTCCTAATGGATCACTTTAGACTTTTTAAGAAATACTACAGAAAATTTTAAAAAAAATTGTTTCACAACTGACCGTTCAATTAAAAGTTTTTTCTATTAATTTGAGTTCAATATAAAAGTTTTTTCTATTAATTTGAGTTCAATATAAAAGTTTTTTATTTTTATTTAAAAAACTGTTGGATCGAAGACATTTTTGTACTTGAACAACTTTTATTATTACCTTTTATTCTGATACCCCATACTAATTCAATTTACTGCCTGGTAATTCATTTTATATAATTAGATGCTATTCACATACATTCCTTGAATTTACAAATAGGAAAACTGCCTATTGTTGCATACATACTTTTTCTATATTAATGCGGCAAATATGTACAAACCTACTAACTGAAGCATGACTAAAAAAAATCGATATTTTTTATGATAACAATTTTGAATGTTGAAGCTTAATGGCACTAGCATATTCCACTACTATCACATATATACATTGAAAATTTACAAACATACAAATATCTAATATTACGACAATGTAAAATGTATAACATTGTGAAATTTAATGTTGAGTCAGTAAAAAATATTGTTAATATAATTAACTAAGAGAAATGAGCCGCCCAGGTGGTGCAATCGTTAGGATGCTGGCCTTTGGAGCTGCTGGGGTCAGGTTCGAATCAAGGTCATGCATGGATGTTTGTGACCGTCAATGAATGTTGTTATTTGTCTATGTGTTTGTGTTGTCCTTTCTTTGTGTGTCTCTTGTGCTTGTAAAAACTCTTTCTGTGTCTGTCCCGCATGACGAAAGCTTATAAGCGGTTCTCTGAGCAAGCACACAAGCTTAAATATATATGTACAGCTGGGGAAAAAAACGAATCACCCCTCGTTTCTCGGCTGGTATTGATCAAGGAATTTTGTGTAAGGTGTCAATTTTCAGGAAATAGCTTGAGGAATTGAGAACTGGCAACAAAAATTGTTATAGGGGTCGTCTACATATTAAAATGAGTACCAACTTTGAAAATTCCAATGGCAACACCCAATTTTTTTTACATAAAAATGTTCAGCACCCTCAAAATACCCCATGTATAAAAAAGAATTATTTATTTTGCATTATTTGCTGAGATATTAAAGCCTTAATTTTGAACTCGGTTAGGGGCAAATCTCCTAAGTGAAAAAAGGTAATATTTTGGTTGTGTCTTTTCAAAACGACAAGCTAAAAAAGGGTTAGCATAATCTCGCCAACGGATGCTAGAATTTAACTTTCTTCAGTATTATTGGGATTTTTCGAATGTTTTTTTTTTTTAAATTTTGGATTTTTAAATTCAGAAATAAAATAAAGGCTAGAAGATGAAAAATTTTAATTTTAAATTAAGTTGCATTTTCGGTTATTTATAACGAACAGATTTTCAAATGCTATTAGTTACAATCAGATTGAAAAACATGATTATTACACTTTTACTTTAAACTTTTTATGCAAATTTTTGTTTCATTCGCAAACATTGTTGCAGAAATTTTGTTTAAAATTCGTCGCACTCTATTGGTAATATCGGCCCTGTGGCTTGGTGGTAGTGCTTATTTCGCATTGTCACGCCACAGGTCCGGGGATCGAATATCGGATTGGGCGAGGTTGACCCATCCTTTCATCCCTTAAGTGGGTCGATAAATTGGGGACCAAGCATGCTTGGGGAACTAAATGCTGGGGGTTCCGCGTGAGGTTTTCCACATTACCGGGACATATGCCTTGCACCCCAGAGCCCTTGTATCACGGAAGCTGATATGGGCACGGCAGGTCCTGGCCCACTAATGGGCTGTTGCGCCGAGGAGTTCTAGTTTTTATCGGTAAACCACGTATTGCAAATTGAGGGTTACGACCTTAACGCGATATTTAAGGAAAGCAAAATAAAAATATTCAGAATGATTTTGTAAAGATTTTTAACCAACGCAGTTGGCACTAATCATTTAAAAAAATTAATGTGGTAACAATCAAATGTATTTAAAACCGAATTCCAGTAATATTCTAGGGTATTTAATCTTTAATATTAAACACACTTTTTGAAATTGTATTGGAAATAACATTCATTTAAAAATATAGCAATCGATATCATTTAATGTTAACTATACAAAAAAAAAATACATTGTATGCACTTGAAATAAGAAAAGATTTTTAGACATTTGACAGAAATCGATAATTTGAATAAACATTTACTAACAAACGCTTTTTAATCACCAAACGATAATGCAATTTAGGATCAAATTTGCCGAGTAATTTTTTACACGGTCCCTTAAATTCGTCTTTTTCAGTTTTTTTACAATAACTCGGCAAATAATTGTTATTGAATTAAAAATTTGGGATTTTGGTTCTACTTGATCTACTGTATCGATTTATGCGAAAAAAATTTGGGGTTGCTATTCATGTTTTATTTTTTCTTATTTAAATTTAAATAAAAAATTATTAAAAATAAAAAAAATGATGAAAGAACATGTGTGATTTGTTTTTGGAAAATTAAGAAGTATATAATGAAAAAAAAATCTTTGCTAAATTCATTTTATTTGTAGAGGTATGAATAAAAGTTTGTGAAACTTTTTTAACATTATGGGCGTTCAACTTTGAATACTTATATCTCAGCAAATAATGCAGAATAAATAATTATTTTTTATATATGGAGTATTTTAAAGGTGCTGAACATTTCTATGTAAAAACAATTGGGTAGTGCCATTGGAATTTTCAAAGTTGGTACTCATTTTAATATGTAGACGACCCCTATTACAATTTTTGTTGCCAGTTCCCAATTCCTCACGCTATTTCTTGAAAATTGACACCTTACACAAAATTCCTTGATCAATACCAGCCGAGAAACGAGGGGTGATTCGTTTTTTTTTTCCCCAGCTGTACCTACCATGCTACCATACCAAGAGAAATGTTTGAAATTATTTAATTTTTGCTACGACTAAATAGGTTGTAAGAGAACGAATTCTCCTTTAAACCTATTTTCATTTTGTTTTAAAAAAGGCTAAGATTTTTTATCGTTCATAATTTTGACTATCATATGCTGATAAATTCTTAAGGTAACAACACTTAAGGTAACTACAATTTTAAATGTGTACACATGCAAACTGTTTGCACATTTTATGAGGTTGTTGATACTCCTTTTTAATAGTTCAACGATCCCCAAAATGGATACAATAAACAAAAAATGCCGTTGCTTATTTCTAAAATCTTTAATAAAATACATTAATCTATTACTTGTATAAAATAACATGTTTAACTTGTCAATAATATCGTATGTAATTTTTTGACTATATTTTCCATTTTGTTTAGAGGACATACACTGGAATCTGAAAGACAAACTCGCGTCTTTAAGAGTTTCGAAAATAATTTTGCAGAAAATTTGTATTAAGAACAGGTTGCTTTGGGTCTGTAAAACTGTATTTCAATTCATACTTGGACTCATTTATGAATAAATACCAATTCTAAAATTGACGCCAAACAGTAGGTCAGAGAATTATGGATCTAAAAGTTTTCTAATTTTTTTAACAGTATCAAATATAAATATCAACATTCTTCTTCAATTCTACTACTTTCTAAGAATACACAACATAATCTGGCAAACCGTTCCAATCAATGATAACTGTATTTTTAGTGTAAAAATAATGCTTCTTATCTAATTTTTTTAGCAGGATTTTTTTTTATTCAGACCGTATTCTCTGGTACGTCTATTAAAGTTAAAAGCTCTCCGTGTGTCCTTGCTTAATTAATTTGAATAACTGAATTAAATTGGTTTGAAAATTTAAGGTTACATTATTAGAGCGAAGCAAAAAAAATTAAATTTTGTGTTTAGAGGTAACATGGCTACTTTTACAAACCAACCTTTCTCTGCATTTTTAATATAACAATGATGACATCCTTTTCTGTTTTCATCAAATTTGAAAAACATACAAATTACATGTATCGTTGGGGATTGAGATTTGTGTGCTGTATATACGTTTCTTGACAATTCAAACAAAAATGCTTTACTTTTTTAAAGTTTAATAGTGTATAGTTAGAGAACATGAAAGAAGGAAATATTGTTCAAATCGACAAAAATGTTTGTTAACATATTGTTATAAGAAACTCAACATAGTTGAACGAGCGTTCAACAGTTTTGGTATTATAGTTGATTGAATAAGCTCTGCTTGACAAGTCGCGTTCGAAAAAACAAGTTTAAAAACATTTTCATAAGAAATAGATTTCGCTTACTATACAAGATGGAACTCCGTTTTAAAACTTGAACAGGAATTCAGCTTAGAGAAGTATTACTTTACGAAAATTTCTACAATATAGTTTTATGTTTTTCTCCTCCTTGGGATGTGAAATATTTGATCCCAGGTAAGCAAGAATTCATTGAATGATTGAAACGCCTTCGTCTGCCTATTTTTTTGCTTCTTTTCATACCTCTGCGACAAATATTTGAAAACTTTTTCGATGGACAGTTTTCTCTTGCTGTGGAGGTTCTTTGTCAGGTTACGAATTTAAATAGGCCATATCTTCTTTGCGAAAAATAAAGAAGTTTTTCTTAATAATGCGTTGGTACGAGTACAACATCGAATACCATATTCGATTCAAGGATATGAAGGTATAAAGGCCAACATAATACCAACTTGCCTACTAATCTTAAGAGGACTCCCTTGGAATTCCACATCTTGAAAATCGTAATGTTATTCCTAAGGAAAACATTCGCAAGTCAATTACCACCACAATTTTAATAAAAGGTTACTCGTTTTTGGTATCATTGTAAAGAACGAAAGGAGTAGATTTTGTAAAATTAATTTGTTTTGTGAAAATCACATATTTAGTATTTTTAGTATTTTTTTGAAGTAAGTAAAAAATTGAGTACGCATTAAGTTCTGACTTCAAAAAATTACTAAAAATACTAAATATGTGATTTTCACAAAACAAATTAATTTTACAAAATCTACTCCTTTCGTTCTTTAAAATGATACCAAAAACTAGTAACCTTTTATTAAAATTGTGGCGGTAATTGACTTGCGAATGTTTTCCATAGGAATAACATTACGATTTTCAAGATGGGGAATTCCAAGGGAGTCCTCTTAAGGGAGCATTCCTGGGGCTTAGTACAATAGACTTATAGTCGCAGTGATTGGCTCGCTTGCCCCCCACCAAGAAAGTCATAAGTCATAATCTTAAGGGGGAATAACAACGAGTCTATAAAACAAAGTGCCTCTGTGTTAATTGAACAAAAAACATGATTTTCTAAGCCACTGTGCCTTATTTATCCACCTGTATTAAATAATTTTACAAACAGTTTTTACTATGGTAAAGATAGCTGGTTTACAGGGATCAATAATTACCATTTTTGAAATTGGTTAGAATATTTTTTTTTAAAATTTCAATAAATAATTTTACAATAAAACATTTGAACCGATGAAAAAAGAGGAGTTATGGAGCCATTTAAGTCAACTGTATTTAACATATAAACCGTTTGTAATTATATTCAATACAGACGGAGAAACGTGACTCAGAAAAGGGACTTTTTTTCCATTCTAGCAACACAGAGACACTTTGGTTTGGAAAACCGCTTCATTACCCGTTAAGAAAAACTCAAAAACCTTCATAATTCAGTTTACATAAACATCATTGTACAATGTTATTACACAGTACTTACAGCTTTTTCTTCAATTGTACCTAGTCTTGTCGTCTTACATAATATTAATATTATTTCTTTGTAAGAATTATAAATTCTTATAGTTTTAAACTAAAAAAAATATGGACCTACTATAGAGTTTTACAAAAGTTTTAAGGATTTGCTATACTCATTAATAATCAAGTACGGGGAATATTAGATTAAATAAGCAATTGTAAATATTTTCTTGTTTATTTGCGTCAAACAATTCGGAATAAATTAATTATAAATAAATATTAATTAGGGGATGATTTCGATAATTATTCTTTATATTTCCTTCAAGTAACCTGAATAAATTTCATATATTTTGTAAATTTTCTAGTTACAACACTCTTTATCGACACAAAAACCTTGATTATCTTCGTAATTAGGAACAGAGCTCAACTATCATTTATAATTGTTTAGGTAATGAGCAAAAAACTGAATTTGAAAGCTGATTAAGGAATAGTTTTTAAGACTACAAATTGCATTATTGTTCGAAATGAAAAACAATTGTTTTTATCGTGTTCATGGTAACTTATATCTCGGTATGCAAATTTGTATTTGAAAGGCTCATGTCGCTTATTTGAAGTAGTACTTTACATAGTTTTAACATAATTCTGGTTATGAAAGAGATCGATAGGTTTCAACCACGGTAAAAACAGCCAAAAAAGCCGTTCTTTGATATACGGGTGAATAAAACGTGAACCAGATTTCTGTAAGCCTCTCTCAATTAAATTTGTAATTTGGTTGTAATAATGAATGCAATAATACATAATATATACTGGGTGGAATTCTCCCAGTGCTTACGGATCTCAAAAAGTGAGACCCAGTCTTTCGATAACTAAATGGTGGGAGAGAGCAAAAAAAAAAAAAAAAACATTATTCGGAGACACCTTTAAAACTCTATCGCTAAATGATAGCGATCTAAATGAGAGTTGACAAATTGTTAAAACGAGCCAAAAACCGGCACCAAAGTTGAAAGAAAAGCCCCCAAAAAATAGTTTCTAGACTTCTAGTAAAAATTCAGGATTTCTTGTTGCCTTAAGAAATCTGGTAGCGGCCCATTCAACTGAACTGAAACTCTGGAAGGAGCATTCCATGAACAGCTGATGAAGCCTATTTTTGGGTCACTTGGCGACAGCTTTAGGGAGAAAATGCGTCACATTCGGCATAAATTCGACTATCCCAAGTGACAATTGACTTGACAGTTTGCATTGAATGTCAAAATCACTCGCCTAGAATAGTACTCCAATTCATTTAAGTTTTAAAGATTGTACCTGCAATTCTATTTTTTTTAAAGTACATGTTTCCAAAACTTCATTATACAAAGAATCTCTTAAAGCAATAATATATCATTTTCTGTTTAAAATATATTGAAAAGTTGGTTTAAAATGCGTATTTTAATATCTCTTAATTTTAGGTTTGGTTGTACTTTTCCAGCTGTCTATATCTGAACTCCATATAGCTTTAGCACAGCGAATAACGCCTCATTATTTAGAACTCTGTCCAAGAGACGAGGTCAACGCCTAAGCGGGCACCCAAAGCATAAGCTTTTTCCGGACTTTCGCCTACACATATTTAAAGTGCACACATGTTGCAGTGTACTCAGGATAAATACAAACGTACACACAACACAAAATATTCATGCCTAGGCCTCATGTTTATCCCTGGTGATCCCAAGTGACCAGGTTTCTTACGAAGTGTAATTGACTGCGTTAAAGCTCCATGGTGGCTATGAATATCGAATAGATAGCCGGAAACGTTCAACCTAATAAAAATGTATGGCCCCTCGGTGGCCGAGAGGTGTAAGCGACGAGCCTCACACCTTGGTTCTGTTCTTGTCCTAGCCATACTATAGACGTATTCGTACTGGAAAAAAAAGTTCCTCTAAAACTCACCTGGGTGCCCGAGTACACTGCGATATACGTGCTCGTTAAATCTGTGGAGTCAAAAGTCCCGACGGCGTTAGTGTACGATGTCGCTCGAAGTTCCGTTGGTGCCCGCTCAGGTGTCGACTTCGTCACTTGACCAGGGATATTACGAAGCGTAATTGGCTGTGTTAAAGCTAATTAAAGGAGGCTAGAAATATGCATTCTGAATCGATTACATTACCCATAACAAAAAATTGGGATCGTCCGTGACCGAGTGAAGCTTCTGAAGGAGGCTAGAAATAGAAAGCCGGAAACGATTACATTACCATTACCGAAAATTTGAATGAAAACCTAAAAACAACTGAACTTGAAAGACTTTTTTTTTAATCTTAGGCGATCGCTGAACTTAATTTAAAAACTGATACCTTAACATTTTGGTCAAACAATTACTGGATAATCAGTTATATATTAGGTTAACGTGGCTACAGTTTTGAATGGGCGTTTATGGTTGTCAATTGTCAATCTTAATTTTTCTGAAATCTCTGAAATATCATGAGTTATGGTTGCTGAGTGGTATTATTATTGCTCCATAATTTAAGGGAAAACTACAACAGTTTTTCGTCCAACTGAATTGAAACAGCAAAAAATTGGGAAAAGGACCCAATCAAGTAAGTGGTATTTTATTTTAGAAAATTTCTTTTCCCTTAGAACTTGATTTTAAAACGGAAGATCAAACTTTTAGAAATTATTGATGTTGCCGGGTTTCCATGACAAAAAATGCAGCTTCATAATATTATTTTTTTATATTATTTGTACATTTTATAGCTTGAATGACAACCCTTTTAAATTTCTTTTTTAAACAAATCAATTAAAAATTAATTTACAAAAAAACAGGGATTTTTATATTGATAACATTTAAATGATACGTAGCAGGGGACACACGATATACAGCCTAGTTGTGTATTACATCTGGGAAGATTTTATGTTGATATTAAAAAGCTATATTTTGCTATCTCTTTTGATTCCTTTTAGTAGATTCGAGTTTTTAAAAAAGCGGGAATTTATTGTAATCATTTCATAGACTGCTGTAGGTGTTCCCCCACCCTACACTTTCTAAATAGTTTTAAATAGTTGTGCTATATGCTTTAACAATTAAAATAAAAGCTACTGCAATTAGTTTTTTTTTTATTTCAATACGTAATATTTTATTTTATCCTGTACATAAAGTTGATTGAAAGTTCTGGGTACGTGGTAGTTTTTTTTATTCCTATCTGTAAATCTTTTATCTTGTCGATAAAGATGTGGTGCCGACGTTATGCTTGTTTCAGTGTATAAATTGAGCCTGTTTTCCGTGTCGCCTCTACACTGAAATAATGTCCTTGTTTTTCTTCATGAAATCCTTTACGACACGCAACTAAAAATGTCTATTTTTTATTTATAAGACTTGCACATTTTCTCGAGACCTGTTATTTTCAGTTTTTTTATTGCACAATTTATGGGACATAACAAATAAACTTTGAGTTAAGTGCACAATTTACGCCTACAATGTGTAGTGATACACGTGTGTTATAAAATCAATTCCGACCACATTTCTTCTTAAACAAGACGTAGAAGAAAAATAATACTGTTTTTCCATCTGTTATTGTTGATAACTTCAAACAAAGCAAATTCAAAACCCAATTTTGTCCAATTGAAGAGCTTAGTGGAAGAATGTGCTAAGCGATAAAAAAGTGAAACTCGGTAGCTTTAAGTTTTTCATTTGCATTTAGCTACGTTTAGATACGTTTTGACGTTTAGACGTTAGACGTTGCGTACTTTTAGATACGTTATAAATGTTACTTACAAAAGATAAAAAATATAATTAACTTTAAGTTTGTAAAAAAATAGGGAAATATTGTTACCTGTAAAGGATGTAAAAATATTTTTATTGACACAAAAATCTAAAAAATACTATTTTAATGACACTTATTACGTTCTTCCACTAAGCTCTGTAATTGTTTATTGACTCGGAAACGCGTTTTTGGACAGGCAGTCTGTTAATTTTCGGTGGAAAAGTATTGTGATTCTGTGAGGCTGATCTTACTCAATGTAGGCATTTTGTTTAATATATCCCAGTAGTAAGTGAGCGCAATTTTAGTAACGACAACAGTTCGAGTAAAGTCACCAAATGTTATATTTGCTAATGTAGGGGAGAGTGTTGTACCTTGGGACACTTGTACCTTGGGACACTGACAATTTCTAAGAATCTATTGGCAATATTCATACATTGTTTATTTCTAATAGTAGCCTTAACCAACAGACATCATCAAAATAAAATTTAACACTAGCATCATTGAATTGATGAATTGGTGACAAAAAATAATATTTCATTACCCCAAAGTAAATAATTTTCTCATTTCAATATAATTTTTTACCTTTGTTCTTTTACAAAAAATCAACTTCATTTTATTTTCTTCATAAAAGAGAAGATTTTAAAATATTTTGGTTGTGAGAAAATAATGATAATGCATTTAGATTGGCCACTATCTTGCTTTTATTTAAACCATGTAGTGTGTTGTACCTTGGGACACTAAGCATATTGTATCAACATATAATGTTAAATAATTTGGACTTGCAATTTTGCTGTAAAATTTAAATTATTCTTGAATTATGAAGTTTTATTTTTGTATTTCCTTGAAAAAACAATAAAGTTTGTTTCCTGACACAAATTAGTTCAAGTGTATGACTATTGACGGAATTATAAAGTATGTCCCAAGGTACAACATCATGTTGTACCTTGGGACAATTTATCCTCTCTACTTTAAATGAGTGGCAATTTTTTAATTTCAAGCTGCCAGAATTCAAAAAAAATATATTATAGAGGAATATATTGGTGTGTTGAAATGCTGCTTTGAAATTTTTATTTTGACTATATATATCGAAGAAAAAAATTAAAATGTAAAAATTGTCCCAAGGTACAACACTCTCCCCTATACTGAGTCGTAATAACTTTGGTAATTGAACAACTCGCGTTTACAATGGTCCTTATTCTGGTGAAACTGAATATAAAGTATCAGAGGGAGGCTTTGTACATCAAAAACTAGCCTTGTATTTAAAAGAGGCGCATAGAAAATTACTTCACCGTGCTTCTGTCATTTTAGCTGAATTTGATTGTAGGGACTTTTTGTTTATAGCAAATTTTACGATTAAGTTTTCTGGTTATATCTTGATTAAAGTATTTTATGTTTAATACATTTTAGATTTCTTCTAAATTTGTAAAATTAAATATAATTTCCATGTAATCCCAAGATCCATTTGAGTATTAAAAAGGGATAAGTTTGAAAGGTTTACTTATTTCTCATTTTTCACAATGTTGGACTCGTGTCAATAATATAAATGTGCAACAACAGCAAAGCAACAACGCTTGTAGGGTTTCTCGCATAATCAATAGGCGCGTTTGCATGAGCCATCGATTTCACGGAATGCCAAAATCCCCATTAGGGGGAAAAAAGGTCGAGCAGAATTTCTAACCCGAATGATAGTCTGTGACAGAATACATGGTATGAAACATCAAACCCTCTTTCATTGCAGGGCTTACGAAACCCCCAATGAACCCCATTCCGGTTCTGTCTGGGAGAAAATCCCCAAGAGGGAAGAATTGCTGAGTTTGCTCTTCAATCCATGGATTCGGTGGCTCATGTAATTTGTCACTTTGCTAAAAAACTATGTATACTTTAAAGGCTCAATCAGATTACTCCAGGTGACGTATTTCTTCGAAGCTTTCATTAAGACATTTTCTTTGGTTGATGGTCTGTTTCCACATGACGTTGATTTACAAAACCAATATTGATAAAAAAAATTAATTCAACAATTTTGTTGTTACTCAAGACCCGAAACATGTATATTAAATCTGTTGAAATTAAATATAAAAACTAACCTAGATTAGAATGCAAAACTAACTGTTATGTCATATCAAAACAGCAATATTAATTTACAACAAGAGCGTAAAACAACTAATCGCTAAAAATATTTGTTAATCTATAATTTTCTTTATTACAAGTCATTTTGTTATATCCTCCTATAAAAATGAGTTTATAGTCTATAAACCTATGAGTAATTGAATATATCGGTCGGTGGTCTACTTAAAAAAAGATTTTTTAAGCTGTTTCTTTATTTTAAAGTATTACGTTTTTATTCAATTGGGGCTGAAAGACTTCATTTCAAAAGGACTAGGAACCATTTTTTTATATTTATCAAAGATCTAACACGGTTTTTCATTGCGGCAGAGTGGTTGGATAATGCCGTAACTGATACCGGTCTGCCAATTCTTCGGTTTTAACTATTCAAAATAAGATTTTTTTACTACTGTATGAATTCCTGTGTAATATGTTCATATCACCGAGTTAAATCCGGAGATTCGGGAGGTTGATTTATTTAACGTCTCACTAGATAATCAGTTGTTAGTCTCTTAAAATATCATTAGTTGTTAAAAACAGCGATTATTATGAAAAAAACAAGCCTGAATGAGGTCGTCTGAATAGGCGCGTTTACATAAGCCATCGAATCCATGGAATGAAGAGCCAACTCCGCAATCTTTCCCTCTTGGGGAAACCATCCAATGAAGGATGGTTTGATGTTTCATTCCATGGAATCGGCCAGATGCTATCATTTGGGATAGAAATCCTGCTAGGACACTTTTCCCCCTAATATAGGGTTTAGCATTCCATGGATTCGATGGCTCATGCATACGCGCCTAAAGTCGACAAATCAGCGTGATATACTCAATCGAAACATACTGCTTACTAGCATCGACATTTTACTACTTCAACGTCCAATTTTATTCTTAAAAATCCGAGAAGGAAAAAATAATTAATTCTTCAAAAATTAGTTACGAAAAATTTCAATACAATTTTCGAATCATTAAAATATCAGTTACAGTTGTACCAAATAAATTTGCTAAATACGTAAGCGAGAAATTATTTCAATGGAGTGAAGATTTTATGATCCGTTCATTGATGAGTTTCACTGACGCGATTACTGTTTGAAATGAATTCCTTTCAGAGGCTCTGCAAACGAAATTTCCTTTTCGATATTAAGGATCAGTATTTCCTTTGGCTTTCAGATATAGTGATCCCAGTATGCCTGAAATAAAATACGAAAGTAGTATTCCTGAGATAGAATACGCTGCCATCATAAAAACAGGTTGTGCTCTTGGGCTGCCGAAATATTTACAAAACTTCTTTGTGAATGTATGGTAAAGAGTATGATGAGAGTATGAAGGGTATGAGCATGGTAAATAAGTCGGGTACTTTCTATAGCTTGATGTCGTCCAAGAAATCCGTATTACATTCCATTGGGTGCATTCAATTGAAAGATACACTTATTTATCAAACTACTACTCTTTTGGATTATTTACCATTGGAAGGTAAACTGTAGTAACTCCAACAATGAATTAGACCATTTTTCCTCTAAAATGACCATTCTTTTTCAGTATGTTTATTTTTAGGTTAGAGTTTTGAGTGCTTGCAACAATAGACCAAGTCATTAGGCTAGTTACTGCAGTTTACCGACCCTCGGCAGAATTCCATTCCTAGATATAAAAATATATTCTACTATTAAAGAACTTTATATTATTGTCCATAAAAAAAAGTAGTGAATGCATAAAAGCACTTAAAACTAAACTAGCATTTTGAATTTGAATATCTCTCAAAAGTGTTAGTCCTTTTAAGTTTTTTTTTAGCTACAAACTATAATCCTTTAAATGGTCTGGGATTGAGTTTAATTTACATACTCATTTTTGTAAATGCGCTCATCAAACATTTTGAAAATTATTTTATAATTTTCGAGTACCTTTTCAACAGTATTTTTTTATCAAACACAAAGCTGGCTGTTTTATAGCTAATGGAGCATGACATCATAAACTTCCCGAAACAGTTTTCCATCCCACAAATTTTCAAAATATTACAGACGTCTTTTTAAAGTAAACAAAATAAAAAGATACAAAAATAAAGTAAAGTAAAGTATACAATTTTTCTTTGTAACGTGTTTACGTGACTTTTAATTGATAGTATGAATGTAAAATAAATTAACATTCTGTTTATCAACCTAATCTAAATCTTTTAGACAATTGATTATAATGGTAATAACATGCGAGTCAAAAACAACCCAATGATTTCCAAACTAACATTATTTTAGAATAAGCTTGACGTTAAACTTTCTTATTTCAAAATGTTTTAATTTTTTTCATGTTGAAATATTTGCATTGTATTCTTTACAGTAGTTTAAAATCGTCATTAAATTTTAATATTTAACTCTACAATTATGATAACTTCTTTCTAATTGTGTTCATTATCTAAAATTTCTGTAAATCTAAGCAGCATTTATTAATAAACAAATTTTGTTTAATGTCTAAATTCATGTAGGCTGATCAGATTTATTTCAGCGATTATCTTTCCAAATATGAAATCAAAACATCATTTAATTTTGTTAAATCATATATTATTTACAATATTTGAAATACTATACAAAAATTAAAAATAGACAATATTTAAAAAAAAATTTCTTGCTAGATAATTCAATATTAAAGCAAACTGTACTGAGAAATGCAGTACGCCTTATCACACTAAATGCATGATAAAAAATTATTATAAAGAAGAATATCAATATCAAGGATTTAGAAAGTAGCAGATCTGCCCCTAAGGGGAAAGGTGTAGCCATTTGTGAACCAGTATCCCATAAGGCAGTTCGCAAACTCTAGCATGCCATACGCCAACAGATGGCACCATTAGATAATTCGACTAATAAAATATATATATATATATATAATATTAACTAATTAAAAAAATTTACCGGATTTGCTAGCATAAGTTTATATGTATTGATAATTTCTGGAAGACATGAGGCATATATTCATAAAGGAAGTATATTAGAAATGCAGCTTTTATTGCATGTAACTCTTCGGCAAAAGCATTTTTTTGTGAACCAGTATCCCGTGATGCATTGCGAAAACGGCGAAATGTGGATTCATCACACAATCCCTCGGTTTGTATTGCGTTGTACGAGATTGCGCAATCGATGGGCATATATATATATATACTACTTTCTAAATATGTGATCGAGATTATTAGTTACGTCACATATTTCTCATTTGGCCAAACAAACAGATAATTCCGATATTTGACCAAGGTATGAAAAATCACTAAATGCTACCATTTAGTAAAACAGTATTTTATTAACTTTCAAAATGTCATTAGAAGTGTGGCTAAAATGCCCAGTAAATGGTAGGTATTATTAGTAAGAGACGAAAACGAAAAACATGTGCTCTGTAAAAAGAACACGTTTACAAATTTCATTTTTCTAAAAACTTTTAGATTTACTGCATAAAGAGTAAAATATCGTTTCTTTGTCCAAAGTTTAATTTTGTGGAAAATACCTCTGTTCTGCTCTCGTAAATATCGATAACATTGTACTCTTAGTGAGTAGCAAAGTTCAAAACGGTATTTATGAAAGCAGCAGTCTACGAATTTTAATAAGGATACATCGTTTTTGACATATTTATTCTGAATGATAAAAAAATTTCAGTACTGTGATATTCTTCATGAATTATTCAACATGCATTGCTTTTCACATAGTTTGTTTTGAGGTAATAGGACAAAAACTTTTAAATAAATTGCCATTTTGATAAAGTGTAGCTTAAGTAGTTATCAAAGGGTGTTTTATAATTTACACTGGTGTTTTGCATGCATTACTTATTTCGAAAAGTAGTTTTCTTTATGGGTTTAGTATAAAATTATCTATCTAGAAGAATCTGATTTAACTTGGGTATCAAAAATATGAAGATAACATATTTTTTTCGCATCATTTGAAGAGCTTAGTGAAAGAAAGCTACTTAACCAAACGGTAAAAACTAGATCTAAAGTTTTCTTTATGAAACCGTGCAAATAATCTCACTTATTGAAATCAGTAATCGTGCGTAAAGCCAAGCTTTTATGACACATATCTCTATAACTATTATACTTTTATGAAACAAGTGAGCGAAAGTGTAGTTTTAGACTGTTTAATCTTGCCTACATTTTGCGTGTGATTGATTCACTGTTGAAGGCACGAGAAATAATTTATTTTCATTCATTATTTTTGTTGCCACACAGGGCCTAAAACAGGCCTATTCCCATCTTTTAGAAAATTTTACTTCATGCATTTGTTGCTTAAATAACTATTAATTGGATTATATATCTGTTAAAAACAGCAAATTAGTACGGTAATTTAATTCCTCAAAATTTATACATAATATGTTCCTCCTTTAAGCTCCTCTTTTTTGCATACTGATTCTTTTTTTAATACACTTTAAAGCTGTACTTTTTTGTCAGGTGTTAATGACAGATAACTAGTTCATTTTTCCCCTCCAAAATTATGCATATAACTAATTATTAGTCATTATAATACATTATTCAGTGTGTTTTGAGAAATGGTACTAGTATATTCATTCAAAATAAATTTTAATTACCTTAGAAAACACCATTACTAACAATTTGTCTGTTAACTATCATACTATCGGATTTTTTTATATTTTACTATGCAATGCAATAGCCCCATTTCTTTTTTTCGTTATGGTGATAAAATAAAAGAATAAGATTTTGAAAAAAATGAATTATACCTTAACTAGATTTTAATTATCACAGACTAGTAAAAAATAAAACCTATTTCCCTTATTTTATGCTCTTAAAAACAATTTGCATTTGTGTATTTTTATTTGAATTAGAAAATACTATTAATCTTAAATATTTAGTTTTACAAAGAAAACAAACTTTAAAAAGAATTTATCTACAATTTTTTAAAACAAAATCTTAACTTCTCTAAAAAGCTTCAATACAAAAGAAACATTTGTCAAATTAAGACATTTTCTTGGTGGGGAAAAAAGTTTTAACAATGTCGTATCTGTCTTGAAACGTAAACAATGTGGAACAGCATATTCACGCATTGTGACCCCAATCTAAAAGTAATTTGTCAAACAATAAGTCTGTTTACAGTTAAGTTTAATGAGTAGAAAAATGCTAATAAACTATTTAAGATAAGTTACTAGGTTTTTTTTAAACAAGGACATGATGGTATTCAGCTATTTAAGAAAGTATATCAATCATTTTGCAAGGGTTTTTATCTATTTTATTTAATATTTTTTACTCATTTTTTTGTGGTTGCTTGGGTTAAAACCAATGATAAATTGAAGGTTCTATGTTTAGTTATGCAAAAGTTTAACTTAATTAGCTTAACAAACAAGCCGTTTAAAATACAGAAAAAAGTTAAACGTATTACTTAATTGGTTAAATTTTTTAGATAAATTATAAGTTTTGACTGACTGTAGAATAAGTGCAAACTAGAGCAGTAAAATACATTATTTGGTTATGAACAATATTGCATCAATGAAGCTATTTCCTGATCGTTTTTTTTACCATGATTTATGATCAATAGCTTTCATGTTATTTTTAATGAAAGTTTTATTTCTGAAGGCTTTTTACAAAACTACGAAAATTAAAATGCTTAACCAAACATATAAAATAAAAGCAAGTAGCTTGTTTTAAAGTCATATTAAAATGTAAAGAAAATGAAATATTTGTAAATTAAAATGTGCTTTTTAGTTGTGACATTACTTCAAGCAACTAGCAACTAGCAGACTAGATAGTATGTATCTGATTAAAATTTTACCTAATAATTTTTTTACAAGAGCTGACACAATTACTCCATAGTTATACTATTTACCCGATTGACTATATAAAACATGATGGAAATTAAGAGTTTGAAATAACTTTTTGTTAGCCCAGTTGCGGATAATTACCAATTAGAATAAGTACACTCCTTACCAACCTAAGATGGGCAAATAGAAATATGCTATGTAGAAGATCCTTCCGCTGATGTAAAGAGTTAAATAAATTATTTGTTAATCCATCCAAAAAAACATGTTTAAAACATTAATTTCGTTTAAGGTCTAACAGATTTGAACATAACTTGAGAAAATTTGGCAATTTTATCAGAATGAAAAGTATGTTTTGGTTAAATTGTATTCAGATCATTTTTTATGTAAATATTACCTTACAAGAGTTTCCAACTAACGGAACAACCGCGCTCTTCCGACTGCCTTTTTATCTTTTTTTTTACCCAAGTTAGGTTGGCAAGGAGTGTAGCTTGCTTCCTTAAGGGCCCGAGATAAAATAAATAAAAGCATTAGCACGTAATAAGTTACAATTAATGTCAACAATAAAATAAGAATTAACCATGCATAAATAAGTATACATATATCTTAATAAGAAAAAAATATAATAAAATTAATTTTATTTGAATTGTCAATTGGACAAAAAAAATTTATTTAATCTTACTTTAATTACATTTAAAAGAAAATGGCGCTCTTTGGTAATCGTTTATTCGATTCCCAGATTATCTTATATATTGCTACAAGGGACATTATTATTAACACTTAATTGCTTTATCGAAAACTAATTTAACAATAAAAATACAATATCCCGATTACTTATATCTTGGGGAAAGATCATATCGATTGTGATAATAAAAATTATTGATTATTTTGGTTGTATGCGGAATTAAATATTGAATCTTTCAGTATAAAATATATTTTTAGCACATCGAAAATAAAGAATATCCAACATAACTAGAAGATTTCTTGTTACTGCATTGCTCTCTGAAATTCCTTTAGTACGGACCAATCGACATACGAAAATAATGTATAAAGTACGAAATATGTGATGCCTTGCTTTCTTATGACTTTTTTTTTTTTTTTTTTTTTTTTTTTGTAATCAGAAAATTATAACCGAATCAAGAAGGGAGTGAATGGACGATGGACGTACGGGAAATCTCAGAGATGTCAATGCCTACTTAAAAATTCTTTTTTAAACAAAAAATATTTCGAATCAAACAAAATGGAAAGGCTAAACATTTGCAAGCGATGTATAATTTAATAGACAAGCAATGGCAAGTTTTCAATTTTTGCTATTCTGCAAATTTGAATCAGTCTTTTTTTTTTTCGTCATACAGAATATATAACTGAATATTGATACATACAGAATACAGTTTTCGTTCTTTCCTAAAGGTATTTGTAAAATCTGCAACTCTGATGTTAACGAGTGTGTCTCCCAAAATAATGTTTTATCTGTTTTTAGTTTTCAATTTGGAAACTTCATCGCTGAATTGTAGAATTTAATAAATTAAAATAATCTGAGTAGAAATATTGTTTCAGGAACTTTAAGAGTATATTTCAAGGGAGCTGTAAAAGGTAATATTTAAATGAAAACATGATTTTGTAGGCATTTTTTAAAAATTAAGTATCTATTGTATTTCCTAAGTAAATAATTGAGCATTTTATTGTAGACGTAGTAATTATTTTAAAAGAATAAACCCTTCAAAACCCTCAAAGTAAAGGTAACTATGACATTGGTTATTATTGCAATTTCAACTTAAAAAGTCAGATTTGTCAGTTGCTTCACTTTTCACTGTAGAGTGGCAAATGTAACTTTTTATTTTCTTGCTAAGTTTTGGACATGACGTACAGAATTTATACAAAAGTTTTAGTTTTTGTTCAATTTTTTCCACACATGTCTTTTAAGTTATTCTTATTTTTCATAGTTTGGCAAAATCTACCCGGTTAAAGGAAGGTGTTCTTTCGACCACGAGTAATCTTTTAATTGAAAAGTCACGGAAGTAGAAGCGATTTTATTCCCAGCTTCTGGTTAACATTCAATTAGGAAATGTATGTAATTATGTTATTTTATAATAAAATATCTCCAATGTCAGTAATCTTAACGTTAAAAAAAGGTCAAGTAAATCAGAAAATTTCCCACTATGCTTATCAATTTTAAGATTTTGGGGAAAGAAGAAACGAGTACGGATAATTTTCTCCCCTACTAGCCCACTATTTGGATTCAATTATTGCACCTGTTTACTCTATTCAGAATAAGTAGACTTTCTAGTTTATCTTGGGTGATTTTCTTGGTCATTATAAATACTAAATGAAGATATTTGTTTTGTGAATGCGCGAAATTCGTATATAAAATCAATATTTACATTTTGTACTTATTTTTACAAACAACAGAGCAAAAATTTTAACTATTTACAAAACTCTTAAACCATAAAAAAGTGACAAATTTCCATTACTCTAAAAATAAATTGCTGAAAATATATATCTTAAATAATAAATTTATGCAAAAATAACATTACCATATATTTTTCGGTTACTACTAGTCAATCGATTGCAATGCAATGTGTAAGACTAAGGATTAGCGTCAATTACATATTTTTAAATCCTAAACTAGAATGCTAAAGACAAATAGGATCCATGAATCAGTATGTTTACCATTCAAGGCATGCATTTCGCAAGTTTATCAGTTCAAACATTTAAAAAAATTCATTTCTTTGGATTTTAAGTTCTTGCCAATTATTTAGAAAAAAATAACTATTTTTATGCAGTGCTTGATTAATAAAAAAAGTTTTTATTTAAAAATACTTTTAAAAAAATTATTTTAAACTGCTTTGAAAAACAAATTTTATTCTCCACAAACGCTGTGATTTGACAACAAAAAAATTGAAGCATTTATTCTCAATACAGCAATGCATATGGGATCTACTCAAAAGTTCAATTTGGCTATAAATTAGACCTTCAGTATAAGTTATTTAGTTTGTTGTTGTTTCTGCATAGCTGCCATTTAGATTTTAAGTTGTTGATAAGTTTTATTTTGAAATCTATTTATGTGACATTTTTAAGTTACAATTCAAAAGCAAGTTAGAAACTTTCTAAAATCGTATCCGTTTTAAACTTCAACAATTCTTCAGATCCAAGCTATAAAACTTTATAGCAGGCATCGGAAAACTTTCCTATTGTTACATAGTCATTTAGAAACTTTTAAATCTGTTTCCGATCGAACGAATTCGAATGCCTTTTATAAGTTCTCCAAACAATCGACGTATCCGCCAGGTTTAAAATACTGTTGAGCAAGTGATATCTTTTCTGAACATTCGTCTTAACGTCGCGTCGTCGTAACGTCTTAACGTTGTCTCATGGTGTTAATGCATTAATTTTGAAGTAGCAACCTCTATTTAAAGATATTACTTTGCTCTGTAAGCATTTTTTCCAAGCAAGAGAATTATCATCAATATATAAAAAAAAAGATCGTGTTAGTTCGACTATTTATAACTCTGAACTGATTTGGCTGAAAATTGATGGGGAGGTAGCTTAGAACCGGGAATAGGCTATATGGTACTTTTTATTTCGAAATACGAACCCAAACATGTTTAGGAGTGCAAAACCTGAGCCAAAGGAATTTTAGGACCATTGTAAGATTAGAATTTATACTTTTATCTCAATTTAAAAGAAATTTCAGCGCATTCAGCGTGAACAAAATTTAAATAAAGAAGGAAAAAAAGAGCACGCTGGTTTAATTTGCTGGATTGATATTTGAATACCTGTTTTAATTCTATTTACTTATTTACGTTAAATATCCTTCAAAGTCCTAACGCTGCGTACTACGTCGCCCTTAACGGTTGCGTTGGGTGCCTATTCAGGTGTTGGCTCGTCACCTGACTGTGGTTCTAAAATACGACGCCCGTCGTCAATAGCCCTCGTGTAGCTCTAGTGCGACGATAATTCAAACCTAACCTATTTACTTATTTTAAATATTTTTATTTTTTTATGGTGGATCAAATTTTCTCAACTAGATTTTAATCATGTTTACAAATTATATTTGATTGATGCTTACAAATGGTAAGAAATGAAGATATGAAGCAATATTTTCAGCATATATGAGAAATTTATACTTCATTAAACTTTTTCAACCATACAAGAGGAGGTATGTCTGTTTTGTTTTCTGATGTTAATATGGCTTAATGGTCGATTGAATTTTGGCATTGTCGGCCTTTCAGCGAAGTTGAAAATTTAACATAGGGTAGCTCTTGCCATCCAGTTGTGTGGATAAGGGTTAGTTTGAATTATCGTCGCACTAAAGCTACACACGAGGGCTATTGGAAACGGGAGTTTTAATTAATTGTTCTTGTGTGTGCACCTGATTATGAAACGAAAAATGTCGTGTATCACAAGGTGCTTCACTAAAGAGTGAAACCCATACACTAAAATACATGAACGATAAAAAATCATTATAATACTTCCTTTTGTGTAATACTTCCCTTTTCCTATTACCTTTGTAGTTCTTGCAATTTGCTTCCTAAGTGTTTACTAGAGTAAAGAAAGTTTTGTGATAAGAAAACTTTCTTTTAAAAAAATGTAAGAGTTAATCGCAGTTAAGTACTTTTAATGTTAATTACAAGAATAGTTGACATGTTGCGATATAATAAATTTTCTTTTTTCTTGAAATAGGGTAGTTAAATAACTCTAATCCAATGTTTAATTTTGGGAAATAGTACACCAGTCAGATAAAATTTAAATAAATGCAAATTCAATTTAATATATCCTTTATGTATATTGCAACACAAAACTATGAAATACAACTGATGCAAGTTCATGCAACGAAAAAAAAGGTTTTGGGTAGACCTAAATAAAATGTAATAATTAAATTCAGCGTTTTGTGTTGAATATTTAATAAGGAAAAATCAAAGAACATATTGATTCCACAAACATTTTTTTTTATAACCGAGTTAACAAGTAATAAATTTTCTTTCAAAATGTATTTTAGTTTTACTTTCTTTTTAATCTTCTGAACATAATTAATTTGAGATTTATTTTTCTAATTAATATTTTTTAATAAATTGAAATGTGTTTGGTGTTGTTCTTAAGCCTTAATTTTTTATGGTAATGGATCTTTTTTTTTTTTGATGAAAGTTTTTATCAAGAGAAGATAAACTGTAGGGCATTTTTTTCCACTGAACTTTTTATCCTTGAAACCTCCTTGTTTGTTTTCCTCTTTAAACCAGATGGGAAATATTGTTTAAAACAAAATGGCCTGATAAACCCATAGAGATAGATGAAACCGTACTCTATCGCTCACTATCTAGAGGGGTAACGGAGGGTCAAAATCTTTTTCCTTTGAACACCCCAACATGGCGGACAGTTGCGTAGAAAATGACAGAACTAAAATTGCGCTTTTTTTTTTAAAGTTATCTTGGAGCTGCTTGCTATTTGATTTTTTTTTGTAGTGGATTGTACTTTTATGATTCACGAATCGGGATAATTTTTTGGGTAGATCTATTTCTATTCAGTGAAATAATTTTACTGTCAGACCCAATTTTGAATGACATTTTATGATTGGGTTAGGCTTAACGATGAATATAAAATCACTACAGTAAAACCGACATTAAGTTTGCAGTATGCAAATGTTCTACGAGAAAAAGGGTAAATAGTTCTCATTTTCGATTGCGAGAATCGAATAAAAAAAGGTGTTTCACATTGAATAAACAATTTTATTTGTTATTTCATGACATAAATTTATTATTTTTATTAGTTTAGCTTCAGTTAGAGTGTAATTTTAATTATTTCCTTCTATTTTGATGTAACAGGGCGCACGAATATCAGGTTCAAAGGAGCAGCCAATAAAAGTAGGCGAAATTTCAGCGCCAGCTGCGTTGTCTACCCATTTCCTCCACGCAGTACATTTCTCTGCTGCAAACTTAAGGTCTGTTTTAGCGGCACAAAATTCCCTCCTGTTTCACCATTACGTTTCTCCTCTAGAGAGTGTGTAATAGCGCACGGTATTTCTATCTCTATGGATAGACCGAGGGTATCCAAGCCAAAGTGATCTCTGGGTCAAAAAAAATTATAAGCCACGTTTCTCCGGCTGTATTGAATATTTTAACAAACGGTTTGTTTTGTATGGTAAGTGTATCTAACTTACAGAACTCAATAATTTTTCTTTTCGAAATGGGCTCAATTTTTTTTTATTTTCAAAAAATAATTAACACAAAATATTCTAACCAATTTCAAAAAGATGGATTACATAGATACTTGCAAGTCAGATACATTTATCATATAAAAAAGCGGTAAGAATAAATATTAAAGGCAGACGGTGAAATAATTTTTTTTGTGTGCATGGAATTGACCCAGAAGCAATTTCGTTCGGAGACCCAGGGGTGATCGGGCCCATTCCACCCTAAAAAGCTTTGAATGAGACTAATTTATCAAGAATATAATAAAATATTTTAAATAGAAATTTTTGAACAATTTATCGAAACATTTTAATGTCTGAAATCTATCCATATCAGTAAAAGCTTTTTTTTTAAAGAATTGTTTTTTTTTTAATCAAAATACTTTTTCAGTTCAATTATATGCTATATACGATTTTTTAAGTGACTTTCATATCCTAGAAATTGAGTTTGCCATTGGCATTGTTTGGTCGTTTTTAAGCCTTTAATATTTTATGGTCATCAATACTTAAGTTTTAATATCCCTTGGGTCACAGAAATATTCAGATTAGAGCATTTGTTTGTTTTCCACTTCAAACTTTAAGGAAAAATTGTTTAATAAGCTTTTGATGGCAAAGAATATTTCTTAAGAAATTGAATAAGAATTTTGATAAACATAATTAAATCATTTTGAATAGAAATATTTAAACAATTCAAACATAAATGTTATCAATACGTATATAAAAAAATTTAAATAATGTTTTTTAAATCAAATATTTTTAAATCATTTAATATATGCTACATACACTATTTAGTGAATTTCATGACCTGCATTGTGAATCTGCTGCATCGTGTTAAAAAATGTATAGATATTTAGACATTACAATTTTAGTTCTTTAAATTTATGTTCAATAAACAAATATGGTTGATATATGCTAGAATTTTCATAAAGATCTTTTTGTCATCACTTCAATTACAAAACCGGTGCTTGAAAACGCTTTTAGAATCATAATCTGTTTTGTTTTGGTAATTAAGTGAGCATAAGTGTAAACAGTTATGACTTTTGAGTATAATTAAAAGCAGAAGCAGACATAGTCCACATGGCTTCGTGTAAAGCAAAAACTCGTCAAAGTAATTAAAAAAGAGCTAACAAAGGCTTAATAGAGGAAAAAGTTTGTTTTTGAATGCCATGTTTTATGTTTCTGAAGCATATTGTTTGAACCTATAAGTGAGGGAGTACCTATACGATTCTAGTTAAAAGGCCTATAAATCTTCACCGCAATCGATATGCTAAGATACTGTGTGATGATGTAATTTAAAACTAATTTTCTATTCAGATTTATATTAAATTTAGTAGCATTATATTTAAAAATCGTTTGTCTAAAATTATGATTCAAAAAAACCTTAGAAGTAAATTTGCCACTGAAAATGTGGTGCTTAAAATCTATCGCTTGCTCTTCCCCATGCTTGTAAACCATTAGTTGATATTCAAATTTATTTTGTTCTTAAGATTCCTGTAGGTGGTATTAGGACATTTATTGAATGCCTAGTTGGTTTGGAGTGGTTTATTAGCTGCCACACTGCGTTTATAACGTATAAAGTTTAATTTATTATAATCGTTCAGTCCATCTTTCTTTTCGTTGCCGAATTTCACAGAAGAGACAAATTTCTCAAACAAATGGGATGCGAAATATTGAATCCAAAAATCAGGCAAGGCTATATTACAAATTTCATTAAAACAATTGATTAAAAGTATAGATATCTCAAATTTAAATAATTAAATATTTAAAATTAATTAAAATAACTAAAAAATGAAATCGGCAATTTTGTCAACTTAAAGTTTTATTTCGAATTGATTTCTGTATTTGGCAGTATTGTATCTAAAGTTTATTAATATTTTGTTTTAAGCAGTTGAAAGTGACAGTTGCCTACGATTTATATATATTACCTACTATTTAGTTTCTTCTACGAAAGTGGAATGGATCTTGCAGGATTAATGTTAAGTCAGATTGATTGGTTTGGTAGATTATCTCCGTTATCCTATCACATGTCGCGAAATTGCGGACCAGATGCATACCTGGCCAAACGATTTGCCTTGTAATCAAGCCTTATTAGGCTGGTCACAGTAACAGAAGTTTTCTGATTCGGTTTCTCGGAATTCTTGATTCGGCATTTTATGAGAACATCGCAAATATTTGATTTTTTTTTGTATTGGGAATTTGCACTGTCTGTTGGTAAAGTGAGGTTTTCTTGAAAACCATAAATCATACTCCTTATTCAGAAATTATGATCTTTCCGAATGAAAATTTCCGTTCGTGGGCAATATCTTCGTAAACACGTGTTTAAGAGATGGATTAGGGATAACGTTGTTTTCGTTCTTTTATATTTAATCCGTAATTTTATGTTTACTTTGTAAAAATTCTTTTTGTAATTAAAAGTAAATATACCTGCTAGACGTTTAAATAAAATTTATCGTATGCCATTGCCACATAAAGAAATTTTTCGAAAACTTTTTTCATGTTTAGCCCCAAAAATATTAATCAAACTACCTACTGAACTTCAAAGTATCCCTTCTTTAAACAGGTATAAAAATTCCTTATTTAAATTTGTATTGTCAATATACGATATAGATATTTTTTAATTTATAGAAGCAAAATGTTTTTTGTATATATTCGCCACTGACCAGAATTTTAAGCATTTGTTTTGAAAATATAGCATTAGCATTACCACATTTTTCTTTTGTGTATATTTATGTATTTAAATTTATTATTTTTTGGTTTTTTTACTTATTAACTTATAATGTGCCTTATTAATTAGAATTACGATTATTTAGTCACATATACGGTTTTTTTTCAACCCCCTGTGACGAACAAAAATTATTCTGTAATACTGTTTTGTGTTAATAAAGTGTTTGTTTTGTTTGTTCTGAAATATCAATTGTACGTGTTGCTTTCAGAACGGACACGAAAGTTGTTTTTCGAACGGGAAACGTACCGAGGTGTGTTCCTAATAAAACAATATCTATATAACAAAGCATGCATTCGAGTGTTCGGGGAGTGAGGAATCCTGATTAGATATTCGAATTAGGTAACAGCGTATGCGACCAGCCTTATCGTCATGGCTTTGTGGGAATGTGAACTATACTGCTCAAAACAATAATTAGAGGAGCACTTTGCATACTTAGGTTAACCCTTCAGTACCGACTTTTTATTTTTTATTCTATAAATCTAAAATTCGTGACATAGGTTCATTATGCATCCAGAATGAAATGGTAAAAAACAGGGAACATATCTTAATTTTTAACTGCAATTTAAACGGAAAAATTGGAATAATTATTGAATAAATTAGGGGGGGGGGTAAAAACAATTTTTTCAACACTTTATTTGTTTAAAAAAAGTTAACATTAATTTTTAAACATCAAGGAATGCAAACGTGAAGAATTTAGTGTACATTTATTTCATACAAATTTTTGAGAAATAATTTTATTTTACCCTGTTTTTCTTATTTTTATTTATTAAAACTAATATTATTTAATTCTTCGAAAGACATAATTCCTCCATCTAACGATGAATAATGCGAGCTCAACTTAGTGAGAAAAATCACAAGCTGATAATTCCAAATGGAATCATTGGGGCTAAAATTTCTTTAAACCATGCGCTCCCCCATTTTTTTAACAGTGTAATTCTGTGTTGTCTATTTGTTGGTTGGCAAACGCTTTACTTGAATTCTGAACTTTGAATTTAGCACTGCATAAGATGCATCGTCATTTGATCGTCATTATTTTATCATGATGTAATTCTAGTGAAACTCTTGTCCACGTTAATTCAAATCAAGTTACAGTTTTTTCTAAATAAATATTTACTATGTTTTCAATTGTAGAATATTGCTATGGAATTGATGCTCTTCGGATTTTTAAATCGCTGTAAAAATGTAAGGATTCCACTAACATGTAGCGAACGATAATATATTTACATTGTGATTATCTGTATTCGCGACACATTAATATTCATTTTCATTTCCTATTAAACATATTCTTTTACATTACTCAAATATTTGATACTCTTAATTGAATTATGCTCTTTTTATTTTTCCTTTTCAATTCCATGAATATAGCAATAACACCATCTTAAAAAGTAAAATATGATCTATATATCCATTAATATACAGCGTTATTTTTTTTTTGAAGTAAACTCCATCTAAAGAAATTGTTTTTATTATGTTGCGCCAGAGAGGGCTAGCAAATTTGCACTAGTATGTAAAAAAAATCCAATGAGAATTTTATTTGAATTGTGCAAACAAAGGATTAGGCAGAGAAACTTCGAAAAAAGCTGAAAAAGTATTTTTTTAATCAGATAGGAACTGGATTAAAGAATAAAGAACAATTTTAAAAATGAATTGGAACGATTTCTTTAAAAAGCTTAAAACTTTTAAAACAACATAATAAAATCGCTTTCGAACTACTAAAAATTAATTCTAAAGTTTTCTATTCTTTACTTTTCTTTTATTATTTTTATTTTTAAAGAAATTCTTTACAGATGTTGACGAGAATTTATATTGCATTGTCCATTTTCAAAAGATTCGGAAGAATAACTTGGAACCGAAATAGAATTTACTTTTCCCCGTTGAATAGTAGCTTGACAAACGTGACAGGTCATTTTTAAAGGAGGATTTCATTGACTTGCATTGACGGGCAATTTTATTTTCTGTATCCCTATTATGACACTACATTAAATTCAAACTAAGTTTAACAGTACTTCAGAGCGAAAAGGGTGTATCCCCGCTTTAAAGCTAGAGAAGATCTTCGTGTCTCTATATAATATAAAATTGTAATTGTCAGACGCTTGAAAGCCACGTGACTTTCGCGGCTTGAGCCAATCAGAAACGTCAGAAATGCTGAAAGTAAGTGTGGCGGTGTGCTTGTTTTGTGCCGAGGCTGCTTCAGGTTGCGTCCCGTGGCTTTGGTAGAGATCGTTGCTTAGCACTAGAGCTACGTGATGCCCTGAAGCAGTCCCACGGAAACTAGCTTATTTTCGATGCACCTTCCCTTTTTCGTCTTGCGCACTCTCCCCGCTGGTCGGGATCATTTAACTAAAATATCTTAGTCTTGCATGTTTGTTTGCGGAGCAAACAAAGAGGAATTGCGTAGCGATTCTCGAGGATGGGCGAGCGGTAGCGAGCTGGGCGCTTTGCCCCCTAGTAAAACTATAAGTAGTTGTGTATAAGATAAGTTTGCTTTATCGTCGCACTAGAGCTACGCGAGGGCTATTAGCGACGGAGTAAGCCCCCAACGCAACCGTTAGGGGTGACATCGCAAGCTTCGGGACTTTGTAGCATACTAAACGTGCACCCCTCTACACTGGTATTATTCGTCGGACATTTTTTGGTTGCACGGGTCGTTTATAGGTTGGCAGTAACTTTGGCGATGCCAGGGCCCATTTTAGGATTTCAAGAAACTGTGAGGAGCAAGAAACTGCAAATAAGCAGCAGCGAGTGTTACCAAACGGTCATTTATTATATTTTTAAGAGGGGTAGTCAGTCATGTAGTGCTAATGCATAAGTTTTTTTAATCGCAACATTCTGAGCAAGCATTCTTTTTTTTTAAGACAGCATTTTTTCACAAAGTGAAATAAAACAAAGCAAAAATAAAAAATAATTTCAATAGCAAAATAAAACAAATTTGAAGCAAACGTATCATTATTCATTTTCAAGTTTTGAAGTACACCACCGAAATATTTTGAAGAGAGATCGACAAAATTTTACAACTTTATTAATTAATAAGTAAATTACTGAATGATAATTTCCCTTAAAAAATACATTTTGCTGTTATCTTACATATGGTAAAAAATGAATGCTATAATATATAATAAATACTTTCGCATAGGTTACAATTTTAAAACTAATGCATTGGCTCTTACACTCTTAAACCAAAAGAGTGAAATCCACTCATATAGGAGAAGTGCATTTTCGACACTGTGAAAATTAACTAAGACTGAGTTAAAATCACCCTCATTTATCGTGATCCTGTCGAAGTTTTAACTAAACAAAGGAGTGAAATCCACTCCAATAGGATTAGTGCATTTTCGACACTGAAAAGAGTGAACATTAACTCAGACAGAGTTAAATTCACTTGTTTGTTTTATGAGTGTAGGGTTTAACCAGTTACTGAACATCCTTTTAAATATCTTGTTTCCATAAGGCGTGAAGTCGAAATTTAAAAAAAAAAAAACTTTATTTTTAAATGTAAAATATAACAGCAGATGCCTGACAAAGCATTTTTATAAGTAAAATTGCCAAACAGAGTTGGAACTAGGTAATATTATCTTCCATATACCAAACTTCAATATAAGTTTTTTTAGAGAATGACTTTAATGGAATGCAGAATAAATTAACTTCATTTGGAAGAAGCCTCTTCATTTGCGGTTGTCCCCCAGAGGTGCTCTCCAATTTAAACTTCAACTTCTTGAGAAAATTTTTTTTTTCACTAAGTTCTTTTTCCGTTACCACAATAAAACTTATTTCAATTTTTTGGCGTACTTTTATCGATTTGGAGTTTCTCGTCATGATTTTCGCCTTTATCCTTGCAAAGCTTTCTCAAGGGATGATGTGTCAACTTTTAGCGTTTATTCAGGTCCTTCGCTTATTTTTACAAAACTTTAAAAGACATTTTTGCAAGAATGTTAAATTTTTAAAAAAAATTAAGTAAATTTTACCATTATCTTGCTTATAACAAAACAGATAAGAACTAAGAGCCCAGAGGAATATAATATCAATTACATTATATTTATTACTGAATGATGTTAAACTTTTCCAATTCACTTACTCTTAAAAATGCATCACTTTCTATCACAATAACTTGTCACCGTCTAAAAGCACTTGAAGATATCCTCATTAAGTAATATGTTTATGTGTAATTACCCTCGTGTTAAAAGAAAAATACCACAGCGCTAGCAAATAAACCAAATAAAATATTGTTTAAAGAGCGTTTGTTGGACATGAAAACCATTTGATTTCCCATTCGATCTAATCTGTGCGTCGATACAATTAAAAATGCTGTTGATATATTTAAAAAATATATCATAGTTTCGCTCTATACAGAAGTCATTAAGAGTAGTATTGGTTCAATCTTTGCTTTCATTAAACTGACTCTTTAAACCTTATTAACCTTATTTTATCAGGGATATGAATTAAAAAAAGTATGTATCGTTTGTAGTAAGTTTCTTTTTACTTCGACCAGATACTCTTAAAGGACCCTATTGCCCCATCTATTGTAGGAACAAGGTAATAAAATATATTTATTTTTTATGGGGCAATGCTATTAAAGTTAAACTATTTTTATTGGAATATATCGAGTGTTAGTTACATCTTTTTCAAAACATCTTAGCAATGGCATTGAAAGCTTTATTTTTGCAGAACTTTTTGAAGAGCGTTTATTTGTAGAAAATTGACTGAATATATATTTTGATTTCAGAATCTTGGTTAGATGCTTTCAAAGTACATTTGGAACTTTCCATGAAAGTTTATAAATATTAGAAATGTATTTGGTTTGTTCATAAACTTTAGTATTTTGCAATAACGAAATTTTAATTTGGTAAAACTCTTTCAAATAGTTCAGTTTAAAATTAACTTATTCATAAAACTGATAATTAAAAACTTTAAGATATAAAAATGTATAAAAGAAACTTATTTGAATAAAAATGTTTGATTAGAAAATATTGCATCTTTGAGCAAAAGTTTTTATTAACAGAACCAAATACTAGAGCATTATTAACTAAAATAGTATCGGAGTAATTACTGTCTTGAATGTATCATTTAAGCGTATAAACATTTCTTGGACATTGTTATGTTGGAAAAATTTGCAAAAGCTTATACTTTCAAGAGATATTTGTGTAAAAATGTACGTTTAAATGTTAATATTATGTTAAAAAACAAATGATAAAACATGTATCTTCCTTGCAATTTCTTTTTAAATCGTAATCCCTCCTGCTATAAAACTTCAAATGTTGTTGTCATCGTGACCATGATAATAAAAAAAAACCTTCAAATAAATCGATTTTATTAAACAACCAATCTTAATGCGCATAGGTTCGTGAAATAATTCTTTCGAAGTTTCTGAAGTCATTCAAATGAAATTTTTCTCGTACAACTAATCCCGATACAAAAGTTTACTTCTAAATTTAAATAGATACATGTAGTCCTGAAAAAATACTTTATGCATAAAATGTCTCAATGCAACATATTCAATTACAAACGTTCGTGACCGAATTGGAATTCATATTAATATTGGATAGTTTTAAATAAAGATGAGCGTAAACTTAGTGTAAAATAAAGCTGTTTTCCAGTTCCAAGAAACTCAACTGGGGTCACATCTGGTGTTATTTTTTTATGAAATTAAATGAAAAAAATAAATACATTTCCAACAAACTTTTTTTTAACACAAAACGACATTAGTTCACATTTGAAATTTTTTCAGACAAGCTTGGTGCAAAGCTTCATATTAGTAGATATTTGAGCTCATTTAGTCGTTTAGTTACTCCAATTCTGTTTCTATTTCTCAACATTTTTTTTAATGGGGTTGTTTCACGACGAATCTGGCAACACTTGTCATCCTCAATTAGAATTTAATGTTTCTGCTTTAGAATTACCGTGTTGACCCGGCAGCACAACGGTTAGGAAACTAGCGCGCGATAGATGGCAGCATCTGTCACGTATGTGTATGTGTGGGTGAGTGTGTTGTGTCTGTCTTACTTGACGAAGGTTTTAAGCGGATCCCTGAGCAAGCACACAAACCTGAAAATGTATGTCTACCAACCAACCAACTTTAGAATCGGACCCGTTCATTTCGGACCGACCCCATTAGAATTACTGTTTGTTTTGTTTTTGTTATTCGGCAGTGAGTTTTCGTTGAGAATATTGAAGTTAATTTTTTTAAATGCCAAGTTTTTGCTGTGTTGTTGGCTGTACGAATAATTCATTAACGCAAAATTGTGCAGAAAAAAAAGTTTCATTACACGTATTTCCCCATGCTGATCCTGAATTGATGAATGAGTGGCTATCTCGAATTAAACGAGCATGGAGGCCGCCATCTTTGAAATTCTAATTGAGGAAGAGAAGTGTTGCCAGATTCGCCGTGAAACAACCCCATCCATCCATTACTCTTCTTTATTTATATCTTAGGTTTTTTTTATTAGTTTTTTCTATTTGAAAAATAAAAAGTAAAACAAAACGTAAAACAAAGTATAAGCATGCTATTATTTTATAAGTACCGTTGAAAAGTGACTTTCCTATTCCGTAAGGTCAAATTTGTCCTAGATTTTAAACACCCCAGCTAGGTATATTCATTTATGATTTTTAATTATCTTTGGCGATACTTCTCTAAGCATTGGTGAAAACCAAATCTGCATAGTTAGTTGTCTGCAAAGTTTTTATTAACGCTATGAAGAATAAGCTTTTTTACCAAATTGTTTTTCAGTGTACACTGTAAAAAATTTGGCTTGAATTTACTAACGATTACTTAGTAACTTTACAGAAAAACACCATCCAAACAAAAACCTCTCAGTAAAAGAAGGCCAAGTTCTTTAAAATAAATTGGCCTGGCCTTAAAAAGAAGTGAAATCCTGAAAAAGGTACCAAGTTCATTAAAAGTTACTGATGTGGTATTGAACACCAAAACATTTTAGTCTTTGATCATTCTTATGTTTACCACATTCAAGCAAACTCGCACTTGTGTTTGTGTAACTTGGCCATTACGCATTGTGAAAATTTTGCTGAACCTTTTGCACTATGGCATGTTGAACCTTTTGCACTGGGGATGGGTGTAACCAATAAATTATTGAACATTGAGATGAGAGTATTCCTGAAGGTAAAGTGTTTTAAGTGTTTGTTTCAAGCCACACAAAAAAGAGGCCCAACGGATTTTTTTTTGTTTTTATAAGCTTTCTTTTCTGCCTAGTGGTCAAACAGAGTAATCTTGGTCTTCTCTTTTTTTTCCTCGAAAAAATTGTCAATGAATATTTGAACATTGATATAACTTTTCAGTATCAGTAATTTATACGTTTTTTTTTATAAGTGTCGTAAACGAATTTCTAAACTACCATTATTTTGAACTTGTGATAAAATAGTTACTACTTTTAGTACTTACTTATTCTTCGGCACTACAGTCCATGAAGGACCACAGCGCCACTTTTTCCTGTCCTTGGCTTTGACCCTCCAATTTTTAACTTTAATCCTTTTCAGATCTTCTTCCGCCTCGTCCAACCATCTCTTCCTAGGACGTCCAGCTCTTCTCCTTCCCTCTGGCTTTCCTTTAAATAATTTCCTTGTTGCTCTCTCATCACCCATTCGCTCAAGATGTCCGAGCCATTGGAGCCTTTTTATTTTTATTATATCCACAGCATGCCTTTCCTTGTAGCTTTCTCAATTCCAGATTACTTCGAATTCTCCACACGTCACTACTTTTAGTGGCGGTCGCAATATCGTGGGACCGTTGGAATAGAGTTGCACAGTAATGAAAAATCATGTATCATAATATCTTTAATGGCTTGTTTATTTTATTCAAAAATGCGTAATGGCCAAGTTACACAAACACAAGTGCGAGTTTGCTTGAATGTGGTAAACATAAGAATGATCAAAGACTAAAATGTTTTGGTGTTCAATACCACATCAGTAACTTTTAATGAACTTGGTACCTTTTTCGGGATTTCACTTCTTTTTAAGGCCAGGCCAATTTTTTTTTAAAGAACTTGGCCTTCTTTTACTGAGAGGTTTTTGTTTGGATTTCACTTCTTTTTGTAGGTATACTAAATTAAATAATTTAAATAAGTTCTTATTTAAAAATAACATGTTTTTTATTTATGACACTTTCAATTGTTTTATAAATAGTACTAACTTTTTTAGAGGACAATCAACGTGTTTAAGTAAACATGATATATAAAATAAAAACTTTTTGACGAATGTATATACATTTTTTTAAAATCTTGTACTGTTTCATTTTACTGCTCGTTCTGTATTGCTTGTCGACACAAGTACATTTTGTACCTATTTCAAAGTAGCAGTATGGTCCCGCCTTACTGGGAACCCGTTAACTCCGCATTGCTTCCTTTTAGAGGCATGCTTACTTGTGAAAATGGGAGGCATTCACGGCCATAGGCCATATCCACCTGAGCTTCAACCACGTGACATCACATGAATGTTCCCCATACACTCAATATCTGAACTAAATTCAATTCGTGTTGGCGCATGCGCAAGAAAAAGGCAAATTATAACAAAGAATGGTGTCAAGTCCCAGTTACCGCCCGGTCGTTGTGTTTTGAAGCCTTGTTATGGTCTGCCTACTTATTAAAATACACTCAAAATCGAAACAAAAATAAAATTCGTGTTGGAGCATGCGCACTTAAAAAGCAAACACTAATAGAGGATGGCGTCAAGCCCAGTTTCGGCCCGGTCCATATATATTCAAGCCCTATTATGGTCCCACACTCCCACGTGGATGAAGTTTTTTGAAACTAATTATATTAATTATAAAACAATTAAAACACAATTAAATATGAAAAAACTAAGCCTCAGGTGCACACATAGGTATTAAAAGGAATCTATATTAAAAATTTCGAATTTTTTAGCGCAGTCTAAGTAGGTCTTTTGCGATCCACAGACATACATAGACTCTTTCTTTTATTATTATAGATAAATTATCACTAATTAAAATCATGGGTACTTCGTCAATAATAAACACCTTTTAAAACCTTTTTTTTTTCATATACTTTTGGGACAGCTATTTTTCTTTATCATTTTATTGTATTAAATTTATTGCAGCTTTAACTTGTTTGAGTGTTTTATTATTTGTATTACTACAATAGATGCATGCATAATTTATATCGTATTTTTACTCGTTTAGTTGGTTCCTAAAGTAAAAAAAAAAGTTGTCCATAAACTTTTGAGACGCGCTGTATACGGCCTAAAGGTCATTTTGCGATCAAAGTGACTTGTATGACCCTTGGCGAAAACAATTGTTGTTGACCCCAAGTACAGTTTAAAACCCGAATAGTTGCTTTTATACAAATTGTCAAAGCGTAATATAAGTTCCAATTGTCATCAATTATATTTTCATGATTTGTGTGTTTGGTCTCTGGTATCTTTTTTTAAAAATTTAAACAATAGGGAAGAATTGATTACCCTTGTGTCGCTCTAGCGCGATGTTATTCCAGCTAAAAACAAAACAAAAAAATCATTAATTGCCTATTGTAAATCATTGGTTCCAGCCAGCCATTGCTTATGCTTATATATGGACCTTTAGCAATGTAACTCATCCTACAACCAAACAACCATAACTCATTATAAAACATGGAGCTGGTTGCCCGCTCAGGTGTTGCACTTGAAAACCATTAAACTTAATCAAAGTGCTTATTGAAACTTTCCATTAGTAATATCGTGTGCTAAATTCCACACTTGAAAGACCTTTATCGTATCATCTGAAGGTAAATAGCTATTTGAATTGTTGGCGATTCAATTAATCGCCGCTGGCATATCGGCGTATGTCAGAGGATTGTAACTGCTTTTGAAAAAAGGCGCCAAGCCATTTAAGAACAAACCCGTGCTAAATATTCGATTTTCGGATTTTTTATGTTGGTTGCATGACAAAATCTACCAGTATTCCAATTTTCGGGATTCTAGAACAAGTGGGTGTCATAGAACATTTTGATGATCGGTGAGTGAGTGAGTGAGTGAGCCCCAAAAGTGGTCATTTTCCAATTCAATTTTCTCGGAGATAAAAAGAGATAGAACGCTGATTTTTTTATACTCTTCATCAAGCTCCTATTGACCAATAAAAATTTCTGAACTCAATTCTGTGATGCATAGAACCAAAGAACGGAGGGTCCGAAAACACGCCGAAACCCTTCCAGAAAAGGTTGGGTAGTGCCCTGAACTTGGCGGTTGCACTACCGTGCAACCAGATTTACTAGAAAATCTTCTGTAACCTAAAGAAACTACTGTAGTAATACTAAGTAAATTGATTTAACGCTTACAGCGCCACCTGGCTATCTTTTTGAGAGATGCGTAGTTTCACTTGTTGCATTGTTTTGTTTCTCGAAATTTGTTCGATCGGCCATCGGATTTAGCAAAAACTAACCGGTGATCGCGTCCGTAAATTGAAAGTGTACGAGAACGAGACTAAGAGATAAAAGTTTGATTCGATATCGGTCAAAGGTGAAAATTCAATCAATTTACGTATCATCGAAAAATTATAACGAATCGATATCGCACAATTAAGAAACCGAAAAACGTGGGTGTTTTTTATTTTAGTACATGCATACAAATTGCGTTAAATTATTTCTAAAACTTCATATCCGAAAGCTTTATATTGATCAAGATTTTAACCTCATTATTTACACGCAAATAATCTGCTTGTCCCGATGACCGCGTGGACAAACGTGCTACTTCTCGTTGCAAGATGAGCGAGCGGATCTTGAGTTTGCGAGTTCTGTCCTGCGACCTGCTCGGGAAAAGTCGAAATAATACCTGTGCTAACAGAAAATTAGTGGCGCCCTCTTGTTTAACATTTTTGAAACTGCTAGTTACTAAGGTTTTCCTAGTAAAGATACTATATAAGTGGATGTATTGATTACTAGAATATATCTTGTAACGTTTACTGAAGTTTTTATGGGATGTTTGCAATTTAAATGATTGTATTGGATACTAAGCTTTAATTAGTAATATATACACATATTTCTTATGTAACATTACTAAAAAAACTTATGGAAGCTGAGTTTCCTAGAGAATTCTTAGTAACCTTACAGATTTTTTTTAGATGTAGTTTCATTTAATTCCTTAAGTTTCTCAAATTAATTTTCTTAAATTAATATTTTTCTATAATTTTATTAACACGTTCTCACCGTTGCAACCCGTTTGTCACACTTGACTGTTCAGTGGGACGGCGTGACCCACTGGTAGGTCATGCTCAACTATCCCGTGAGACGGCATGCATCACAGGAAAATCACTTGTTTTCAGAAAAGAAGTCGTCAAAGAATAAGTTTATTTTATTTTTATTGTTTGGAACATTATATATAAAAATATTGAGCATTATAAACATTCAATATTTTAAATTGAAAACACTTATTTATTTACATCTATGCAACATTCCAAAGAAAATGCTTGCTTGCCCTTTCAACGTTTACAATATGTCGTTACTTGTTTACTTTTTTCGCGCCATATAATCTACCTTGTATTTCTTTAACTGTGATCTCGCATTAAATGCTTTTGAACTGGCAAAGTATTTTCCCGCCCGACGAAGCGTAACGATATAAGACAGTGCCGCCCCACGCTGTAAAACGTAGGTATTTGTCCCGCGTGACGTGTTAATGAAGCAAATGCTAACAAAAATCTCCTCAATACTACAATACTTTTAATTTCATGAAATTGTAATTATTTAGAAAATATATTGCTGGAAAAGGACAGTCTATTGACGGGGTTTATGCGTATGTGTCTTTCAACTCATTCTCTCTGATTGATAAAAAAATTGGTTGGAAAATAAACTCGTTTTACCACTGCATGAAATTAAAATTTAAATTCTAAACTGAAATTTTTATTATATATTTTTCATTACATTTCTTCGCCAGATGACTGTGAATTATCCCTTCATACTTCACATTTCAAAATTTAGTAAAATCGTAAAAAAAAATTAATTTTTTGAAACTCAAGTGGTTTGCTGGGAAACCTGACAGTCAGGTGACGGGATACGTCTGTATACCTTTAACTTCTTGTGATCTGGCATCCCCATTTGGGGACATTTTTTAAAACCTCCCCACAAACAATGAACGCTTTAATTAGTTCCGAAATTGACTTGATGCGATAGAAAATCCAAATATCAGTTTTCAACCTTTTGATTACAGGTATCAGTCATTTATTTCAATAAAAAAATGAAGTTGAACTATTGTCTACTCGATAAGTTTCAAAAAAAATATTTTAAATTTCTTTTACAATTCTTCAAAAAGTTCTTTTAGTAGTTCATTTTAAAGGCATTTTGCAATAAAAACAATGTTAAAATAATCTGTTAACTACAAATAAGTGATACGGCCATTCTTTTGTTACAGTTATAGCACAAAAATGTGTATTTTTAGAGTTAAAGGCATGTCCCTAAGTAACTATAAACATAATTTTTTTAAAAAATTATTTGAAACTTTTTACTTTTTAGAATATATTTGTATAAAAAGTATGTTTAGATTATGATTATACAAGTAGAATTTTGCTTGGGTCTTAAGAGGATAAAAAATAAAGTTTTGCTCACCAGGTCAAATATCTGCGTGAGGGTAATTCCGAGCCGTATGGTCACTGCGTCCGACGCATTTTTGACAGGTCGTACTGTGTTGTCGTATCCTCGCATCAGCTTATCCACCAGCCGCTTTTCGGCACTGTACTCGATGTCAGATAAGGTCTCGGCTGAAATACACAAAAATAAATTGTTTATTACCATAGAAAAGAGTTTGTAGGGCTGTGGGGAGCCTAGTGGTTAGTTTCTTGATCTCGGAATCGGAAGGTCCCGCGATCGAGTCACGATACCACTGAAGACCCACCGAGTATATGTGGCGTACGTGCTCGTTAAATATGTAGGTACGAAAGTCCTGTGGGCGGTCATTGCGCAGTTTCCCACGGGTACAGGTCCCTGGAGACTATTTCCCTCTCCTTCAGGGACTTGTCTAAATTGCGGAGGTGGCGATAGATGTCAGCATCTGTCACGTGTGTGTTGTGTCTGTCTTACTTGACGAATGTTTATAAGCGGGTCTCTGACCAAGAACACAAGCCTAAAAATATGTCTTCTAAATCAACCAACCAAGAGTTTGTTTGTGAGCACTTAGCAATAGTTTATTTTCCTACTCAAGGCAGAAATTAAATGAAATTGGTTAACTAAACTCAATTAATAATTAGTTGAAAGCCTCTTAAACTTTTACTTAATTGACCCATTAATGAAGGTTGGTAATAAAATTTGCGCAACTCGAAAATTAGTTATATGCTTAAGTTTATCTAAGTAAACAAATTATAAGATAAATGATGACCATTGTCATGAATAATTTATGTAACACAAATTAAGTTAAAAGAAAAACTCATTTTAAAACCATTTATATCGGGAAAGCATTATTTAACATTTATATCGGGAAAGCATTATTTAACATTTATATCGGGAAATGATGGAAGTTTTAGTGCATACAAAGTCGCCGTGAATATGTTGAAATACTTGGCTAAATTCAGCGTTCTAACCACTCGTCCGCCGTCCTTATGATATTGTAAGGCTGACTCTTAATTACTTTAACTATTCTAAAACTTAAAAGGTTCAACTATACTATGTCAATGTAATTTGACGAAAGAAAATTTTGACAAAGAAATCTTAAATAGGGTAAGGTGGGGTAAGTGGGCCACCTTTTTGGCATAATTCGACTTTAGACCCTCATATCACTGGATATAATCGGCCTAACAACTAATTTTTTTTGTGGTCCCTTCTCTCATATGTTATTACTGTACCCATGGCAACCTTAACACAAATTGGCAAATAATAAATTTAAAAAATCTATTTTTCTTTTTGGTCATCCGAGTGGCCCACTTGCCCCGCAAGGTGGGGTAAACCCCCCTTGCGGGGCAAGTGGGCCACTAATATACCCCCCTAATATATTTTTACACATAACTAGTAGAGATATGGGGGGACAAGTGGAATAATCTACATGATTTTTTGAGTGTTTGAAAAAAAAAAGTAACGATTTATCTTTAATAGTTCCCCCATAGCAACTTTTTCTGGCATGCAAGCTTACTAAAAGAAAAAATACGTTAATTTTCATCTTGTCATTTTTGCATGTAGTGTAAAAAAAATGTTAGGGCTACAGATTTTAAACTGCCTTTGTCAATGAATAGGACTATGAATAGTGAATATGACTAACCCTATGAATCAGTGAATATGACTTTTTTTTTAGTATATTAAGGAGTTGGGGCAAGTGGGCCACCCCTGGCCCACCTACCCCGCCCTTGTGGTGGCCCACTTACCCCAAACGCGGGGCAACTGGGCCACCCCAATTTTCTTTTAACCGTATCAACATCACAAGTACATGGCACTACAAAAAGATACTATGTTTTATACACTTTCAAAATATATAACATTTTGTTTTGTATCATGAACCGTTTGGAAATAAATAAAAAAAGAGTATGGTGGCGTGAATTACGAAAAGAAGCAATTAAAAAAAATTTCACAAAAAGGATTGTACCTTGTTACATACTTAAATGAAAATGATGCCATAATGTTTTCTGCGTCTATTGGGGTAAATACGTAAAAATATTGTAACATATTTTTTTTTTGCATCCATAATTCGGGAAATGCCAGGGGGGTGGCCCACTTGCCCCAATGGCCCACTTACCCCACTTTACCCTATTACTAAGAGAATTAGTCCCAAACAAAAATAAATTGTTTTTGTCATCAGAGTATTTAGCTTGTTTGCGAGCTTTAAGGATTGGTTCCATTTGCTATCATAAATTAACCGGGACCTCAAAGCCCACAGCGAATTACGGTGGGAAAAAATTTCAAAAATGACATTTTAATGTTTTTAGTGTTTCTTAAACTATGTATTCTTAGCTTTACAACGATATCTTAACATAAAAGTTTCAAGTACTAAAAGTATTTTTAATAAGTTAAAAAAAATGTTTCGGTACAATCCTCTTATGTTTCATAGGAAAGAAACCACTAGTTTACTTTAGGCGTTTATAGCTCAAAACTTATACTTTTTCAATGTGCGTGTGCGTTTTCCTCGGAATCTACTATAAGTAACCATCTGAAATTTTTTATGTGTATTTAGGAGGTTGGTTTCTTAAAAAACTTTTCTTCTTCTTTTTCTTCTTCTTCTCTTTCTTCCTTTTTTCTTTTTAATATTATCGATGGTTTTTTAGGTCAAAAACATATAGTTTAACTTACAAATTGATAATTTCAAGCTTAAACTAAATTTTTAAAGATGCCTCCAGTAAATTATACTTGAACATCTATTAGATAACTAGTAGAAATTTCATTAAAATGTATCAAACAGATTCTGAGGAAAAGGTACATAAAAAAGGTCATTTCAACGTGGGCTTCAATGAAGTCCTCCGGTCCCCCTTAATCAAAATACTTTAGCCCTCTAATGCATGAATTTTTATTTTCATCCCAAAAAAATATGTATGTATCTTTAATACTAGCACATTCTGGGAAAAATACTTAAAAAAATTAACTGCATTAGAATTTAAATAATTTCAATTTTTAAAAAATTTTCCATATGACAAAAACCAACTGCAAAAGTCCAATTTTGATAATAATGACTAGAAAACTACTAAAAATATTTCAAAGTAACCCTTTTTGACTATGATTAATTTTTCAAAACAATTTGTTAGTATTTAGTACTAATACTATTTTTCTTTGAATACTGCCAAAAACACAATTTCACAAAAGTTAATAACCTCATTTTTTAATTTTGAATACACTTTTACTACTGTCATCTATGAGGGTTATTAGTAACTAAAACTTTAAAAATGAAATGCAATAGATGAAAAAACACAGATTTGTCTAGGAAGAGCTCTAATTTAATAGAATAAAGTGGATTATGTTATTTGTTACCAAACGGTAACAGTAGGCATTAGAGGGTTAATATCCAAAATCAGTGCTTTAACTTCTTGATTTCCGTCTGTGTGGCATTCTAAAACTGGCTTTTGGCTCCAATATGAATAGAAAAGTTCAACCTTACTGCTCGATACAACATGTTGACAAAATAAAATTACTACAAAAAGTCCTAAATTGAAATAACGTCAAGCATTTCCCATGTTTTATCAAATGTTATGGTATTGAATACCCTGCAACTAGTTTACAGAACAAAAACAGAATTTTATGTAACGTTGCGACGTAAAATTGTTCAATTTACTGTTTGAATAACTTGTGAAAAACTGTCTTCCATTATAAAATTGAATTATACATAGAAGAATCTTTTCGACATAAATTGAGTTTTCAATGCTTTTCACAAAATGCACTATGCTCACCTTTATGATATAATCGAATAATATATTATTTGACACATTTTTGAATTGAAAAAAAATTAAAGCGTTATTTTTACAGGAATTATTCACGTGTATAACTTGGCGAATGTCGGATCTACATTCGAAGCTATGAAATTGAAGGGACAAGTTTGACTTTTCATCACGTTTTTAATCCTTTTAAATTAAATTTGATACAAATTAACTTTTACAATAACTTGCAAAACTGATGATTTATTTAAATAATAACATATGCTAAAAATGATTAGTTTAACAGAATATTCTTATAGGTAAACTTACTTTTAACCCTTAGTATTTTTACGCATACTTTTATCTACTTCAAACATGTTTTGCAAAATACAAAAAAAAAAGATACTAAAACTTGAAGGAAACTTTTTTTGTTAACTTGATTGAAATAATTATACTTGCAATCACGCTCATTTAGAAATTTCTTTTTTTATTTTCCGTTGCTTGCATAACAACAACTTAATTACATAATTTTTTTAGCGGAACGTATTTTTTGCGAATAACTTTTTCAGTTAAAAAAAACAACTACACAGTGAAAAGTTTTTTTAACAATTCTGTAGCACTTCAGTATAATATTAAGAAAAAAATTGAACTTTGTGGCCAATTCAAGATAAATTTATATTTTTAAAAAGCTTTTTAATACAGAGTGGCATTAAGCATTTAAGCAATTAGGTTTACATTAAATAATAACTGGATTTTAGTAATACCAAATATTGTGAAAGAAGAATCAGAGTATTATAACTTTGAATTTTAAATTCATTATCATTGTTTTGTAAAACGTTGATTTTTTAAAATTTATTTCAACTTGTGCTAACAAAACGTAACTTATTCAGTTTTAAAATTCACTTCAAACGTAACTGAATAAATAATTTTTTTGTAGCTCATTCATCTTTTTTGAAAAGGTAATTGGATCTCGATAACACACCAGAATATTGAAGGTGTAAGAATGTTTATTTTGCGAGTTTTCCTATTGTTAAATAATATCGTGTTTAAAATTATCAGAAAAACTCTAACGTAAATCATCGATCTCTTTTAATGATACAAGTAGAAAATTGAATTATTGAAATTGAATTTTAAACTCGCAAGCAAATTGTCAAGTAAGAAAATTTTCTATTTCAAGAGTTCAAACTACCTGTTTTGTCACACAATTAAGGGGCAAATCAATACTTCTTTGAATTATGAAAAAAGAATAAAATAAGTATCGATTTTGACTTGAGTATTATAACTATTTAATTTAAAACTCGTTTGATTTTTTGTTAACAAAGAGCTAGTTGGATCATAAACTATTGACTTAATACCAATCTATACTTTCAATGTAGCTGTCTTGAGAGTGTGTTGATGAGGAATACGTGAATTATCTCACTACCATGCGCCCCAAACATTCGGTCATCATTGCCTTACTAGGCGTGTTTACATGAGCCATCGAATCCATGGAATGCCAAGATCCCCATTAGGGGAAAAAGAGGTCGAGCAGGATTTGGTAACACCCAAATGATAGTCTGTTGCCGAGTCCATGGAATGAAACATCAAACCCTCCTTCATTGGAGAGTTTGCGACACCCCCCCCCCCCCCAATGAACCCTGCAATTCCGGTTATGTCTGGGAGAAAATCCCCAAGTGAGAAAAAATGCTGAGTTTGCTCGTCAATCCATGGATTCGATGGCTCATGTAAACGCGCCTACTGTGAGCATTAGATTTTCCTTGCTCTTTGAAAATATAAAAGGAAAATTATTTATTCTAATATACGATTACAAATAATCCTGCCAAATCCTTTGCCAAATAATTTTGGACGAAAAAATTTTAACTGTCTAGTTTCTAAATATTCTAAAAAAAAATAATTTTATTCATACCTTCTGCTGATGCAGACAGAAAACGTAGTTCGTTACAAAAAAAATCAACTAGGCAATTATTTTCGATACATTAAGCCTTAAAAAGCAGTTTATTTTATTGCTTAATTACAATACATAAAACACAAGGCATTAAAGATCAAATCAATTGCCCAATTTAAAGTACATTTCATTAGCAGCGCATAGGTAGCCGTTTAATCAAGGTATTTTGCAAATCAATAACTAATTACCCAATAAACATAAACATCTGGAACAGACATATTTATCAGAACTAACGAGATGGGTCACCAATATATGCGGAAACCGATTGTATTGATTGCCCGGTAATTAAACCTTCGGATGGGTATTGGATTTTTAAAAAATTCTGATTCGACGCTGTTTAGATTATTGAAAATTAGTTGCTTTGATTTTCGATTAAAATCTGAAACTTCTGAAGGAAGAAAAGAATTATTTTTAATTAGGGGGCTAATTTTCTTATATAGGATATTTAATTGCGTTACGAGACAACATTAATTCTCAGTGTAGGACAACATTTATTTGCACCCTACATGGTTATCAAGGCCAAAAGAAAATAACTTTTTTTTTCTTTTTTTTTTTCTCTTTGGCCTTAGTGTGGAAAAGTTGTGTATTGGTATTCATATCACGAGTAGGCAATTTCGTGAAAAACAAAACATATCTTTGGGTTCCATTTTGTCATTTCAGCGAATTTTACCATGAATTTATGATTGCGTATTAGTCTTGTAGTTAAGGTGAAAACCTTTTATTTTGGCCTGAATAATTAAAGTTTTAGTAAATGCAAGGTATTTCAGTTGTTTCCATATAATTCGAGAGTGCTGAATACAAAAATAGTGGGTAACTTCACACCTTGAAGTTATTTTTGAATGGGACGAGAACCATATAGGTTGGCTAAACATGGGATTGCGTCTATTTTTTGATTGGCAAAGGTATTTTGATTACTTATGTGCATGTTAGTCATCTCATAAAAGCTCTTAATGTAAATAATCATTAAATACGCATTTGAATTTGGTTTACTAGATTACACTCAAAAATCGTTTGAAATCTGTTGTTTATAAAGTTATTGTAAACGGATTGGAAACGATCGTATATTTTCATACGAATGCATTTTATACGGACGGTTAGACGATAAAAAAAATTTCAATTTTTTTACTGGTAATTTTAGCCACAGTGAGAAAAAAGAAAGTTTAATATTCTAATCGTCTATATGAGAGGTTTTTAAATGAAATTTAATGGTCGATTCCTACCAACAAGTTACCAGACAAAGCCGACAACTTAATTCATAAAGTAACCAATGGCGTAGGAAGGACTAATTTTTCAAAGTAGCGACTTTTTTTGGTACACTACAATACACAAAAAATACATTGTTCCCTTTATTTAATTGTATTTGCCCAATAGGGAAAAATAAAGGTAGAACAAAAAATATCATTTTGAACATTATTGCCCAAATCTATGCAAGTTGCTTCTTAAAAAGCTTTACATATATTTGGAAAATTCTGTCTATGATACTTCCATACCGTCATCGCAAATCCCAATCGTACTTATCAGTCAATAAACGGATAAATCTCATTTTGCCCAGACAAATCTCTAACAAGATCCGCTTATAGTGTCTTAGCTTTATCCTTCTTATCTAATAACGCAAACCAATATCATAGCCCAGTGAATAAGTAATCGATATCATGAAGACAGTCGGATGACAAAAAATGATTCTGGATATTGAGCCTGATTGTAATACAGCAGCCAATAATTGGCTAATATCCCTGGGACCTATTGTCAGGTCTTGACGGCTTTATCATGGAGAGATTTAATATTGGTTTATTAAAGATTTATCCACAACTATTCCTAAAACTAAGTTTCATAATGATATTTAATGAAAATAGGACTGCAATGCGCTGTGGTCTGTTTGAAACAACACGAAATTCGCTTCCTATGTCTTATAAAAACCTTTGGCACGTTTAGGAATAAAAATTATTGAAGAGCAATACGATGTTTTAATTGAAAAACGTAGTTAACTAACATCAAATAAAGATTAATGTCTATACATGTTCTGTTAACAAGACATAATTTAATAAATAATTATCATAGATAAATTGTACTCTATTAACGTGAAGTGTCGTTTTATCGAATAAATGGTTGGCTGAAAAAGATTTCGACATCTTCAGACCTAATTTATGACTTTCACTTCCAAGTCTTATTTACGCAAAATCAATTGATGTGTCATTTACAATTATTTCAAATCAAGACTATAAAACGTCTAAAAAAACTTGGATATAAATCTAGGCGTCAACTATGATGACTGAATAAGGCGTCGATTGAAATGGTCAAAGACGTTTTTGGGAGAGAATTTCGGGACGTCCTTTATCTCTCTATGATACAGCCGTCAAGACTTGTAGGAATATTGGCCAATCATTGGCTGCAGTATGGAGAGTTGGAGATTTCTTTGAAGATGGGTTTGGGGACGGTTTTTTGAGTAAAGTATATGCAAATATGTATATAATAGCTCTTAAATTTTCAATATATTTAATAAAGTTGAAGTTAAATGAATTTTTTTTACCTCATTTGAATATGAAAGTAAAATTTTTACAATACAACGCTTCAAAAAAAAAATTTAAGTGAAAACAGTTTACAGATTTGTACATTTCCTTAGCCCTTTTTGGTATTGGACATTTATTTGAACCAGCCAAATAGATAGCCAAAATCTAGAAATAAAAAGGCATCGATGATATAGGTTATGAAAGTTTTTCGGAATAGTTGCATAGAGTTTCCTCTTGTGTACCTATCTTATTTTAAAATTAGCTCGTTTCAAGTGTTTTTTTTTAAAGCTTAACACCATTGTCTATATGTAATGAATAAAATAAAGCTATGAACTGTTGGACAAAGGACATAAAATACAGTTCCCTGAAATCATACTTGTCAGGCAAAAATAAAAATTAGAAATCTGATGGTTAGAACTAAAAGCGTAAAGGTAATACCAATAGGCAGAGATGGGCGAACTCTCCACATTGCCAATACGCTTCTTGTGTTGTCTTCCACACTACGTTTATAACGAGAAAATGAAAGGTAGTATAATAGTCCGTCCGTCTGTCCGCCCCTCACTTTCATATCCCAAACAACAAATGAAGTCCCCCCAAGTGTGATACGTCAAAAAAATTCACGACATCAAAATTCGCAGACATTACAAATCTCAAAAAAAATATGGAGTAGACTGACCAGTGAGTGAACAGGCCCCAGTGAATGAACATTTGGTAAATATAATTAAAAAGTAAGGATTGAAAATCATTTCACTACACTGTGAAGAAAAATCTGTAACCATTACAAAAAAAAAATGTAAAAAACTTTTCCTAGAAAATTTCTAGTAAGTAATTACTAAAAATAGTGCTGTAAAAACACATAATATTTTTTTTAACATTACATGTTTATATTATCTAGATTTACAGGACTATTTTATGTATCCCACACAAGTAATGCTTCTGTAACTATACAAGAAAATTTTATGGATACTGCATTTTCCGTGCAATTGTAAAGAAAAAACAAATGTCTGCTTTCCCGGTGTGGTATCAAACCCCGGTCTCCCGCGTGCCAGACGGGGGTACTGACCATTACGCTACCGAGGAATAGCAGACTGCCCAAACCCGGGATCGAACCAAGAACCATTAGATGTCCGATCGAACGCTCTCCCAACTGTACCATGTCGGCACACAGAGAGTTAGGAAGTGAGAAGTGAAATTCATTTGAAACAATCAACTAAGTTATAATTTAAGATAGCGATTGTTCTTGATTCACGATCGAGGTCAGACTTTAGTTCGTGTAGCTCTAGTGCGACGATAATTCAAACCCAACCTAATCAAACCTTAGTGGCGATGTGCGCGACATTTCATGTAGAAGAACATGATTGGCTGAATCAAATTGCAAATACTAGAAAAAAATTTGTAACTGCGGAAATGAAGATTTCTGTTCAGAATTACAAAAACTTTTTTTGTAAAATTGGTTATTTCTGTAACATTACTAAAAAAAAATTCTGTATGTTTACAGAATTTTTTTCTCAGTGTAGATGGATTAGCAACACTGACTTCCTCCCCTCTAGTAGCAAGCTATCTGACATATGGTTGGTTGTCCTGGTCATTATGTCCTGGTGTTTATTCACTGGCAAACGCAGCACCTTAAACGTTCATTCACTGGTTAGTCTACCCTAGTTCATTTATTAAAAAAACAATAATATTTAATGATCATTTAAAAAGCATAAGAAACCACTTTTATTTGAATCAAATTTCCATTGCGATTCCCAACAATCCCTCGAAGAAACTTAATTTTTTAAAATAATAATTTGAAAGAAATTTCTTTTTTCGACATAAATCAGTTTGAAATGACGTCAATTATATTTTCGAAATAGATTCTTTGATTGTGCATCTCGATATAAATATTTTGCTTCTATTAAAAGCGAAGAAGATGACATATTGATTCTTTGAAACATAAATTAATTCAGCCAACGATAAGAAATAATTATTAAGAAAATAAAGGAAACTAGACAAATTTACCGCAAAATTAATATTGTGTTTGTCGCCTTTTATTCTTGTTGAACACATGTTGTGTGGAAGAGAGCTGAGTGACATATTCTTTTACAAACCTTGTTTCCCCTTTTTTTGGATTAAAATAACTGCCCAAAATTGGTTTAAAAATTAAAAGTGATTCTTAATTAAAGAGATTGCAGCTGATATTTTTTTTCCGAATTCTCAGCAACCATTGCATATCCAATTTTAACTTCACGCTTCGTCCATTCTAACTAATTAAGCCAAGTTCTTTTTTAAGAAACAGTTTATCTTTAAAAAATCTAATTGTCACACTTTTTGTCGTGTTTAATTATCGTCCATTTGAGAGGGTGTTTAAAATCAATTAGCCAATGAATAAGAAAGGAATTCAAAAACCTTATCGCGTTTCACAACGATGTAAATGATTCAATTAAGTCCCGATAATTTCCCTCTGGACTTTTACATTTTGTTTTCTAAAATTGTATTTTTTTCTATTTAGCTACTTTGGTTTAATAAGTTCGTAACTAACAGTTTTGCAAGAATATAGTTTATATGTTTGTATAAACTTTTTAACCTCTTAAAATTTGAAATTGACTCTGCACGCCTCTGTTTCCACGTATCAAGTTTCTTTGTGTAAAAAAAAGAGAAACTCATTTACTTCAAGTACAAAAAGTTGTATTTAAAAATTTCAAAGATTAAAATTGTATGATAAAATATTTTAACAAACAAAATACTTTGGGAAAAACAAAATGATTATACTTGCACTGACTTTTAAAAAAATTTCGAATATTGACTTCCAATCAAATGTATTTACACTATTTCTAAGAATTTTAAAGCTAATCGAGCTGTTAAAATTTTAAAACTGTGTAAATTTCGGGATGATACTTGGAACAACTTGCTTTCAATTACTGCAATCATTGCTATTATAATACGATATATCCTGGAAAAAGGAACGTTTTTTTTTTTCAAGCAATTCCTTTTGAAAGATATTTAATCCCTGTAAAAGTGTGTTTGCGATTCTTTTAGAAACTAAAACACGAGATAAATCTGTGGTTTCTCTACCGGGAGATTACCTTGTTATTTAATACAAAAGCATTGCTTGTTACTTTGCTACAATATTGCAAACTGTATTACTCTACCATTTGTTAAACTTTAATGGTTGTTAGGCAAGACGACTGTTTGAAATTCTCCATGTAAGATGATAGTATCCTATTGCGCAGTTGTTTTGTCAATGTTATATTTTTAGTCCCTTATAAAATGGTTTTTGTGAAAAGGGAAAGCTTTTTATTAAGATAAAGTATGCTTCCCTATTACTTTGTTCGTTTTCGATTATGTGGTTTTATGGCCAAATTGCCTTGTAGTATTGTTTTATTGCTAAGAAAATTACAAATATAAGAAGTCAGTACAAGATAAAATCTTCCGATGACATGTTATATATAAAGACTCCTATTGAATGAATGTATTTGAAAACTAGTGTTATGTAACACTACACAAAATTCAATTACCTCTCTATGAATTAATATAGACATTCAAAGGTGTGTTCAAAGGTGATGAACCTTGTAAGGTTATTTCAATAACTTTAAAATCGGAAAAGTTATAAAGCAGCTACTCCTTGGGTCTGCTCAATTATCTTGCGTAGTTCTTTCTCAACAATAATTTAACTAACTCTAACACTTCGTAATTTTCTCGAAAACCTTTTTATGGCGTCCGACAGTTACTAGAATTTCTTGTACTAAATTCGAAGCGTGTATATATTTTAGTTAGAACTGTAGGTGGGCTTCAGGCAAACAGAAGGAATATTTGAAACCAGTTTTTTCGAATCAACAGCCTCCGTGTCTGTGCAAAAAACAATCTCCAGAAAACACACTTCTCAAAAGAATCAGGGGAGCGCATGGTTTAACCCTTTCACCCCCAATAATTCCATTTGAAATCATAACTTTGAAATTTTTTTTCGCTCACTAAGTTGAACTGGCACTTATTTATCGTTAGATGGAAGAATAATGTCTTTTAAAGTGTTAAATAATGTTCGTTTTAATTAAATGAAAATATTAAGAACATGGTAAAATTCAGTATCTGCAATTTTATGAATTAACTGCGCACTAAGTTCTTTTGCTTGCATTCTAAGATGTTTAAAAATTGACCCTAACTTTTTTTTGAAAATAAAGTTTAAAAAAAGCTATTGTTAAAATTTATTCAAAAGTATGATTCAAATTTTCCCCCTTAAATTTTAGTTTTAAAAAAATGATCCCTTCACTCTGTTTTTATATTAAGTAATTGACAGTCAAAAATTATTAAATTTCAAGCCTTAGTATGGACAAAACGAAAACATAAAATAACCATTGTGATACGTTTGAAACAAACTTTTGTCATTAAATTGGTATTAGTGCTGTATTATAATAAGAAATCATCGATTTTAATTTTTAGTGCCTTTGAAGGTTATTCAAATTGAAATTCAATCGAAATAAGTCTGAAACTTTTGCTGCAAAATTCATAAAAATACTTCCATATGAACGGTTACAGCATTCTATTTTTGATTTATTTGAAAGATACCTATGGATAAAAAAAATATTGCAAGATCCACATTTTTTTATACCTTGATGCCCCGATCAATCATTTTTGGTCGGCCTAGTTTTACAAGTGACAAGAATCGGAGATAAAAATCCTACGTGTGAAATTTTACATTTTTATTACTTTTTTTTTAATCATTTCCATATTTTCGCTTTTTTTTATAACATGTCTAACACCAATTCATTGCTACTATAAGTCGATAGCATAAGACTACTTGCGATCTTTATTGATAAATTCATAATGATACAATTGGCTTGTTTTCAGAAAAAGTAGTTACTTGCAGATTTCTTTTCTGCATTTCCTTCGATTGGTGCTCTATCGTCACGTGACATTGAGACGTTGATTCACCAATCGAGGATCCAGAAGGAATTTATTTCTATTGCCACTCAAGACCCGAAACACATCCATTCAATTATATCTAAGTTTACCAATCAAATTAAAATGTAAACTTTTTATAGAATCTAGCAGTATGGTCAAGCCTTACTGGGAACCCGTTAACTTCGCATTGCTTCTTTTTAGAGGCATGCTTACTTGTGAAACTACACTCAAAAACAAAATTAAATTCGTGTTGGCGCATGCGCACTTAAAAAACCAAAAACTAATATAGGATGAAGCAGCCTTAGGGTGAGCGCATATCTCAACCAAACTCAATCAATCAAACTGTAGAGGATGGCGTCAAGCCCCCGTTTCGGCCCGGTCCATGTATTTTCAAACCCTGTTATGGTCCCGCAATCCCACGTGGATGACGTTTTTTTTAAACTAATTATATCAATTACAAATCACAATCAAATATGAAAAAACTAAGCCTCAGGTGCACACGTAGGTATTAAAAGGAATCTACATTAAAAATTTCGAATTTTTTAGAGCAGTCTAAGTAGGTCTTTTGTGAACCACAGACAGGCAGACAGACTCTTTCTTTTATTATTATATATTTTGAATCTGGATTAAATATATTAAAAGTTTTTTTAAGGAACATAAATTTCGTGTTTTAAAAAACAAAGCAATTTATTGATTCCCTACTTGTAACCGAAATGGTAGTACGAACACTGTTCACTGTTCTGCATCATATACATTTTTTCTTAACCAAGTCTAAAAAGTTAACCATAATTGCCATACTAAAACATAGCATTCTATAATTAGAACATACGTTACAATTCAAGAAAAACTTCCAGAAAACCATTCCCAACCCTCTCGCATTCCAACCCACGTGAATTATATTCCCTTTTTATCTTCCAAAAACACATACAGCTTCTGGTTTTTTCCAGAAATATCCATAAGGTTTTAAGAGAGTAATCATGTCTCCAGAAAAATAGGGTCTTCCGGTGCATTTACGAGGTTTTCCCGATAGACCGTTCCCGGAAAGTATGTTTAAGAAGGAGATTTATTGGTTATGTGGCCGGTCCTTTTAGTCAAGTGACAAGGGAAACAAATTTTATGGCCAGATACGGATGAGTATTTTTGAGAAGAGCGACTGGTGAGGGCTTTGTTATGAATAGGCATTCCGGAAAAGCCTTAGTATTCGCAAATCGTTAGTATTTACAAATTATGTGGCTTGGGAATGAAATAATATTAGGGTCTCTATGACACAATGTAGGATGATAATATATTTCTGAAACATTTTCCAATACAAACTTTGTTTTCTAAAATTACCTCATTGACTGCAAACAGGGCCTTATTTTTAAATAGGCTAAGTAGGCTGTAGCCTAGAGCAATGTGCCAGTAGTCCGGCAAATTTTTAGGGGCGCAAATTTTACGAACAATTAAAGCGGCATTCGGCATAAAAAATTATTATAAAGAATATTTTTAAGAAAGAAAACAAATATTTTATATTAAATGTGCAAATCGTAAACGTATATATAGTATTTATATTTAATAGTAAACATGATAGCTGAGAGGGCAATTGCAATCTTCCCCCTGCCCCTTCCCCATTCCTGATATGGAAGTTGAAAGACAAATAGAAGTACAGTTAAAAATATTCACCTATTTCACTTTATATTTAGAGTGGACATAGAGAATTATATGTAGAAAGAAATAAAAATAGTCTTGAAAACTATATCTGGCAACAAATCGATCTAGCTTACAGGTGGTAAATCTTTAAATCCGACCCTGACTGCAAAATTATTTGGCAATTTGTCAAAAGAGATATTTTTCATCTGTTAACTAATATATTAGTGCAAATACGTAAGCAGATAAAATATGTAACCACTGATACAGATTGCACCTGTTGACAACATTGTTTTTTTTTTCGTTTGGATTGCGAAAGGAAAAGTTGGAATATAGGGTAAACTAACCAGTGAATGAACGTTTAAGGCGCTGCGTTCGCCAGATAATAATCACCAGGACATAATGACCAGGACAACCAACCATATGTCAGAAAGCTTCCTACTAGATGGGAGGAAGTCAGTGTTGCCAATCCATCTAGTGGAATGATTTTCAATCCTTATTTTTTAATTATATTTAACAAATGTTCATTTACTGGGACCTGTTCACTCACTGGTCAGTCTACCCTACAAACTATACCCGTTGTTCAGTAGTCAGGGCGCCTGACTCCTATTCCGTCGAAAAGAGTTCGTATTCTGATCTTGTGCTCACCTTTTATTTTTAAAGAACTCTAAGCAAAGGAAAATATTTGTTCTGTGCTAATTTTCTTATTTTTTAACCCCAGCTGCTCACGAGATTAGAGGGGAGAGTTGGCGAAATAAAATGTTTGTCGAATTCAAGCTTAAACAAATTGACGAACGTTCAATGCCTAACAACTTAACGAAGATTTTCAAATCTAGACCCTTAGATATACGTAAAGTGTGTTTTAAAATGTGTTTATTTTTTAAGAAATATAAGACAAAATAAATTTTCAAAAAAAACCTTACATTTCGATAATTTTTCATTTTTTAATCAAATTTTTCTAATTCCATGCAAGAGATATAAAGTCTGTAAAAACGCAACAACCTATACTTTACAAAAAAAAAATCCTACTAATCAGTTATGTACTTTTTACGTAATATCGAAGATGGATTGAAAGCCAAAGAAAATTGTCAATTAAACTTTTGGCACATAGATTACATTACCTTAAACACTTCACCTAAATTTTATAAATAGGTTGTGAAATTATCATTTATGTACTTTGCAGTGACTGGCTGCTATGTAATATCTTAAAAAGAAACTTGTTTGTTGAAATTACTCTACAGTGTTAAACTTGTATAGGTGGTCATACTGTAAAACTTTTCTTGGCAACGGAATGTTAATGAGTAGCTTATTTAAGGAAAATTAGTGAGGCACACAGGCTACCACATTCGCGAAAATAAGCTATATATGCTTCAGGCCCATTGGCTCGAGGTATCCTTAGACTCATTGTGCCCACTACCCTCTATAAATACATTTTGGTATTCACAATTCTTATATTCTGTATTTAAACAAGATATCCACTGCTTAAAACAGGGGGGCTGGGGAGCCCAGTCTTAACCGACTGGGCTCTCGCTTACTGAGGGAACTGAGCACTCGCTTAGCATGCGGAAGGTCCCAGGTTCGGGTCATTGCATAGCCAAAAAAGCTGCCGACCTATAAGCGGCCCGTGCAGCTAAAAATGTCCGACGAATAGTACCCCGTGCAAGGGAGTGCATGTTAAAATATCCTTCTAAGTCCTAACGCTGCGTACGATGTCGCCCTTAACGGTTGCGTTGGGTGCCTATTCAGGTGTTGGCTCGTTACCTGACTGTGGCTCTAAAATTCGACGCCCGTCGCCAATAGCCCTCGTGTAGCTCTAGTGCGACGATAATTCAAACCTAACCTAACCTCTATACATACATTTTGGTATTTACAATTCCTATATTCTGTCTAAACAAAATATCTACTGCTTAAAACCGACATTTGATTTATTGCATTCGTCTCCTAAATCCCTTTCTATACAAACAATAAAACTTTTAAAATCCCTGCATCCTTTTTTGAAATGTGACCATCACGAAAAGAAACTGACATGAAACAAATCTTGACAGATTCCTTTGATTTTTCAGGGTGAAGCAAATAAAATTTGTATCCTGTCCTGGGTTTGTAAATTTCAAATCAAATTTGAGTTCTGACAGATTCACTTCTAGAATAAGAAGGCCTACAATACCGCGTTTTATGCAAATATCAAACGTGGAATGTGTTAGCAATAACTAAACATGATGCAGTAGCACAGCATTGTTACGTATTCTTCACAGATTTTTATTTAAAATCAAGAAGTTATTGTGGGTCGTGTCGGATAATAATTTATACATACTAATATAATCAGTTTACCTCTTCAACAATTGAATTAATATTACTCAATATTTCAAATTGGAAACCGTAAAAATACAGTTTTTAAAATGGTTAAAAGTAGCTGATTTGGAAACTGAAACTCGAATTTAAAACTTAATTATTTTTAGATTTTCACAAATTTTTACCTCTACAGCAAATCAGTTATTACATTTACATCATTATTTTATTTTGCAATAAATTAAAGGATATATTAAATTTACGTGTTTTTATTGCAAAATAACCAAAAAGTATAGTTTCCATAAACTAGTTACAATCAACAAAGTCATGGTCTGATATTTTTGTGAACTAAAATGTCGAAGGAAAGGGAACAATTCTTTTAGAGCACTTTTAAATTTAAACAATGAAATCTAAAACTAATTTTTGTTAAATCCATGCGATTCATTTATATATCGATCTCAGTAACAAAAATGAAAATTTTTGGGTTGATTATCATTTAAATACATTATTCAACGATAAGCAGTCATTTACAATAGTCAGTAAACTAAAGCATGCTATTAATTGCTCACTTTCCAAAATCGTTAACTTTTCAATTCTTGCTCACTAATTGGTCCTTTTGTTTAAAGGAATCTTTAAATATTTGCCAAATATCTGTTTTAGAATTTAAACGAAGTACGGTTTAAATCTATAGGGAGTTGAGATTCCAAGTCCTAATGAAGTGTTGAAATATTACTAAATGTCTCAGATCTAGACTTTAAAGGAAGTACGAGGCAGCGGAATGGTTAGGGAGCCAGCCTTTGGGTTCTGGGTTCGGGTTCAAATCCTGGTAAGGCATGGATGTTTTGTGTTTGTCCTGTGGGCGGTCATTGAGCAGTTTTCCACGGGTACAGGTCTCTGGAGACTATTTCCCCACCCTTCAGGGACATGTCTAAATTGTGGAGGTGGTGCGAGATAGATGGCAGCATCTGTCACGTATATGTGTTGTGTCTTACTTAACGAAGGTTTATAAGCGGGTCTCTGACCGAGTACACAAGTCTAAAAAAATGTCAACCATCCAAATGATGTACGGCTTAAGGTAGGCGAATACCCAAAATTCTAAAATTTTAACTATTACCGTTACTATTTTACTTATTATTTTAAACGGTGCTTTTCGACTAAAAAAAGGGGTTTACGCCAACACTTCTAGCATTAAAAGTTTTACATTAATTTAACTGAAATTTTTCACAGATGCTATTTCAATATATATCCGTGCAATGAACCTCTAACATCTGGTGTAAGTATACAAGTTTTTTTTTTTTTTCAAAAAATGTCCAAGTGTAAGTTAATTGAAAAAAATCCTTTTTTGTGGTTCATTTATAACATTTTTCTTAATAACTTTTTTTCTTGTAATTTGCATGTAACTCTAGAGGGTCATTGCATGTATCAGTTCAAAACAAAGAATTTAACGCATAATAAATGTTCATAGGATGAAAAGTCAATGTGGTAGACTTGTTGGCGTAAACCTCTTTTTTTAGTAGAAAAACACCGTTTAAAATAAATCAATTATATTTAAATAAAAATAAAAGCCTAAATAGTGTTATTCATTTTATTTGAAATCACTATGCCAAATTTGGAAAAGATTAAAGCAATAGTAAAAATTTTAGAATTTTGGGAAATTTTGGGTATTCGCCTACCTTAAATCTATAAGAAGTTGAGATTCATACGGTTTGAATCTATAAGAATTTGATATTCTCAAAGTCCTCATGAAATGTTGAGTTTTTACTAATTATAGAAAGTTAGGTCAACACTGATTTTATCGGTAATATCATTGCATGATAAGTTTTTGATCTTGGGAATATCACGATCGGCTACTTTTAAGTTCTGCTCGTCTGTAAAAGAAAGATGGCCTGACCAAAAATGATGGATTGCAATATCAACTAAATTTGAAACTTTTTTTTCAAGCGCGAAATATGATGGGTTGAAGTATTTTTTTTTCTTTGTAGGTGTCTTTGAAACTCATCAAAAATAGAGCCTCGCATCGGTTCACGATCGATAGTTTGGAATGGATTTTGTAGTAAAAAGTATTGGTCTGATTTCGATTTTCACCTAAAGTTAAGAGTCGTCGATAGCGTTTAAAAGCATTTCTTAGTAAAATATATATTTTTTTGAAAACAAGTAACCTTTAAATTTTTTAAGAATTTATTTTTATATTCATGTCTTGCAAGTTGATACTTTAATTTCAAATAAGAAAAACATATATAATACCTTTAGTAATAATAGAGTGCTAAAACGAAAGTTTTCCTCAAACTCAACATAGAAGAAATTTACTTTTTCACGAGCATCGTGGTATTGAAACTTCAATGCGTTCATCTTGATAAAAAAAATACAATTTGCAGTTTAATATTTCAAGTTTGAAGCCTTGGGGGACCTTAAAGGATAAGTATATATTGATTCACTAGAACTGCAATGCTAAAATAAAAGTGAGAATATTTTTGCAGTGAAATCATGCTTACTTTTTTGTCAATTTAATATACCTCAATTGCATAAATGATTCTAAATATCTTGTGAAAACAAATAACTGAAAAATTACTACCAAATAAAATAAATTATTAATCATTAAAAAGTCATCCCAAAATGCCGAAACACTATTGAATTATATTTTTAAAAAAACGAATATTAAAATAAATAAATAAGTTCGCAAATATTACTTTCTAACTCTTTTCCCCACAAGTTATTATGTATTATTAATCACAGAAATTGCTTATTTGCATACATTTACAAACCCCCATTCCTTATTTGCATACATATTAACTAATAAATGACTGGAAAAGGTGAAATTACGTGGTCTAGATACCTTTCAAGAACTCAGAACTGTGAATAATTGGAAATTAAATATAGTTTAATTTATTGTAAAGTTATAACTAGATAAGGCTCGTGTATCATATTTTGATGTGAATACGATGATGCAAGAAATTGGTTTTATTATGAAATATGATGTGATTGCATACATAATTTATATTGCTGCAAATTTTCTGCTAGCATTCCAACAAGTTGAATTTGAATAAAAAGACCAGATTCAAATCTGTAGTCGCAATTCAACTAATATAAAATGCATAAGATTAGGAATTTTTGTGCTCTTAAGGCCTGGAAAAAATATAATTTCGAAGAAATAACCAGTGAAACTTGGATTTATGCAAATTTGTCGGATGGAAAAGCAATTCAAATCAAATGTATGCAAATGATTTATTATTTTAATACACTTTACTTAAAATCTAATTTAAAATAATTGAACTCATTACCATATGAAATATGAATCGTTTCTGCTGATGGAAAAAAGTATAAGGTCGGCAAGTTTTTTTTTTTTTGTCGGATATGCAAATTTTCTGTTGTTCAAGAAAGCATTAAACAAAAAAAAAACTGCCTAACAGTGCATTTATGGTTACTTTAATCTTCATCTGTGCTATTGATATCGATGGCGAGACCGAAACAATTGTCCGTCGTAAAACGCAGAAATATCCTTGGACTGAATGCTTGTGGAATGAGTGGTGTAGCTATTTCCAGGTCTATCGGTAGGTCCAAAACGGCAGTCAATAATTTATAAAGGATCCTTCAAAGTATGGTGAATGCAAGCGCAAAGGCAGACCAAGTGCACTTGCAAGGCGCCAAAAATCACCATTTAATATGGTAGTAAGTTCGATTAATTTAATTGAGAAATTAATTAAAGTGTATTATAATGATAAATCATTTGCATACTTTGCATTTAAATTGATTCCACATCGAAAAAATGTTCAGAAATCAAAGTTTCACTGGTTATTTCTTCGAACTTATTTTTTCCAGGGTCTTATATCAAAATTTATCTTTTTCATAAATAAAACGTCGTATTTTTTTAATAGGTTAACCTGGGAAATTTCATTTCTCTCAGAGGAAAACAGCATTTTTTTTTTGCAATTTGTCTGTTAAAAAAAGATTTTGCGTTCAATTTCAATTTGTCCTTATAAAATAAAGAGACTTCTTTCTTTGAAAAATATACTGTATTTTTCTAGAGAACCAACTGACTGTTTTTTTCTGTATTTTTTTTACAGTGCACCCATTCGGGTTCACACAACTTCCGTTAATAAAAAAATAGAATGACTTGCCCTTTTGACACTGTATAGTATAAATTTTAAGAGAGTTTAAAACTTTTATAGTTTTTTGAGAAGAGAGGAAATCCTTAACTTAGCAAAAGTGTTCTTCTCAAAATTAATGGAAATCCAAATATGGTACGAATCCTTTTGTACATAAAATTTTAAGTCTCCCATAAAACCAAATTGAACAGGGAAACCTTAAGGAAGTCTCCGAAATGACTTCGTCTTTAGCTCGCCTTTTATATATCTTTAATAGAGATTTAAATGCATTAAGAACTTAGTTCTCTGAACTTACAGTGATCTCAGTTTCTAAAATAATAGTTGCGAAAGGTGTTCCTTTCATGTACGAACTTGGAAACCTTTTAAATTATACATTGTTATGATAGGTCTATTATCGGATTCCTTGTATGGTTTTATGTTATATGCGAATATAAGCTTTTGAATCGTTGTATTTTGGAATACTTCATTGCAAGTTTATTTGGCATCGTATTACTATGCGGTAAAAGGATAATTTCAATATTCATTTTGGAAAATTGATTGTATTTCGGGAATATGGACATTTTCACCTTACAAGTAAATCAGAAAATAACTTTAATACTATTTTATCGGTTGATATCTGCAACGAATTGTATTATATTGAAACTTTCACTTTTAATCTCAAATTACAATTGCAACTGTGCGGATGATATTACTAAGTAAATAAATATTTTGTGTGACTAGATGACGACAATCCACTGAATTATATCGATTCAACAAAACCAGTGTGAAAACTTATTATAAAATAATGGTTTTACAAGTTTTCATTATAAAATTATATGAAATGTTAACTTATTTCAAACTATACCTAAATTAAATCTTAAGTCCAAATTTATCTTGTGTTCAGTAAATAATTTATTACTTTGGAACGAAAAATAATCAATAATTAAAAAAAAAATTTGGTGAAATATTTTTATTTAGCCGAAATATTTTTAAATTGCAATAAAAAGATAATAGAAATTAAATATTTATTGTATAGTTTCGAGTAACGGTAAGTATTTATGTTTGAAAACAATGTTTTTACAACTAAGTAAGATACTTTATTTCTAAAAAATTTATGGGAAATTTATGCCCCTAAAGTGTATAAAATTTACGAAAAAAATATTTTCACAAGTGCGGGAAATATACATTGTATCACAAGAAATATTTTAGAAGGCGTATTAAAATATTCTTATATTCCTTTATTCCCATTTTATGCTTTGAGACGCCTACAATGCTTCGAAATTGAACTTTTAAACTTTGTTCTTTAGCAAAAATGAAACATGAAAAAAAGAAGTGAACTCTGAGCGATTTTTTTGTTTGAAATATTCTTTAAAGGAAATAAGTTGAGATAAGATTCTGAAATCTACCGTCTTGTTTTCCTTTCTGCGGTTGATAAAGGTACAAATAATTTATTTTTAAAAGTGGTACAAATTAGATTTAATGAATATCAAAATTGCTTTCGATTTCTTTTATTGTTGAACAATATCCAAAAGAGAGCTTTCACAATATTTAAAGTCTTACTCACTGGGGGAGATTTTTTTAATTTAAATCCTGAATATACTTAAACTAATAAATTAAATAATAGGACAGTCCATTTATTTTTAATTTGAAATAAATAAGTATTTTTACATACTCCATAATTGGGCATAAAATTCTGGTATTGAGGTTCTACTTTACTTTAAATTTAATTACTAAACCATCTATTTTTCATAATATCTATACAAAATCGCGTTCACATAGGGCTCCTGATTTTGAATAATTTTATTAACTCAAATATTTTTATTGACATAACGAAAAGCATTATAGACTTGCAAGACCCAGTGGGTTGGGGTGTCATGCCACAGAAATTACCCTTACAATTTGTCAATACTATGAACGATTAGCCGAAAAGATATCTTATTATACTAAGATATTGTTTGTAATTACGCCTTGTATGCGATGTTACTGCACGCTAAAAGTGTCATGATCCAATGCCCTGACACAGCGTAAGATGTTGCGACAATGTTGTTATGGCTGCTTTAGCTATTTTCAGCCGGTCTCGTATCTTAAACATAATTTAAAATTATGGATATTATAATTAACGGTTCCAGTGCAACGTTTCTTAAGCCAAATTAAGTATAGGCTAATTCCATGTAACTGTAGTGTAAGTCACGATTTGAGAGAGATTAAAAGTTTTTTTAATTAAAAAAATCAAATTAAATAAATCACATTACATATTTAGTTATAATAAGTGTAGATCAACTATTTTTCTCAATTCTTTTCATTTAATGTTAAAACTTGAAGTGATAATCACTTTTTACAAACGTTTACTTACACTACAGAAAGGATAATTTTTCATGAAATTACCCTATAATTATCAATATTCATTTCTGCATGCACTTTATATTAATTTGTTTTGTAATTTTACCAATTAAATAAATAAAAGTACCGTTGAAGTCTCCCACTACACCACTGTTAAAAATAGACATTCCTACAAAACTTCTGTTCCATGTGGTACTTAAAACAGATCCCCCAGCGGTCCGTTTCTAATGACGGATTTCGATCGTAAATCCATCGAAAAGTTCCCATTCCAAAAACTATCCCACAGCGGTTTTTATACGAAATACTTGAATTGGTTATTTTAACAAAATAAGTTGGTTTGGAGCTTCCTTTGGAATAAATAAGTGAACCGTAACTTAATTCGTGTGCTTACCTATTTTAATGATATACGTTGTATCTGGTAAGTGTTATATGGAACTCTATAACAAGTTATATTTATTGAATGTAGAGAAACTTTAAAAATATATTTGAAGTAGCAATTTTAAAATAAGGTTTCCAAACTTTAAAGTATTAAGTATTTCTTTCGTGGTAATATGGAATTGAATTCAGCCGTGGCCATCATAAAATGCATTGTGTTCAACGAAACTGCTGTTCCTTAAACGGTACAGGCAAAATAAAGTTGAATAAATAGTAAAATATGTGGTAAGGTCTGGCAATAAAGGTAATTAAATTAATTTTTAATTTTAAATGAATTGCCATAATGTTTAGCCTTCAAAATTTGCCTCTCCAGGCTGCAATAAAAAAACTAGCCTATTTAAATTTTTTCTTTGGGTCCCTACGCGAGATCGTGTTGTGTGCTTTTGAAAAGGTGCTCCTCGTCCCTAGACAGCAGTTTAACACTTTGCTCTCAATCGTTTTAATACAACATTTTATCAGCTCTCAAAGGTTCGGGTTCGGTTTTGTTACAGTAGACATAAGATTTACACAAGTCTATGTTATATAAAGGAATCGGTAATAAATTATTTTTTTAATTCCCATTTTTAATGTACTGGATGGGATTAAATAATCAGATTCTCAATTGATATTCGATAACTTCCAGGTGGTACATTATTTTTGTTGTTCTTTGGCATCAGTTTAATTTTCTTTATAAATTTCAAGGTACAATTAATGAAGTATTATTCATGTGGTAAAATGTGTGATCAACCATTAAACCAACATCGTACACGGCATTCGAACATTGAACCATGTATGGCATAATGTACACCTTTCCACGTACTTTTCAGTTTCCCGGAAAGTATCAGCGAGAAATTCAGCTTTAAAGAAAGCACAGAATTTTTTAAAAATAACAAAAAATAAATGTTTAAGATTTTATTTTTTCTTCATATGCATAGATATAAAGATTCAGAATATGAGATAAACATTTTAGAAAAATTATTAAACTTTGATTTGAATATAACTAATGCATTTCCACCAGTTCACCAAAATAAAAACTGAGCAAATGTTACTAATATAGTTCTGTAACTTTCATTATATGAATAAAGTTCTACTTATTAATCAAAAATAGAAAAGTTAACACAAATCTAAATGAATTTACTAAAACTATTAAAAACTTAAAGTTGATGTTTTTATTGGGAAATGAGAAGGTGTTAATTGGTTATGCCTAAAGTCGTCGTTAATTTCGCAAATATTAAAATTGCGAGTCACGTGTAACTCTATAAGGCTGATATTTTAAAAAGAGTAAAACCATATAGTAAAACCATATATGGCCAAAAAGCATAATATGATTCTGAATAATAAGATATTTTTTCATCCAAGTAGTTATAAAGAGATTTATCCAAAATACTTTTTTACCTTTTCAGTCCCAAAGACAATTAGGCATCATCATTTTAGAAATTTTTTCTGATCGTCTATAGCCATTTTATAATATCAAAAAGCACATCATTCGATTTTTCAAACTTTTTCGATTAGAAGATATTTTTTATTAATCAAAATAGATGTCAACCACATTATTTTTTTTATTTATGATCAGAAACAAATTGATGCCAAATGGCATCACTGGGACTGAAAGGTTAACTCAGTCTAAGTTTCGTTTACATTGTTTCGAGAGGGAAACCGTGTGTATGGAAACGCAACCCAAACGTTCGAAAACTCAAAATACTATGCACTATAAGCTTCATATTGTTGTTAAAGTTATATTTGACTTAGAATTCCAACATTTGCAATCAAATATCACGATTGATTATCTTTAGGGGACGAAACAATAAACATTGAACGCGACTCGGAGCCAACAGAGGACATCCTACTCAAGTATCGGGTTTATTTTGACAAAAATTTAACAGGCATTTCTTTTAGAAACGAAAAGAGAGAGTTTCACATTTTCATCGACAATGATATACATGTTTCTTAAATCCTATGTGCAAGAGGAACGGCCGCTCCTATACAAACTACACAGCTGCACACAAAACATCCGATAACTGGCCAACCGGCTGCACAACGGTTAGGGAGCTGCCCTTTGGAGCTTCTGGGTGTGGGTTAGAATCCCGATAAGGCATGGATGTTTGTGTTGGTCCGGTATGTGAGGAGTACGTGCTCGTGAAATCTGTTGGGTCCGAAAGTCCTCTGGGCGGTCATTCCGCAGTTTCTCACGGGTACAGGTCCCTGGAGACTATCTCCATCCCCTTCAAGGACATTTCTAAGTTTTGGAGGTGGCGCGTGATTGATGGCAGTATCTGTCACGTATGTGTGTGTTGTGTCTTACTTGACGAAGGTTTAAAAGAGGGTCTCTGACCAAGCCCACAAGCCGAAAATATGTCTACCAACTAAACAAAACCGATATCTGTATCGTCTAGGCTAGAATGGCCACATTGACGCTATGGTTACGTCAAGCATCATTTCTATCCCACAATCAAACGACGCTTCCATTCATTCATTCATTCCTAAGGTGCATACTTAGAGGAAAAATACATAGTTTTAAGAGAAAGACTTTCAAGATATCTCCACCCATTACCTTACATAATATTATTATGCCAAACCAAGTCGTTAAAAATGTATTAGTGTATTAATTAGTATCATAATTTCGTATTAATTTATGTCAAAGCAAAAAATTAGGTACTTATTTTATTTAACATGATACTTTCAATCATAAAAATTATTCAGTTTGCAAAAAATACAAATTCAAAAACCACATCTTATAGTAAAATGGTGCCGCTTTTTTTAGATGATGTACAATGGTTTATATGTAGGAAATCAGTTCAGTTTCATTGATATGCTTTCACTTCTGTTTCACTATCTAAAGTCCAATGTTTGTTACAACTTTGGTAAATTACCGCTTTCGATTCACATCGAGTAATTTAACTTATGGAATTCGACTAAATGCTTGTAATTGTGTCCCAAATTATTGAATGCATTTACGAGGGAACTGCTGAAATTTCACATTACGGTTGTGGTGATAATGCATTGGTTACAGTAACGTGATTCATTGTATCTTGGAAATATTAATCGATAAGTTGTCATTTAAATATGGTTCAAAGTGCGTGTAAATAAGTATCGTTTGTAGCTTCAAAGCATTGAATTTAAGTACATAACTTAACCAGTATTGTTGTTTTCACTTACATAAAAAAAACTCATTGAATTTATATTAGGGAAGATTAATAAAATCAAAAGGATAGGAAGTAATTTTTCGAATGTCGGCTGCTTTTTCAACTTACAGCTGATTAAATATGCTCCAAATCCCGACTTTGTGTACGATGTAGCAATTAAAAATTGCATTGACTAGCCTACTCAGTGTCGTTTCGTCACTTGAATGTGGTTCTTAATTTCGACGCCGAAGCTAATTTCCCTCTTGTAGCTCTAGTTAAACCTTACTATACCTTGTCTATCCAGAATGCGAGCCTCGAAAGCATTTTCCTCCCCTATCTTCGCATGTGGTTTTCTTCGAAACGGGGTAAGCACGTTCTTTCCCACCCTACTTGTGCTTGAACTGTTCGGATTGTTTAACGCACAACAGAACCTCAAACGCCCTAAGTAGTTTAGAAAAGTGATGCACTCCCCCCCCCCCCGATTCTTAGAAAACCGAGCGAAAAGTTGAGGGAAGATTGTACTCTCGGAGCTCACATAGTACATAGACAAGGTATGAAATGTATAAAAATGTTAAATCTTACTTTACGGTAGAATATTAAACCTTACACTCAGAGAGATCAGTTTATCAAAGAAAGTGCTTTCACAACATTAGTTTAAAATTAAATTTTTTTGCCTATTATTTTGATGTTTTGATATTTAAAAAAAGTTTACATATTTAGTAAATATTTTAAACCTACAATCCTGTAAATATTTTAATTGCATAAAGAAAACAAATATTGTTCAATGAATTACAGTTATAAACTAATTATATTGTTTGTTTGCTAAAAAAATATCAGCTTAAGCTCATTTTCTAAGGAGATAGACCAAGAAATTATTTTTTGCTTGTTAACATTCAGTCGTTTGCGAAATAGTTTGAAAATATTTTTTTTCAAAGTGTGAGTCTCATTAATTAGTTAATTTTAATTAAATATTTAGTGAAATGAATGAATAATTGGTTATTCACTATTTTTTTAATATATATATATTGAAATTATTTGATATCCAAACCTTTTATTATTTCACATAACTAGATGAATACAAAAACAACTCGAGTTCTAAAAAGGTACAGAATAGATTTCTAAAGACAAGATTTTTTCTAAAATTTCTAAAGAGTTGTTCAGATATATCTTTGCCCTATTTACAAAATTTAATTACAAAAACACTTCTAAAACATACACTATAAAATTTCAAGCATTCGGTGCAATAGCTAATTTAAAATTTAACGCAAGCAAACTATTTTTGTTAATTAAATTCATACGCTCAAATTGATTTAACTTTAATTTGGGCAGTCATTATCAATGGAATACATTTATTTTTAGAATTAATTAAATTTTAATAAAATATACTTATTTTTATTTAATAATATTAAAAGAATTATTTAAATTTGATATGATTAGAAACAAAAAATGAATTTATCAGTAAACTATACCATATTTATTTATGATCTCTAATTTCAATTAATATATCGCTCTCTTTAAATATGATATTCATTCATCCAAAAACTATTAATTAGCATTGCTTGCTATTTAGTAAGGTTGAAATGTCTTTAAAGGCTCAGTGGCTAAGTAGTAGTGCTCCGCATTGCCACGCCACAGTTCCTGGGATCGATTTCCTGATTGGGCGATTTTGATTCATCTTTTCATCCCTTTAGTGGGTCGATAAAATGAGGACCAAGCATGCTTGAGAACTGAACACTGGTGGTTTCGCGCGAAGTTAACCACCTCACCGAGACATGCGTAGCACCCCAGAGCATTTGGCAAGCAAGCTGAAACAGGCACTACAATTTTTGACATACTAACGTACTGTTGCGCCGATGAATTTAGAAATATGGTTTTTAAATCTTCAGCTTAAGCTATGTTATTTTAATTGTCATCGAAATCGATACAAAACTTGAAGCATTCTGAAATATTCTCTTTAGAATTGATTCTAACTTCTGCAGTACAATCGCTAAGCAAGTTCGTGCGTAGAATATTCGAAGTGTCTCCAAATGTATTTGTTCGAGGTTCGATCTCTTATAATACTCTTTTTACTTATAAAATCCAAGTTTTAACTCTTTTTTCTGAGATTTCTTTGAAGCTTAGGTTCTTAACTTAAATAATAATGAGATTAAGTATATTACTGTACATTATTTTTAAAATATATTCGTACATCTAAATATAGATAGAAATGTCTAATTAAAATAATTGTATGTGTATTTCTGAGGTATTAAGTATTTTCATCACCACCTTTCAAACATATTTGTTTACACAACAACAGCATTTTACAAGTTTGAAAACTTAATAATATTTTATCACATGTTTAAACAAATCTAATTTTTTAAATTGGTACACTCTAAGAACTTTTAATTAAATTCTGTAAATGTCAAATGCTAAGTTCCGTGAAATTGACGTTCCTTATTAGAACTATTCTAATAGATTGTGAAAGATAATCTTTCCTCACAAAAACCAATCATATTATGTGGTCCTTTTCATTTTTTGATTGCAAATATCGATCGGAAGACGCTTTTTCATTCATTTCAAGCTTTTTATATGTTCTTTTGTCCACCAACTAATTGAATAGTTTATTTCAAAAGCCAGACCTTTAGATTTAATTTAGCACAACATTTGACGGTTTTCTGAAATGAGATTCAATTTAAGCTATTGGACAACCAATCATTCTTCTTATCAGCACTCCAGATAAAAATTCGAACAAGACTCCATTTTGGCTTAAGATTAATAGAAAAAAGCCTGTTAAGTTTTTATGACTTACAAAATTTTTTCTTGCTTCTGACTTGCAGAATTTACTATGCAGGGACGTTTTCTTTTTTTAAAAAAATTCAACTAAAAACGTATTTCTTCCAAATTATTCCCATCTTCTGAGGCGTTTGTATCATGAACAACAATACCGTTTCCGTAATGGTCGTTTCGTTTGTAACTGCCTCAGTTTTAAAGAGATTTTCCCGAAATACTTTTTAACTCGTTCTAAGTTTTGTTTAGATTGTTTTGAGGCGGAGATGTTGTAGAAAAGCAATTCAACCGATCTAAAACTCAAAATACTATGCTCAAGACTTTTTTAAAACAATTTCCCAAAAGCATTCTTTACCATTAAGCTTTAACTGACTTTTTTATGGCTTAGATTTTTATATTTTAAATTTGTATTTGATTTAATTAGTTTTTTCCCGTTCGAATGTTTTGTCTTAGTTTTGAACCAATTTTATGTTTATGAATTTGTTTCGATAACTTGCGGATATCGATCAGAATAATGCAGCTTTTAAAAATTGCAAAACTGTGTTACATCAGCTTTTCTTCAGTTGAAATAGTATTGTTAAAACATTTTCAATCTAATTAGAAAAGTTTTCTTAAGGTAGGCGAGTACCCAAAATTCTAAAATCTTTACTATTACTTTAATCTTTTCCAAACTTGGCATAGTGATTTCAAGTAGGGGAGAGTGGGGGCTATTGGGACGCAGGGATAATGGGACAAGGGCCCTAAAGCTGGGAAAATATACTTTTTTGCAATTTTTTCATCAGCATTGTAACAGTTACACTTCACATTTTAACAACCAAAGATCATTAATTAAACGCATGTGCTGATGAGGAGAGAAAAATTGTTGTTTTGGAGAATTGAAAGTTAATTAAAAGTGTACCTTGTTTTTCACTTTTGAAGTATTAAATAAAAACTTTCTATGAATTAAAATACAGTTTTAGATAGATGAAATATCCTAGATTAAGATAGTTTAAGTCAAATACTGTGGTGAAGTACAAGTGCTTCTGTGTTGGGTCATTTATAAAAAACAACACTGTGGGGTCCAATGGGACAGAAACAGTGGGGTCTAATGGGACACGAATAAACCTAGCTTTGCATGCTTCTCTCGAAGAATCTATATTAATATCTTATGTCTTATTCGGTCAATTTGCCAAAAACTTTTTTAAACCTTAATTTTAAACTTTTTCACCCTATAATAAGTGAAAGTTCAAGTAGCTTTATTGGTGACATATTTCCACCTGCAATTTTATTAATTACATCTGAACAGAGCTTGATGAAGGATAAATAAATTGCTGTTGGTAAATTTTGTTAGTAGGCAAGCTATTTTTTATTTGTTGGATTGATTTCTGAAAAAGGTGATGAACTGAAAATGTTCGTAGGGAAGGGTAGTTACATTTATATTCCGACATGTGTGCTTGGTCAGAGACCCGCTTATAAGCCTTCGTCAAGTAAGACAGACACAGAAAGAGTTTTTACTGCCACAGAAAAAGGAAGTACACCCAGACCAAAGTAGGGGAATCGAACCCGTACCCGTAACAGTGAAAATGTTCGTTAGAATGATCTGAAAAAGGTGAACGATGGTAAGCTATTTGAAGATAAAGACGGTCTTTTAAATCCTTGTTCCGTGAAAAAGATGACAAGTTTGGGATAAATTTTAGAAGATTTAGAGTTATAAAGCTTAAGATTTAGTTATAAAACTAAAGATTTTATAAAACTAAAGGTTTAGTTATAAAAACTAACGATTTAGTTATAAAACTATCCTTTCCAGTTATTCAACAAAAATTATGGGAGCATCTTCGATTTTGAGTTTTAACTTTGATATTTCATCTTTCAATGCTGAATAATTGTTTTGAAAAATTTCGTTACGTTCACATTATTTAAATTGTATTTGCTTTAAAATTTTATTTTCTGGTCATTTTCTGATTCATTTCCCCTTTTTTAAATATTTTATTAAGGCAACATTTAGCATGTCCCATTAGCCCTGCACCCTGTCCCATTAGCTCCCACATATGGGGGCTAATGGGACTTTTACATGTTTGTTTAAAATGCTCAGCATGCAAAATATAGTGATGTTTTAACATTTGTCGAATGACTTTTCTAGCAAATGAATGTTCAGTTTATGAGCTTGTAAAAAAAGAAATTAAAATTAATTTATTTTTGATGAAATACAGAGGTTGAAAAAAAATTGTCCCAATAGCCCCCACCCTCCCTTATAATAAACAATGCTTTTTAAGCATTTTTTTATTTAAATTTAATTGATAAATTTTAAACGGTGTTTTTCAACTAAAAAAGGGGAGTTACGCTAACACTTCTAGCATAAAAATTTTTACATTAATTTACCTGAAATTTTTTACCGATGCTATTACAATACATATCTGTGCTATAAGCCTCTAACATCTGGTGTAAATATCGTATTTTTTTAATGTCCAAGTGTAAGTTAATCGAAAAAAAATCTCTTTTTTTTAGTTAATTCATAACATTTTTCTTAATAACTTCTTTTCTTGTAATTTGTATGTAACTCTAGAGGGTCATTGCATGTATCAGTTCAAAACGAAGAATTTAACACATAATTGATGTTTATAGGAGGAAAATTCAATGTGGTAGACTTGTTAGCGTAAACCTCTTTTTTTAGCTGAAAAACACCGTTTACAATAAATAAATTATATTTAAATTTTAAAAAAAGGCATAATTAGCATTGTTCATTATATTTGAAATCACTATGCCAAATTTGGAAACGATTAAAGTAATAGTAAAAATTCTAGAATTTTGTGGAATTTTGGGTATTCGCCTACCTCAAGTCCCATTCGGTTACCTTCTCTGAAGATTTAGAAAATATAACAAAATATATGTACTCAATCTTCCTTATATACTAATACACTTCCATATTAAATCGTAATATGTAAACGTAAAGGGTCGTCTCCTTCATTGGCGTTTTGTGACAAGCGAGACCTCAGTGAAGGAAAATTTCCCCTTGTTTTTTTTAACAGCCAAAACGCAAAATACTCTCAAAATCAAATGCACAATAAAATCAACTCGGAAGCTTCTGAAGCGTTAGCAACAAGATGTTCGTTTGCTGAAATCCTAATAACACCGAGAATTGGATACCTTAGAGGAAGTTAAATCTATGCAATAGGCATTGATTTATTCTAGTTTTCGCTTGAAAATATAACTAAAATAATTTTTAATATCTCATAATTTTAGCAGCAAAGGCCATTGACTCTTTAAGGGACATTCAATAGTTTTTAAATGTTATATTTAAACAAGTTGATTTTAGGTATTAAGGGGTCTAAGGAGTCTTAAAAATGTGCAAAGAAGGAACTACAAAGTATAGTTTGATCTGTCATGTAATTTTTTAACTACTCAATATACAAGTATAATTTTTTTATATGTAATTCTACAAGATTTATTTATTATAAAACAAATTTTAAAATTTATGAAACTTTAGCCAAAACTTAAAAAAATGATATTAAACATAAAGCTATTTTAACACATTGTGATTAGGCTTGCGCGGCAAATTTTGAGGTCAAAATTGAAAAAATGACCTAGAAAATGACTTTATATTGTACAAATATGTACAAACTAGGACTTATACCTAAATTCTCAGCTCAATTTTAATTAGAAATTATTTTAAGAACTTTTTTCTAAAAAAATTAATAAAATTTTTTAAATTTTGATTTTGAATTCATTTTTAAATAATTTCTAATTAAAATTGAGCTGAGAATTTAGGTATAAGTCCTAGTTTGTACATATTTGTACAATATAAAGTCATTTTCTGGGTCATTTTTTCAATTTTGCCCTCAAAATTTGCCGCGCAAGCCTAATCACAATGTGTTAAAATAGCTTTATGTTTAATATCATTTATTTTAGTTTTGGCTAAAGTTTCATAAATTTTAAAATTTGTTTTATAATAAATAAATCTTGTAGAATTACATATAAAAAAATTATACTTGTATATTGAGTAGTTAAAAAATTACATGACAGATCAAACTATACTTTGTAGTTCCTTCTTTGCACATTTTTAAGACTCCTTAGACCCCTTAAGAGGTTTTTCTTGAATCAAACACTATTGGGCGGATATTGATGGCTAGCAATACCAATCTTTTGGAATGAGCGGCTCTAAAAGAGCATTTTTTTTTTACTCAACTGTTGATTTGTTAGTATATTACTCAACTGAGGAAAATTTGCTAAACTCTTTAAAATCGAAAAAATATTTTCCACTTGTATGTACTGGATACCTTAGAGGAAGAACTGCCTTAACTAAACTTTGAACTATGCCTTAGAGAAATTAAAACCTATGTTACAGGCTTTGGTCTATTCCATTTGAACATAAAGTGGTCAAATATAATTATTATGCTGTAATATATAGAAATTCCGGTTGAGTTTTCAGAACAGCATGCAATAAGATCTAAACTGCAATCATTCTCGGAAACGCATTATCCAAGTTAAGAGTCGTGTTCTGATGAACAGTGGTAAAAGTGGGGAAAAAATAATTGGGGGGGGGGGGTGCCTTCAATTAGAATGCCATGCCCCCTCAATGGATTATGGATTTGAGAGATATAAGAAGAGGGGGGATGGATAGCCATTTTCTTGAAAAGTGGGGTGACGCCCCCACTTTACGTCTATCCCCCTTTTCAGCACTGCTGATCAATATATCATTCTATTTAAAATTTCTTAAGCACATAATATCATCGATTTTCATTAATACCTTTTCTAAAATCATGGATACGGGATTTATCTGAAGAGAGAAGAACTTAATCCATTTTCGCCTCATTTATCAAATACCATATATAGATTAATTAACGAACTATTTTTAAGATTCTTTTTCTGTGTCACTTAATTTGACTTAATTAATTATCAGGATTATGGTCTTCATTTATCTTTTTCTGTTTATTTCGACCAATTTAAACTTAGAAAACGACGAAGCTTCCTATAATTTAGAGACTGGGAATAAAACTATGTCTTATTAAATACTAACTTAATACACTAAAACTATGTACAATTTTTTCGTGGTTAAAGGTTATGTTATAAGACCCATGTCTGCAAAGAAATTATCAGATTTCTCAACGACTACATAATTGGAAATACTACATACATGAAACGACTACAACTACTCAACATGAAAGCTTAGCTCGGTAAGGTAACCAATTACTCTTCGTGAAAGCTGCTTCAAAGGGGGGAAAAAGCCAATTTATTCTGGGGTTTTAAATAACGGTAATATCTTTAAATACAAATAATATGTTTAATATTCCAACAATAAAAAAAGATTTGGATTCTTATAACAAATTTTAATTGCTTATATGTTTCTGTACACTCATTTCATTCACATGCGAACTTCTTCAAACTTTTTGTAATTGAAAATAAACTAATTCCAATATTAGTGCTAGAACAGCAGTAGAAAGGCCGACAGTTAACAAAGCAAATACACCAGAAAGATCTTCAACAGAAAGATGGTGAATTTCACTATTGAATGTAAAATTATTTGTGTAACTCAGTTGTGTTTTAAAAAAATAATGCGCGTGGATCTTTCTGAAAATTCCACCACTTGCGAGCCTTAAAATTACTCTATTTAACTTGCGTTTGCAGCAGAAATTTCGATTCATTGCAATTCCGAATGAAACCGTGTACAGATAATCTCTAGAAATTAAAATGTCGATTTGAGATTTATCTTTAACGCTTCCCAAGATAAAATCATAAGAGATTACAGCTGTGTTCTGGTCAATAATTCCGCCTCCATATAGATTTTTTGTTGAAATATACCAATTATTTTTATCTATGTTTTTGCCCAGCTCTTGGAGATGTGGTTGTCCTGTGGAGATAAGGTATTCCACTATGTTCCAACCTTTTGGTACGACGCATCGATGGGTTCCCACCCTAACTGCTTCTGCAAGTTCCTTGAATGTTTCGACTGTCTTTGCCTTCCTCGGAACAACCATAAAGGACAGCAGAGCCCCAGCATAGCAATAAGTCAACACCATCGCGAAATACGACCAAATCATAAGTTGCTGCTTTGCAGCATAACTTCTACCCCTGAGTGTCATAGACTGCCTCAAAGTCTCTGATGTTAGTTCAAAAAAGATTCTTCCAAATGAATACCTTCTCTTGAAGATAGTCCACAAAGTTAGTGACGTCACTATCAGGCACCCCAAGAAGCACATCCATGTTGACAAAGAAAACGGAAGTAGGAACGCATCCTTCGATCGCATCGGCATCGCTTTTTCTATGGCAAAAGTTTCGGAACTCTGCCCGTAAGGAGTGCTGAAGTCGACAAATTGCGTCCTCTCGTGTGTTATCTTGATACCAGTGAAGGCTAGATCTGCCTCGCCTCTGTGCGCCATACCAACCAACCCAGTCCACGAACCGTTGACGAAGCGACCATATTCACCGTCTTCCGGAGTGAGCAGTCTGTAATTTAAGCCAAGAGCAGCCAATATTGTTTTCAAGACTAATCCTTCCTTGCCGACAAGGTCTCCATTGGCATTAATTTCAATAATTTTGCCCACGGGTAAGATTGCTACAGTTACGTTTGGTGGATATTCCATGGCTGCCGAGCGGTATTTGAATTTGTCACTCTCTTCTGCGTTATTTAAAAATGCTCAGCTTATAAAATAATCCAATTTAAAATACAAAATTTCGGATAATGTCCAGTTTTTTGTATTTTATTTCTTATCTAAATATGAGCTTAAATGAAAAGGATTTGCGATATTGATTATATGTGTTGTATGTGATTATTATGTATGCATTATATGATTTGTATAGCATAAAAATTGAACAAATGACATCAGAAAAATAGTAGATTAGAAAATTTAATAAAAAAAGCCACTAAGCATTAAGTGTGATTATTATTCATGGCGTGTTTAATCTCGCATAATGATTGAACACAATGCCATGTTTTGTAGTTTTTAGAAAGACAAATACTTATCTAAAGTAGTTTATTATTCGTTCTAACTTAATATTTATCAAATGATATTACGAAAGCATTTTTGTATACTGAATGTAAATTTAAAATCTTAAAATATTGTAAACCATTAAACTAATTGAGAAAAGGGGCGATTACTTTCTATATTACGTGATTTTTTCCAAAATTATTAAAGTTTTCAAAAGTCATACTGATAAAAGGTCAACACTAGCGATATTTTGCAAAGATGGTCTTATTCGTAAGTATAACGACTTTTTTTTTTAATTTCTTTTGTAAAACTATACTTTGTAAGAGACACACATCATAATCCATTCGCTATGTTTTAACTTAAAGAAGACCAGTATAAAAAATATAAAAAATAATGTCCTGTCTTCGGGAAACTTGCAAATGAACCAACCTAATGTTTACAGACGGCAGCGTATTTACCATATTGAATCGCTAACGACCTTCCTGCTTAGCTGACAATCCTACTTCGAGAATATAGATACGTCTAGATACGCCAAAGTTAGGAAGTTCTCTGTATCAAAACCATCAAGTTAAACGCGTCATGCGTTAGGACAGGATGTCATTTACTTTCCATTGTTTATAAGGCGAAAATGGGGCGAAGTGGAACTTTTTGGTTTAATTTTACAGTTTTACTAGACTAATATATATAAAGTTAATGTTAATTTATAAGAAAAATTAACTTCAGTCACCTGCCCTAATTCGTGATGCTCTGACAGTACTTATAAGTCCCATAAAAAGTGCTGTTTTACTTCTCCTTGTTTATTTAAGAGACAGTGCATGATAGTTGACATTTCATTAATGCAGTACACAGTTTTAATGCGACCAAGGTGGTATACAGATTCATTCAACAAAGTTTAACGTTGCAGTGCTCAGTGGCTGAGAGGCCTAACGTGTCCGCCTCATAAGCCCAAGATCTCGGGTTCAATCTCCGGCTGAGTCGTCGGATTTTCTGGATGGCAAAATCTTGGGCACACATGTCATATGATTACGTGGCATGTAAAAGATCCATGAAGTATTCATTTCGCGGTGGTTCTCTCGGCATAATTTAACATCCACAGAGAGCTCAGATTCCTTGAAATCTGGGCGTCAAAATTGGTAGCGAGAGTCGCCTAGATGATGACAAAAAAATGGCTCGCAGTTCTGGGGAATATGCCGAGTCTGCAAAGACTTGCCCCCTACTATTCCAGCCCCATTGGTGAAAAAAAAAGTGTAACGTTATTAATCAGTGTAATTTTGTTATTATAAATAAAAAAATAAGGGGAAAACGTAAATAAATTCCTCATTAAGTCCATTTTTATGATCCAATTTTTTTAACGTAATATACTACTATTATTATAATTGTACATATAGCTTTAAAATAGGCAAAGACAAATAATCAAAATTAAATCTTAATTCAGTGAATAAAGGGTTAACTGATACAGGCTGATCTAATAAAGGGTGACCGATACAGTCGGATCTAGGCCATCTTAAATCCATATTGCTCTGTGCGAAAATACATTTTGCAAAATCCCAATTTGTGATTCCGCTAAAAGTATTTAATTTTTTTAGACTTTTCATTACAAAAATAAATCATAGACTGTCACAAATATATAGTTTTACAAACGGTAGTATAAGACGTCATTTAATAACATCAATTCTCCATAATGACTCAATGAATGTATAGTGGGATTCTAATTGAACAACCAATCGAGATTTTGCGTTGACAAGCTTTACTCAAACAGTGTGTCGCGAATCGTTAGAAGTAGCGTGTTAATTTTGTAGTAGGGAATAATACCTTCGTTACTTCAATAAAACGCAAAAGATTTCTATTTAACCTTTTTTTTTTGTACTAGTGTGTCTATCCGCATACAAGATCACAACACGTACAGTCGTCAAAACTTTTAGTTTTTACACCTGTATTTTAGATTTTCAAATGTCGGTGTTTTACAATAGGTGTACAAAAGTTCAAATCGTTAAATTAAACAAAAATGTCCTAAAAAATTATGGATTTTATAATGATGTAAGTTTTTCTTATAAAAGTTTCTCTTATAATGGAATGTTAGCTACTGATAATTGCTATACAATTAAAACCAGCACTCAAACCTTCGTTAGTGATCCCTGTAATTTATAACCACTTTCTGAAATCGATAATTCGTTGAAGTGCTTTATAATGGCTCTAATATTGCCTCTACAATCCAGTTAAGACCTATACTTAATTAGTTGCTTGTCGGTGTGATAACTAATTGAAGTGTAATTGGATTATTATAGTAGTAGTAGATGGGTTGAGTTTTGGAAATTTAAAGATTTCTCTGCTAAAACTTTATTACTGGAAGAGAAGAAGTAAACATACTATTGATAATAATTTATTGTATTTATCGCAATATACACTGCGATGCAAAAGTTTTGACAATTTCAATTAGCTGTAAAATTTACAATTGTGATAGTAGAGCTACGAAAACTCCTAAACATGCTAAAAAAGTATTTTAAAATGCTATAATTGAAACATGATTGTTTGATTTGCTATAGTAATAATTTTTTCATAAAACAGTAATTTGTATGATACGATATTATAGTATTTGTCAATGCGAAGTTATGCTTATAGGTATTTTAAAATTCTATAATTGAAACATAATTGTTTGATTTGCTATAACAATAATTTTTTTCATAAAATATAAATTTGTATGATACGATATTATAGTATTTGTCAATGCGATGTTATGCTAATTTAAAGTAGATAATGGCCTAATTTCACATTTTTATTGATGAATTGTATTTTTTAAAAGATAAATTAAAAAACACCATGTCCGCTGAACTAAACAGATTTAATAACTATATTGGTTAAATTTTTCACCAAACAGACTATATAGCCACTTTAAATTTTTATTCAAAATTTCAGAATTTTTGTCTTTAAAAAAATTAAACAGTTTTTTTAAACTATCGAATGAAAAATTCTAAAAGCTGTTCCACAATGATCATGAAAGATAAATATCTATGCTCAAGTTTTTCGAACTTCGTTCGCAAAGTTCCTGAAACTATTAGTCAGAAAAAAAACTTCCTAAGAAATGCAAAAGATCTAGGAAATAACCTTTAACATGCAGACTTATAATTTTTCATTTGAAATATAAAGAAATTCAAATTATACTACGATTTTACCTATGAAAAAAAATAAAAATCGTACTTTTCAAAATAAATGTGACATGAAAGATATATGTAATATCCTTTAACGTACTGATTTATATTTTTTCATTTGATGTACAAAAAAATTCAAATTATCCCGTGATTTTATCTATGAAAAAAATAAAATTCGTACTTTTCAAAATAAATGTGATATCCCCGAAAGTTTTCGGCACGTTATATTTCTTTAACGATTTTAGTAAATCAACTTGGAGTCGAATACCCTAAGCTCTATGGGATAATCAAGTCAAATCCAATAGAAGGTTTCTTTTTCTGGAAGCCATTCGGAACACAGAAGTTATCATTTTCGATGTAATTCCTTCACACTTTGATCATATGCACTTTTTCTGAGCTAGTTTTTAAGAACTGTAAATGATATTTTTGAAAATATGTCATGCTGGAAAAGAGTCATTATTACGGAAAACCCCTGTACTTTTGTCGCTTTAAAACAGTTTCGCTTACGTTACGATCTTGAACCCTTTCACTAAACTCGTTTACTGTTTATAATTGTTTTCTCTAGTTGTACTTTAGGGGGACGTGCTAGTATCAACGAGGTTGCTTCTTTTGGTATCAATATGTCGAGAGATTTGGCGGCTGAGTTAGTATGTCGCTTCACTTGTAACTGAAAGGTTGCATGTTCGAGTTGGGCCTGTCTCAACTCTTTTTTCAATTTCAAAAAGCGCGAATATTTTACCGAAATTTATCTTATATAATCTAGAAAAGTTCCAGTATTTATGCGATTATTTTCCAATAACTCAATTGCTTGTTTAAAACCGTCAAATGGAGGATTTGTTTTCAAGCGTATAATGAAAATTTCTGATTTACCATTCGTTATGGCATCTTTTGCCCTGAAGGAAAACCGACAATTTGATTTTTAAGTGTAATTTTACAACTATTGCATACATCGAGTGTTAGCTTATTCTACACATAACTTCGTGACTTTAGCAGTTTTAAATTGGAAAAATTGAAAAATTATATAACACGTGAGTATGGGCATGAGGCTTAGAGGTACACACGTATAACTTGTTAAATGTCGTCCATATAAATTATAACAAATCAGAGTTTACGAACACACCCTTTCCTCCACCAGAGAAAATTAAGTGAACTGCAAGTCCATAGTAACCTATTTTCAAAAGTCAAATCTGTTTTCATTGGAGGGTTTTCGAAACCCCCCAATGAACCCTGCAATTCTGGTTCTGCCTGGGCGAAAATCCCTGAGAGGGAAAAATTGCGGAGTTTGATCTACTTTCCATGGATTCGATGGCTCATTTTGCCTTAATACTAGTGGCTCCATCGTTATCTCCAAGATAGGTGATATATTTGATCAATTTAAGTTTTACTTGTGTTTTCATCAGAAGTTCATTATTTTCAATTTTAATTACTCTTTTTAGTAAATTATCTGAAATTAAGTGTGCCATCAATGGTTCCAATTGTTTTTGAATTTAACCCTTTCAGTCCCAGTGATGCCATTTGGCATCATCACTTTCAATATTTTTTTCTAAATGTTTATGTCCCGTTATGACATCTGAACACACATCATTCGATTCTTCATACTTTGTTCTATTCGACAATATTTTTCATTAATCTCAATAGAAGTCAGAACTACCATTTTTTTTGTTTAGAAAATAGTTAACAAGCGTTTCACCTGATTTTTGAAAAATTCACTTCAGTTCCACATATTTAAAACACAATTTGAACTATTTCGGTTAAAATAATTATTAATTTTTTTTTAATAATATGGTCAGATACCTTAAAATATATAACTCGAAGCGTTTTTAGGTAATATATATAGTTTTTATTTTGTTGTTTTCCACATTTATAAAATTTTGGCATTATTTCAAAAACCATATAAAAAATTTTAATGAAATTTTTTTCTTATGGAACTCTTATTTTTGACATAAAATAAGCTTATTTTGTGAACATCAGATGTTTCTGTAGTGTAGTAAATTTTTGGGACTGAAAGGGTTAATCTGCGTATGAGCTGTCCATTATATTCGTCGTTTTCTATTTACTCATCATTTACAACTTTGCCAAATTGACTAGGTGATATGAATCTTAAATTAAGTATAATGTATTTTAACAAAATGGACGGAGGTGTCATTCTTTCATCATAAGAGATAATAAATGATTTTTAATAACTTAAGATAGAATGTTTATTTTTGTAGATTGTAAGGAGTCTTCGATATATTTGAATTTAAATTGGTTCTTCAGAATAGAGTCTTGGTTCATTAGTTGGTTCTCATCTTCGTTTCAGTTAGCTTAGGACCTGGTGTGATAAATATCCATTTTTATAAGGCCATAGAAAATAAAAGAATTTTTATATGGTTTGATATCGATCTTAAATTATCTGTAGTGAAAACTTCTTATGACTTAAAACTTCAATAGTGTATATAGTATAGTTAATTAGCCATTTACTGATTAATCTTAATTATTTTTTATGTAGTTTGTAAATTGTTGCTTTGGATTTTGTTCATTAAAATCAATATTTTGATCAACCGAATTATTTTATTGAGGTTTGTAAAGATTTTATTCTTTACTTTTTAAATGGCATTACTAATGCTTTGAGCGTGTAGCTCTAGTGCGACGATAATTCGAACTAAACTATTACTTTTAGAAATTATTGCATAACTAAAGAAATCCAAGGTCCTTGGTATACCTCAATGCCTGACTCAATCAACTGAAGATGGTATTTCGAACAAAAAAGTGCCTTTCAATTAATCTTAATTATTTTTTATGTAGTTTGTAAATTGTTGCTTTGGATTTTGTTCATTAAAATCAATATTTTGATCAACCGAATTATTTTATTGAGGTTTGTAAAGATTTTATTCTTTACTTTTTAAATGGCATTACTAATGCTTTGAGCGTGTAGCTCTAGTGCGACGATAATTCGAACTAAACTATTACTTTTAGAAATTATTGCATAACTAAAGAAATCCAAGGTCCTTGGTATACCTCAATGCCTGACTCAATCAACTGAAGATGGTATTTCGAACAAAAAAGTGCCTTTCAATTTAAATATCTCCGGGAGGAAAAAAAAGCTTATTAAAAAAATCTTTGGAGTTAAACTTTTTCCTCCTATACCCTCTCTTATACCAATTTCAAAACACTAAGAAAAACTCATTTTAAGTTAAAAATGAAGCCAGATGGATTTAGTAAAAAAATAAAGAATTACCCTTGTATTGGGTTGCAAATGTTCTAATCTAAAAAGTTGTAAAAATAAGCTATAAAACATTTTTATTTTCATTTTGGAGAAAAGTTTCACATGCTTTTTGAAAAGCATAACTTGATAATATAAATTCAATTCAATTCTTATTTTAAAAAGATTTATGTACTTTAACATTGAGGCTCTGCTAACCCTCTAATGCAAGTTTTACTCAAGAAAAATATATTTCGATTTTTGATGAACATGCATTAAAGATATAATATTTTAAAACATCTTAGTTTCGGCACTTAATTATATAAATATTTTTTTAACATTGGCATTGCATAGACTTAGCACTAAGGATGATGATTTAAATTTGGGGTAACTGTGTCATTTGTATGCAACATAAAACCTTTTCCATAACTTTTTTAATTCTAAAGCATCGGTATAGCTTCCAAGAAATTGCAAATTTCGAAAGTTTCCTAATATAAACACTATTTTTGAATCACTAAAGTTTATTAAAATGTATGTTACCAAATGTCAACAGTATGCACTAAAAGGTTAACATCTTTGTCCACAAAGTCAAAATCACAACTTTTAAATTCAATAAATGACAATAACAAACAACCAAAAAGGCAGTTAAGCCTCCGTGAAACATTTTTTTAATGTCACCAGCCAAAAATATCAATCGCAGATGTTTTTGAAACATGGCGAACTGGAAATATCTTTTAAAAAGTACGTTATAAAAAAACCCTTTTTATTTGAATTTTTAATTTTACACTTTAATTATTGAATTTCAGACTATGATACATTTGAAATACGTAATTTCTTTTGTTTAAAATCGTGTGATAACCCAGCAAATCCTGACAGTTAAGCTAGTGCGAATTGAAATTAAGTGGAACTTTGTATTTCCAAAGAAGCAAAACGGGTTATGCAAGTGCATGACACGCTTTTTACCAGAGGGTAAAACAATTAAAAAAAAGTGCGTATGAAAAAAAAATCTAAATTAAACTAAAAAAACTCCACAATTTGTGGTGAGGAATCATTTTAGATATTCCAAGCATTAAAGTTAAGTATAAAAAAAGCATTTAGTCATTAACTCGTGGGAAATGTAAAACATTTTACTTAAAAAGTTACAGAATAAAAAAAAATAGAATTTGAAATGATATATTGTTTTATTCGTTTGTTTTATGAAAGACGTGAACTTTGGATAATTAAACATAGCTATTACTTCAAAGTGGTTACAAAACATATATTATAAAATAAAACTAATCAGATTTTTTGAATAACACCCGAATCGAAAAATTTAAAATCGGTTAACCTAAATGTCGTCTTATATTATTCAAGTTTTTAACAAATAATGCACCTTTATTAGTGAACTTCTCGGCATAGTGGACAGCGCGTCTAAATCCCAGCCAGTGGGTCCCGGGCTCGAATCCCTGTTGGTAAGCACATGGATGATTGTCTTGTGAATAAAGTGTTATTGGGTGTGTGTTTGTCTGTGTCCTTATTTGTGTAAAAGAAGTCCAACCTCTTCGGAGGCTCTGGTAGCCATCGTCTGTGATATAATCACAGACACGACAACAACATTAGTGAACTTAAAATTATTGTTTTTGTTTTTTTTATTCAGAGTATCACCTTTTTATTTGCACAATTTTGCATTTGATGTGTTTATCCATACCTGGATATCTTAGAAGCATAAATGCCGAGTACTACAGCTTGAAAAATTCCGACAACAAAATGATACATCAGTTAAAAATACATTCTGAAATCCTCTTTTGTTTCAGAAAATCTGCTTTACATTATAATATCATGATTTTGCCATTTCTATAAAATATAAAACGAAATATTTTTGCATTTATTTAAAATTTACTTTTTCCATAATATTACAAAATTCTATTTTAAGCCTTCCGTATTGTTTAAAACAAGTAAAGCAGCATAAGTCTTCTCATTTTGAGCGGTTATCTTTTCTTGAAAATAGATTCGTTTTTTGTTTACATTTAACTTAGCTGTTCTGATAAACTTGTAACAAAATTTCATTTAAAATTTTATATTTTAATCAATACTATTCAGTCTGTTCCACCTGCGATTTTCAATAAAAGTAGTGACAATGTTAACCTTTTACGCACTGTATTAAGGTTTCATTTTAATAATTTGTCAATATAATTATAATAACTAAATTAAATTGTAATTATAATTAAATTTCATCGACCAACAACGAAATTTTGTCGAATGAATATGATTTTATTCTCAAATGTTTGAAACTGAATACTGCATTACTAAAATCCTCAGTTCCCTTACGAAACAATGAAAAGTAAAAAAAAAAAAATGCGACTTTTACCATCAGGGCATAACGTATTCTGGCAGGTAACTGAAGTTGAATTTTTCTGACGAATTTACTTTTCCTTTGTTTACTTTACTGTTTTAAAACAGTACCATTCAATCAAAAAAATCCACTTTGCACATATTTTATCAAAATGAACAATGTGATTCTAAAATACGACGCCCATCGCCAATAGCCTTACCTAACCAAATGAGCAATAAAAAGCAAAACAGTGGCTTTAGAAGTGATACTTATATAATACCCATGAGCAAATGAAGGATTAAATGCTGCTGCATTGGCAATGTACAGCAGCAAATTTTTCCGCATTAACCAATTTTCAATTAACTTAGTATTGCCTCTTCCTGATTGAAATCCTCGAGTATTCCGTTATTTCGGTTTTCGCTGCAATCGCATATGAATGATCAAATTAATGCATATGAAATTCTTAACATAACCAATATAGTCATCCGACATTGCAAATACGGGCAACATTACTTTAATCATTGTTTGTGAAACGTGCATTCGACTATAATCTCCTACATTTAAGTTCAAGTTCAGATTGAAAATAAACGTTAATAATAGGGAAACCACTGACTTACTAGTTAGCAATATACTTAGATAAATCAACAGACAGCTTGCATCTATTGTAAAACTGATTGGAATACTGATAACCTGATGCTTCAATACTGAACTGCAACATGATGAGGATGTACACATTTAAATTGCCAAGACCTGTTTACTTGCATTTGGTTGAATTATCGTCACCCTAGAGCTGCACAAGGGCTATTGGTGACGTGCGTCATAATTTCGAACCACACTGACAAACCTGTTTAATTATGAATTAAAAAACGCACGAATTTTAAGTAACTGTTTCTTTAAAAGAAAAATTGTGTATTTTACCAAGCTAAATATCTGAAATATTAATAAAGTTTCTTATAGAATTGTATTTTATAAAACAAGTTGTAACTTCAGGAAAAACAATATTTTTTTTATACATAACACGACTCAAGGCGCTCTCCACTATTTTAATGATTTTCATCTTTTTACTATAAGTCCATTATAATTTACTTTTCACATGCCTATTTTATATCACATTGGCTGACATAGTTAAGTTTTGTCAAACTTACGAGAAGATTTGTTTGAAAACACAAACCGAGTATACCTAAATTTATAAAATCCAATTTACATAGAAAAAATACTTTTATTCATCAAAAATGCTTCTCTGGGGATCTACATAGAATTTTTTTATATTCTTATAAGAATTATTGTAATCTTGTGTAAAAGAATTTTTTTGTTTACAAAAAGAATTTAAGATAGTCAAACAATGAAGTTTATAGCATTATTCGGTTTACATTATAAAACTGAAGTGTCAGGTTTTCATATTAAAAAAAATTCAATTTTCCGGTACAGGCACCTACGACTTGTGATATTGATAAACCTAGCATTAATAACTCAAAATGAGATCGACCATTATTATAGTTAACTAACTAGTTCGAGTGAATTATGCAAAGACTGAGTTTAAATAACAATTTTGTTATTCGATTGATATCAAATAGTCATTGTATAATGCATATAGAACTTCCGAATACAATTTCTGTCTTTTAAAATCAACTTAAAAACAATTTTTATAATTTACAGCAATTTTTAATATTTAATTATTTAATAATTATTGTTCTTTTATAAAAACGGCGGTGAAAACTCTCAGTATATATTCCTTCTCGACAATGGACGATTCGAAAGAGATGTTTTTTTTTATGGGATATCAAGAATGTCTGACGTATCTGTGACATCACCATAGGCGAGGCCGTTCTTGTTGTCCACTGAACAATTCATATTAGGCCTAACTAACCATTCGTCTTTTATTAGATACTCCTTTAAGGGGAGAACATAGTTAGCTACAGCAAAAATGAGCAATTCTTAGTATGGATTTCGAAAGGCTTTAAATAATTTAAAAATTATGTTACAAAATAACAAATTGCACCAAGTTATAACTTGTACTTTTATTATAACATTTACACCTAAGAATCATTTTTTTAAAATTCTTTTGAAAAAATACATTTTTTGAAACATACTTGTATTTTTCAAAATACGCAATTGTATTTTTTCGGTACCATTTGTACAAAAAAATTTCATTGAATGTACGTAAAACATGTTTCAAATGCAAGTAAACAGTTACATTTATATTGGTCACCTCTTTTTTTTGCCTAAAATAATTTTTAAAATTTATTTAAAGAAGCATTATATTCTAAATTCATAAAAATTCTGATTTTCAACGCAGAAAAGAGTAAAATAATTAAACATTCTTTTTTAAAATTTATACTAAATGGCGTGACCTAAATAGAGATCTAGAGTGGTTTTATAACACGCAACAAAACTATTAAGAAGTATTTAATAATTTACAAAAAAGTGTACCGATGTGTTGAAAATTATAGTTTTGAGAAAAATGGGGGAAACAAATACAGTCGATCCCGTTAACACGAACTCGAAGGGACCACCGAAACATTTCGCGTTAACCGAATTTCATGTTAACCATCAGCAATTTTTTCTTGGATTAAACCAGTGAATAGTTTTAAAAAATCATCAAAAAATCTTATTTCATAATATAATACAAGCATACAATCAGTAATTCAAAGGGGGCGTGGTACATTTGTTTATTTTTATAATTTTAATTTTTTATAAGAAATAATTAGCCGATCGATACAAAATTTTTCAATTTGATAGACCGGGCTTTCACCTATCAGAAAATAATGGTTTCAAAAATTCGATTATTATTTTTTTTTGGTTTTGGTTAACTATGTTTTCCCCTAACCTATCTCCTCCAGGTTTCTGACTAGCCACATAATTCAAGATCAAAGCTACTTTTGACGAGTGAAGATTCATGAGGAAAACAACATAGTTTATTGGCATAAATAGTTTTGTTAATTCATCTAACATGCCAGAGTTTTCTCGCCAATTTAGAAAACCATCATAACAACAACATAACGCTTCTTTTCGACCCCGTTTCAAACCCTCCATCTCATCCCCCTGTGCACCTATTTCTGGATATCGTGTTTCACAACTTTGCATTGACCTATGATTTTCCATTTTTAGCCTACTTTTCTTTTTTTTTTAATTCGAAGAATTAAAAAAAATAAAAAAGTAGGTATTGACATGCGGTCGATGTCCGTCCGTCCGTCCGTCTGTCTGTCCGTCCGTCTGTCTGTCCGTACCCCCCTTCCAAAATCGGTTCTATCTATCCGATCTTAAAAATTCTTTTTTTATTAGAAAGGTATAACCTCAGACACCCAACTTTCATACTTTTTGTCCGTCTGTCTGTGCTATAGGACGGACATAAATCTACTATTTGATGACAAATTTCCCATTGAATTAGCATTGACATTCAATTTCGAGTCATTTAGATCGCTGAATTTAACTACAAATGCTACGGACAAGTGAGATACGTCAAAAAATTCAGCGCATCGAAATTAGAATACATTGAAAATTTTAGAAAAGAATTCGAATTCGAAGTACTTCAATTATTTAAAAAACGTCAAAATTTAATGCTCATTTAAAAAGCATAGGAAGCCATTTTTATTAGAAATAAATCACCATTGCCATAGCAACAATCGCGCGAGAAACTTTTATTCTTTTAGACAATAAATTAAAATAAATTTATTTTTGAGACATCGATCAATTTAAGATGACGTCAAATAAATATTTCACTACGAGATCTTTGTATGTTGATATAAATTGTTTTCATTCTATTTAAAAGCGATTAATATTACATATTTATACTTTGAAATATAAATTTTTGCAAACGATTTAAGTAATAATTATTTAATTTTCGAAATAAAATAAATGAAACTAGCCGAATTTAGCAAGTAAATGTTTATTGAGGAGTAGTTTTTTGGTTTTTGTTCTACGAAAAATTAAATACTAATTTATAACTGCAAATAAAGCTGTGTTTAGTGAAAGATGCTGTGTTTATTTAGATGCTGTGTTTAGTGAAATTTATTTTAGAATTTAAGGTCGAAAAACGGTTGTTGTGATGTCACTTACTGTTACGAACCTAGTTTTTTCATGATAAGAATTTTAGTAAGCATTTAAGTAACAGGAAAGTAGGCTATTTTAGTTCTTTAAGAACTTCTTGTTAGTCTTACCTATGTACCATTCTGAAAAAGATGGGCGTCTTCAGTTCCCACCGAATTTCAGATGAATATACCATTTTCGGCCTATAATTCATATTGTTTACGTCATGAATCTTCTCGTGTATCATGCGCTTGAGGATATTTTTCAGACTACTTTTGACAGTTTAACAAAACAATAATTTAACAACTCATGGAAGCTGGCCACCAGCGCACCCATGGTACACAGGCAATGGTCGGGGGGCTTCAATTGGTTTTGCTGGTGAAAGGAAAGACCAAACTGCTTTGGTTCGACTTGTACACTGGACATTTAAAAACCCTGACGTTTTCCAGCCGGTGGTGTTAAGACTTTCTCTACCTGCACCAGATGCAACATTGAAGAAGCCACCTCCCATAATCTCTTGGAATGCATTGGCCTTTCGAGGGAAAATTTCGACGAGTACCTAGTTTGGCGATGGAGAAGTTATGGGAGAATAACCTCATGGATCCAGATCAGAAAGATAAAAAAGAAGAAGAATGACTTTTATTACCATGATGAAAAACGTAAACGATCTTTCAAACAAATTTTGCTCCTTCCAGCATGTCTTCCAGCCCCAAACAAAAAAAATTGAATTACTATACCAAAATTATTTCAAATATTTTCTTACGTATCAATATCTAGGAATATATTGTCACCTACTTTCAAATTTATCAAAAAACTTGAAATACGGCATTTCATTTTTCAGATGTGTTTATGTTCTTGCAAAATATATTTCTGGAAACCGAAACCGCAATCTATTTTAAAGGATAAACGTTTCAGATGTTTGCAACATTGCTGCAAACACCATTTTTCAGAACTTAAGAAGTTGAAAATTCCTGAATTGGCTTAAAAGACCTGTAAGTAATACTTTTGCCGAAATTGTGGTAAATATTTGGATCGGCACTAGCATATTTTTTTAAGTAAACCCATTCAAGACGATGTTTAGGCTTGAAATTTTGTTTTACGAAAGAAAAAAATCAGTACTTCTTGATGCGTAATGAAGTTTGTATGAAATGTCTCGAGAGATAACCTATCGCACTGCACGCGGAAAAGTGACATATCGCACAAATATGACTTTACGAGTTGAAAATACTATAAAATTCAAAATTTAAATAGCTAGAAATTAAAACAAAAGTGAAATCAATTGGTAGAATAGTTGGAATGCAGCAAGCGAATCGTTATTTTTTCTTGCAATTTCTCTCTTATTTCCATGCGCAATGGAAAAAATAAACATCAGTCGATTTTTCTGAAAACTAATATTTTTGAGATAGGTCTCTTTTCGGCGTGCAGTGCGTATAATCTCTAAAGTCAATTAACTGAAATTGAATTAATAAATCATACGTTGATTAATAAAATTGATTTAATAAAGGTTCAGAAGGTTCAGTTTTTAAAAATACGGGCTTGTAACACTACAACTTCACAATTACTACTAAATAAACCAATCAATTTAAAGGTAGTTTAATCCCTATAAGGTAACTTCAATCCCTAAAAAGTTAAGGCAGCTATCATTCACACATGTGATTTTCTCAAAGCCCTTATTATGACGTCCAACACATGTTCTGGGAACTCATGTACCAAATTTTAGGTCTTTATTTCATTTTTCAGCGATACCTTTCAAACCATAAAGGTTATAAGGCTCTATCTAAAGTGATTTTCTCGTACACCGTATTATGATGATCTGGTACTGGAAACTCGTGTACCAAAAGTCCAAAGATCTTTTAGCTCGAGCTGTAGAGTGGTATCAGACAGATGGACCAATGAGCGGAAATAACTTTTTAGAAGCAGGACAGTCAATAGCGTGTAGAAAAAATAAATCTCCATTTCGGATTTTTGACCACATTGCAATACTTCCGTTGCAATATATTTCATCTTGCTTAACCCTTTCATTCCCAGTGATGCCATTTGGCATCATCAGTTTCTGATCATAGTTTTTATAAAATAATAGTAGGGCTGGAATCCAATGGGATTAATAAAAAAGTTCTAATAGAAAAAGGTTTGAATGATGTGCTTTTTAATGTAATAAATGGCTATAGACGATCAGAAAAAAAATCTAAAATGATGCCAATCGTCATGGGTTAATTAAAATTAATAAGTATATGTAGAGGAGGAATATGCATGTGTGTAATTCTTTGTAATCATCTTCGTTCAGAATCACTAAGACTGGTGTAAACTTGGTCACATCGCTGCATACAAAATCCCACAGCCATTTGCTATTAGCACAAGTAAATTTTTCATGTTATCAAATCACCCTCGGTAATTCATAGGAAAAAATCACCATATTATACTAAATCCTTCGTTTTCAAATGCAGCATTATCAAACTATCCCAGTGAAATTTCAAAGGGAAAACATTCTGTAAAATCACATTTTGGATATTGCAAGGCGTACAATATTCCAATGGTGGAGTGTTGGCGGTATCTTTATGTCGAAAACCTAAAACTTCTGTATTTGTTATTAACTTCTGATATTTGCTTTAAACCGGAATAAACTGGTTTTCTCCAAATTCTCGAGTACAGCTCGATTATCTATTCCACCCACCTTGCGAATGAAACGCCTACAGGTTTTTATGAGAAAACGGCTCAACACTTTCATCGATTTTTTTTATATAAAAAATCGCTGCTAGGCCTTGACAAACTAGCATATAAGTTACTTTCTTGTATTTTTTTTTATTTTGTAGTCGATTCAATTGAGCATACCTTTTCTAATTGTCAAATTTGTTAGAGTACCAAGTTGAAATATTTGATGTATTTTCAGTCTGAAACTGAAATATTATAAAATACATTTCATTAATTGATGATGTTTGACACTATTTTTTCTGAAAGAGAGTTTAAAGATATTTTTTTGTCATTTTATCTGATTTTTTTTGTAAGATGCTTAGTCGATGATGTTATTCAAACAAACACAACACAGGCATGCTTCAGGTCTTCAGGGGCAACAGATCTAATGAATGAAAAAAAATTCCTTAATCCTTAATTGGGAATCAATGCCATGAACAAAGCACCAAGAGGAGAACTGATCAAAGGAAAGGTAAGAAAAAAGGATGGAATTAAATTCGTTACTTGAAACAAGGAAGGTGCTTATATTAACTTACTAATGAATTAAATATTATTCAAAGGTTAATTCTGTCTAATTAGCGAAAGTTAGATTTTTTGCAAATAAATTAATGATGTCATTAAGAAAAGTGTTCATATTTAAATTGATTACTTCGAAATTACATGTTTTGAGTAGCCTAAAGTTGCCTTTCTTAAAGTTAAAAATTTAAACGGACAAATTTATTGTCTTTAAGGAAAAAAAACTTAGAAACTTACTAAATATTTAAACTACTGATGCAAATGCTAAGATCCTTTCTGATTTATGTTAATAAATTCAATATTTTCAAAAAATGTCTACAATTGAAAACATTTTTCATTAAAAAGGTTTATAAAATAAAGATACTTTTAATTTTAAGCTAGTTTAAACCAGTCACTCACAAGTTTGTCAAAGTAAGGCATCAAATATATTTGGCTTTCTTGTCATATTACTTGTGAAGTTGTTTTTATTTCAACTAAACCAACAATACTGCAAGCAATAACAGTGCATTTAGGTTTGTTGGTCAGTTTACTTTTAAGATTATAATACTATTTTTTATATAAACTTAGTGTTTCACATAGATATGATATAAAAAAATAATTTCTCTAAAGGTCTAAAGAATTCCTACGAGCAGGGAAGTGTCATATTATCGATCTTATATGCAAAAACCCGTGAAATAGAAAACTAGAAACTGTATAACCCACTGTTTATCAAAAACCGCCAATCCCTAGGATATGTAGAATGTGGCAAATTAATGGGGTTTTTTATCAGGCTGACGATAGATAACTAAATTTTTGAGAAATTTTAAGTAAAATAATATGACTTAATTTAAGCAGTTAAATTTTAAAAAGTCGAAAACCGTATCATAGTCGGCAATACATTGTTTCGTCAATAATTTGAAACGGTGTTAAACTCTAAGATTAAAACTAAATTAAATTCACAAATTTAAACTTAAATGGTTGAAGGGTTTTGTTTAGTAAACATCCAATAAGAGAGAGATAAAACTAACTTAAACATAATACACCAATGCAAACTCCAATTAAAAAAATTAAAAATTTCAGCAAAAAAACAAATCAAAAATGAATATCTTAATTGTTAATCACATATTTTTATGTAATTTTCAGGGATAAAAAATAAGCACTTTTAAGTTGGTTTTCGATTCTGGATTTTTTTTTAGTACTTTATGCTATGTCCTGTGTGAATCCACAGTTGACACACAATCAAAAGCGGTACTGCTATTTTGAAATGCTATACATGGTATACTATGTAATATTCGTAAAATAGAGGAACAAACAGCTAGAGGACGCCGTACTTTCAATCAATGAAATTAATCGCACTCTGTACCGGAATGAGGGGAATGGTCACTGCTGCCCCGAAGTATAATTGTTGTCCACTAGACGAGAAAGGGAGAGGGAAGGGAGGGCAGAGAGAGATGATTGCATGGCATCTATTATTAGTTACGTGCTTCGGAGTCACTAAGGCGGGGGAGCCCAGTAGATAAGGTCCTTGCCTTGCATGCGAAAGGTCCCAGATTCTGACCAGAGCATTTCCAAAATATCTGCTGACCTATAAATAGTCCGTGCAGACGAAAAGTCCGAAGAAAAATACCCTGTGTAAAGGGAGTGCGTATGAAATCTGTTTCGAATTCTGACGCTGTGTGCGATGTCGCTCCTAAAGAGTGGCATTTTGTCAAGAGTGGCATTGTGTCGCATTGTCTACACAGGTATCGACTCGTCACTTTTGGCTATTGTTTTAAATTACTTAGCCCGTCTCAATATCCCCGTGTAGCTCAAGTGTGACGAAAATTCAACTTAACTCGAAGTTATACCTACACTGTTAAACATTTAGGACTTGCTTTCACAAAAAATTTGGTTTCTAGTAGCTGCAACAGTGGTGAGGTGAAATGTTTCACCATATTTTCTGTATTTGTTAGAACCCTTTCTCAGGTTTGTGGTTACGAAATTTGAAAAATGGCTCGACCGAATACAGAAAATATGGTGAAACATCTCACCACACAGCCGTTGCAGCTACTAGAAATAAATTTTCGGTGAAAACAAACACAAATTTTTTGACAGGGTATAGAATTCTCTGTTTCTTGTACCATGCGCAAAGTTGAAGATATTTTCTGAAAATGTTAAAAGTATTTATCTTCGAAGAACTTGCTTGAAATATATTGAAGACACATTTTATCAATTCATTATGTATGAAGTGTTCTACTGAAGAAAACTAAATTCTGGTTATCAATAGTCTGTCATTCAAGGCTTTAAACAATTTTTAAAAGACCGTTTTAAAGCGTCCTATGGCCATTTATCACTTAACTGACAACATTTCTGACATTATTTGAGCCCCCTGTGGGATTACATACATATTAACCTGTTTCCTGGACTACCAAGTTTTCCAGTAACGCACAAAGTCTAAAAATTTTATAAATTATAATATATAATAAAGTATGTAGGAGTAAATTATACATGGTACAGAATTATAATTTGAGAAAATTAAAGATACCAGTTAAAGAAGACGGTGTTTGGAGAATCGTGCACAACCTGGAAATATACAAAAAAAATATGGTGAACCTGACATTCGAAAGGTGGTAAAGGCATTACAAAAGGCACCTAAAGGCAGTTACATCCCGCATTAGGTGCCTACGCCATGTGTTTCTATACGAAGACAGCTTCCCTACTAAAAAAGTAACTTTCAAGAAGATAGAATTAAAACGGCACAGAGGAAGATCCCCAACTAAATGGCTGGATGTGGTGGAAAGAGACCTCAGGGTGTAAGGAGTAAATCGATGGATGTCTATTGTAGGGGACAGAGTGAGATGGAGGAGACTTGGAGAGATGGCCTTGGCCTGTAACAGGCTGTAGTGTTAACGAAGAAGAAAAGACACAATTTTTCAGCTATTATTTTCATTATATGAAAAAACAAGTTTACACTTCAAACAACACGCTTATCCCTCATAGGGTTAAATAGTATAATCTCGATATTTTAGCTTCATTTCCATGTCGCTTGAATTTTATAGACAGTTGCAACACTGCCCTTTGGTCTCTGTCTACAAATTTGAATCCTAATCTTAGTAACTATTCACGAATGAATTTAAATAACGTCGAATTTGAGCTCGTCTAGCAAACTGTGACATTTCCGTCATTGTATTTGAAAATTACTTACTGAATTGTGAGAATTGTACCATTAAAACATAATGTCAATAAATAATATGCTGATTTCTTCTTCTTCGCTAACACTACAGCCTGTTACAGGCCAAGGCCGTCTCTCCAAGTCTCCTCCATCTGACTCTGTCCCCCACAATGGCCCTCCATCAGTTAACTCCTAACACCCCTTGAGGCCTCTTTCCACCACATCCAGCCACCTAGTTGGGGGTCTTCTTCCTCTGCGCCTATTTTCTTCTATCTTCGAGAAAGTTACTTTTTTAGTGGGGAAGCTGTCTTCGTATCGAAACACATGGCCAAACCACCTAATGCATACCTTTACCATCTTTAGAATGTTGGGTTCACCATACTTTTTGTATATTTTGTGGTTGTAGGCAATTCTCCAAACACCGTTTTGTTCAACTAGTCCAAACATCTTTCTTTGGATTTTTCTTTCAAAAATAGATAAAAATTTCTTCTGCCTTGTTCAAAGCCAAGCATTCACTGCTATACAGGGCCACAGGTCCTATCGGGGTTTATATAGGTTTACTTTTGCTTTAGTGCTAATATATTTTGATTTCAAATGGCTTTTTAGTCCATAGAAACATCTATTAAAATTTACTTTTTCTAAATCAACGCAAAGAACAAAACGGGGACAAATATTTAAGGGATCTGATGAAAACTTATAGTTAGAAATATTTTCACTGGTCAACATCAGCAACTAACTCAAATAAATCAACATCAAACCGACTATTTTTTTATCCGTGGAAACATACCGGAATTTCTGTGATTTTGAACGACATTCCATTAATCACGAGGAAGGAAATATATATTTGTAAAAGGTAAAACAAAAACGAAGAACGTTATTGTACATTTTGTAAGTATAGGAATTTTTAAAGAAATGATATATACTTGAATATACGTCAAAGTTAAGTATATGTAGTAAAGAAATCGAAACACGAGGCTTTTGTAGAACAACTGAGAGGTGATAAGCCTTTAGCAGCAAATATTATAGACGATTCGGCTATGAAAGTAAAACAACTTTTAAAAAAATCAGATATAATCTCTTAAAAGTTTCTAGCAAAATCCTACACGTACAGTCTTAAACTAAACATACTTTTCATACAAATGTATCCTAAAAAATGTTTTTCAAAGAAATTTTAGAAAAAATTACGTTTAATAGTTACTTAGGGACACGCCTTAAGCACTAAAAATACACATTTTTGTGCTATAAATGCAACAAAAAAGGCCGTATCACTTATTTGTAGTTAACAGATTATTTGAACATTGTTTTTCATACAAAATGCCTCCAAAATTAACTACTAAAAGAACCTTCTGAAAAGTTTAAAGAAAAAAAAATTGAAATAATTTTTTTGAGAACTCTAATATTGCATTGACGCTCGTTCAATTTAATTTTTTATAGAAATAAATGACCGATACCTGTAATCAATTCTGAAAACTGATATTTTGATCTTCTTCTATTGGACTAGGTTAATATCGCAACTAATTAATGTGTTAATTTTTTGTATGGAGGTTTTAAAAAAATTTCACTTAATGGGGACGTCAGGTCGCAAGAGGTTAAAGTAATAACTTGATACATAGTACTAACTTGGTAAACTTATTTTATACCTTAAAAAAATTATTATTACTCTACAGCTCAATCTAAATCAGCTACGGACTTCAATTTTGGTACACAACTTCCTATTGCGTGACGTTGTAATAAAGCTTTTGAGAAACTCGGGCATGTACAAATGTTAGATGCCATCTAACTTTTTAATTTTTAAAGTTATTGAAATTACTTTATCGGATATACAGGGTGGTTATAAAATAACGCTCGCTATTCGGAGTAGTCTGTAGCTTGAATGAATAATCCAAATGGATCAGAAATTGATACACTTTACTAATCAAGAAGGGGGGAAAAGAATGGAATCATAAAAAAGATAGAATCCTAAAAAATAATCATAAAAAAGCATAATCAAAAAAAGAACTTGTCTCCTGACCAGGGTTCTAAATTACGAGGCATGGCCAATTATCGCTAATTACAGCTAACACATCCAATTACACCTCGTAATTTAGAACCCTGGTCAAGTGACGAGTTTGTTTTTTAGGATTCCATTATTTGTCTCCCTTCTTGATTAGTAAGTGTCTCAAAGTTTTTTGCATTTGGATTATTTATTAAAGCTGCAGACCACTCCGAATAGCGAGCGCTACTTTATAACCACCCTGTACATAACTGTACCTTTAAATGTATTGGTTTATTGTGGTAATTGTAAATGTTGTGTTACACGACAACAATTGTTTAGTTACTGTAACACGTTCTTCATTTGCCTTATATTTTGTTCATTTCAACAAACTTTGACTTAGAAAAATAATCGTCCTTTATTTAAGCTTTTGCACATAAATTAGTTAAACTCAATTCAATTAACTTTTATAAATTTTCAGAATAAAGGTTTTGTTCCTAGACCCATGTCCACGAAAATGAAGCAGATTTCACTACGACTGGTTGGTGGATTAGAAAAATATTCCCCAACCAACCACTATTTTTTGTAGAAGCTGACTTAACCAATTATACACTGTGATTCTAATGGAGCTTTTGTAGCTGGATGAATTTCTTTCCAACGTAGCAATTTAAATTCGAACAACCGGGCGTAGTTTTCTTAAGATTTGAGCTTTCCGCCAGGCTTATTTAGAAATTAGCCGTTAGGGTACAAAAAGGCTGCTTGAATTCTGAAACATGTTATGGGTGCCTTCTCACAAGAATCTGTGTTAATTTGGGGTTGTAATATTATTGATAGAGCTGCTTTTGTGATTTTGTTTCAACGGTGATTAACTTTTCGTGCTTATATTTCAAACCTAAATAAAAGTACTTTTACTAAACTTACAGTTTTTACAGCGGCTTTAAGTAGCATTTACTGTTACATGCCCCCATTTGTTTTTGTAATATTTCAAACATAAATGAAGATTTAATCAACAAATCAGGTTTTTGTGAGTTACTTAACAGTTTTGAGTTTTAAAAAAATGCCTCAGTTCGTTAAGTTTTTGTTCACAATGGACTGGTTTTATTCTGGCAAGTTTTTCAAAGACATTTGCTTTTTTAGAGAATATAAAATTTCTATTATTGTTGTTAAATCAGCCCATGAGTAACTGAAATTTTATCTTTTTTTATGAGAAATAAATTAAATACTATTAATTGTCGAGTGCTTCACACATAAAAAGCAATTACTTTCGAAACTTCAAATTTCTCCCTAAAATAGCTTATAATATTTTAAAATACAAGTATTTGATAGATCAAGAACCATTTGACGAAGTTTGCTTACTGTATATCTGTTTTGTATCATTTAAAACAAATCAATAAAAAAATAATTTATGAAAAATGTATATTAATTTACATGTACATAATAGGCATTCGAACTTCATACATAATACCAACTAAAAAATTTTTTAAAAAATTAAATAGTTTAAAAAAACTTAACTGAAACATGAAAAAATAATTACACAATATCCCAAATAAAATCCATAGAGCCCGTACGTTAAATTGTAAACATTTAACCCTTTCAGTCCCAAAAATTTACTACTCTACAGAAACATCTGATATTCACAAAATAAGCTTATTTTAGGTCAAATATACAAATTCCATAAGAAAAAAAATCCATTTAAATTTTTTATATGGTTTTTGAAACAATGCCAAAATTCTTTAACTGCGAAAACAACAAAATAAAAATATATATATATTACCTAAAAACACTTCGAGTTATATATTTTAAGGTATCTGACCATATTATTAAAAAAAATTAAGTAATTATTTTAACCGAAATAGTTTAAATTGTGTTTTAAATATGTGGAACTGAAGTGAACTTATCAAAAATCAGGAGAAACGCTTGTTGACAATTTTCTAAATAAAAAAAATAGTAGTTCTGACTTCTATTGAGATTAAAGTAAAATTTTGTCTGATAGAACAAAGTGCGAAGAATCGAATGATGTGTGTTTGGATGTCATAGCGGGACATAAACATTTTGAAAAAAATATTGAAAGTGATGATGCCAAATGGCATCACTGGGACTGAAAGGGTTAAAAATGCAAGTCACAAAACTTTTTAAAGAAAACTGATTAACAGATGCACTAAAATTTTTATTTTATAATATTAACCAACTTAATTACATTAAAATTTTTATTAAGTTCTGAAAAATGATTTCAACTATTGTTCTTAAATATAAAAAAATCTACATTATTCAAGAAAAATCACATTTACTTAAAGGAAAAAAGCACATACCTGATACATCAGAAAACGCAACTTCGCATAACAATCCAAATAATATCCACAGCCCCATTCCTTTAATTTAAAGCTTCAAATAAAACAGTCCAAAATTCAAAAATTTTCCCTTAACGCCACCGAAAATAGAAAATTACTCCGGAAAATCTCTGGGAACTGAAATAGAAAAAATTACTGCGCAAACTGGAGTTATCCCGGACGAATTTCGGGATTTTGCGTCCGGGAAGCGCAAGATGAAAAGTGTTCGGCTTCCGGATGAAACTCTCACTTTCTGGGATTGGCCGCCAGGTGGCGCTCGATTGTGAAGGTGTTTGGTTGAGAAACAAACTTTCAGACTGCGGGTTGATGATTGATGAAGAATCTTACGTTTTGAAATTATTTCAAATATGTATATTTATAAATTTAAGTAATGAAAATTAAAAATATTAATAATTGAATAATTTCAAAATGTGGGATTATAGAGACCTGAGACCTGAAAATAAGTAACACTTATCATCTAAAAAAAAAGTGTGTATAAAAGTAATAAGTTCAAAACAAGCACCAAGATGGCAATTGCTTATAATAGAGAACACATAAAGGTAAAAAAAAACAATGATATTTATCACTATGTAGTTATAGTATGGCTGCCACAACTTGCTATGCTAAATATTTTGATTGTGGAAGCGTCCACTTTGTAAAAAGGTTAATAAATTAAAGGAGGCAGGGTTGCCAATCCCGTGGTGTTTGGCGAGGCTACGGATTGTTGGTATTAAATAATGTGGAAATAATGTGGTTTGGTAGGAATTAATGCGTCACACTAAAAATACACATAGGTTATTAGTAAAAGGAGGATTATAATTAATTTCTGAAGGTCGTCCTCAATTACACATTCATTTCTTTTCTACCTTGACTTTATCGAAAATAGAAAATGAAATCGAGCAAATATAAATAGTTTTCTAATGAGAAAAATAAGTGATTTTCATAGGTTTCTTATTATATAGAGGAACTAATAGTTTAATAGTAGCAAAAATATATTTATATTCAACTATTTGAAGAGGTAGATTTATAGTAATTTTTAAGAATGACTCTTACATGATTTTTTATGATTGTCCTTTTGTTTATAATTCTATTTCTTATTTCAGATGAGAACTAAAAAGTCGTCTTCTTCATAAGAATTAAGATGATGGGAGAGAAAGAAGGGCTGACGTCTTTTGTGTTTCGGAATTCGGCAGTTAACCCGGGTCAATGACAAGAATTGCAAAAGAAAATGGAGGGTCGTTGGAGTTACGATGAAATTTGTGAAAAAATGGCCACCAGTCAGGGAATATAGACAAGATTAAAGAAGTGACCAGAAGGGAAAGATGAAAAATGGTCATCGGCCCTGAGAGAATGGAATGATACAAGAAAACCAAGGAGGGCCAGTGGTAATAGAATAAACAATGAAAAGAGCCACCGGCATAGGAACTGGCAAATTAATTTCATTAATTATTTTTTTAGTAAATTTATTAATTAAAAATAATTTAATTTTTTGTATTATTTTTTTATTAATTTTAATTTCATTTTTTGCTAATTTTAATTTAGTTCTAGTGTTTTGTTTCAACTCGGGGGTGGTCTCAACCTCATAAAGGGCCAAAACTCTGACCAAGATTGTACATACTTTGATACAGAACGGCATATTTGTTATAACATATTATGCTAAAAAAAAATAAACAGCTTTGTAGTACATTTATTTTTAGAATTATTTTACAACTTACACACATTGTGAGAATTTAAATACATACGGCTTTGATTTTGTGTTTGTTACTTTGTCTAATAAACAAATTTAAAAATCAGTATTTTTTTATAATATTGCCACCAAATTTAGATCTTATAATTTTATTTATTATGCTTTCTAATCTCAACCTCATAGAATTTTATCACTTCTGAATAATTCTTTTAATTTCTGTTAAAATTTTTAAAGGAAACGGGAAAGCCACTGAAAACATTTCGGAATTAAGGAAATTTATTTGATAAAGAATAAAATGTTCTTCATTAACGTATTTAAAAAAAAAAGTCTAAACCGAATCTTCAGTAATTAAGGGTTCATTATAAAAATGCACTTGTATTTGAACCATTATTTTAATGACAATATAATTACGGTTCTCTATTGATTTGCATTATAATCTGGTACAACTGTATTTTTAGTTGTACTTAAGTACAACACATCTTTTTGAAAAGCAAATGATTATTGAAATTTAACAATTATATAATCTTATGGAATTCAAAAACGTATGTTTTGATTTTTCTATCTCCGAACATGATTAGAATAATGTATAATTCAGGATAATATTCCTAAAAGAACATTTTAATGAATGCTCATTTGAGTCAAGAGTCCCATCACAATGAAGACATTTGGAAGTAACCTTTATCATAAATTACTCCCCTTAAATGGGACCCCGGGCACGTGCCCCGTTTGTCATACCTGAAATTAGTCCCTGCTTACAAATTCTTTTAAAATGTCTTTAAAAAAGACCGTATGATTACAGTTAAATGATTATGTTTAGTTTGATGTCACGCTCCTATACTGCGATTTTATTGGTAGTTTGGATTTCTTTCCGTTCTACGTGAAACATTCCCATTCCAAATATAAACGTTAAAAAGCTGTCAGAAAATTGATTAATCCTCACAACTTATAATCAAAATTTAATACACCAATAATTTTATTTAATATACATTTTAAAATATCACTGAAAGCTAGAGTGAATATTTGATTCTCAAATATATTTAAATATTTATATAATTTACTCAGGGCCGTGTGGTATGTTTTTTTTTCATATGATGCAAATCATTATAATGCCGCTCTTGATTTTTTAAAAAAAGTTTTCAAACTAATTATACTTTAACTCAAAAACTGACACTTTTCTATCCATCACCCATATGAAAGCTATTTAGAATAATTTTTACATTATTCACAACTGTTGTGTAAAAACGCATATTTTGGTTTTTTTTTTATTAATTTTACAACTGCAAGTGGCACATAAAAGCAAAAATATGAAAGGACTTAAAAATACAAGTTTACAAATAATCCCAAATTTAAAATGAATATTTTGTAAAGTTGGATTTGTACAATGACCGAAAATATGTATTTTTTTTATAAATATAAAGTTAAAATTGATATTTTAATGAAAATTTTTGATATCTGTAATCTTTCACTGACAGCGCACAGTGAGGTCTTTCATCCAAAAATTTGGTTAAAAATATTTTTGAGTAGAATTCGTATTGTTATTATTATTATTTTTTGCTCTCGGCTTAATTTTTTTTATCAATAAATGAACTTATTAAGATATGCGTATCATTTTGGGCAATGATGTTGCGTGGTTCAGGGGCAGGCGCGCAGCCAGGAATTTTTCTGGGGGGGGGGCTTAACTTCAGAAGGACACTTTTATACAAATTCCTGATAGCCTGTAATGTAATAACCCTAGTAAATATACTAAATTTACAATCATGATCTACAAACTGGACTACTGGGGAAACCGCCTAATAAAATGAGTAGGGATAAAAATTCCCAGAGTTGACAATGTCTTAAGTGTAAAAGTAAATTACAAACCAATTAAAAGCAATAGACCCCTAATTTCTAAATTATGCCATCACAATAAAACAAATTAAGAATTAATTTATCATACCAATAAAGCTAAAATTCTGACACAAAACACAATTTTTGATTGGTAAAAAATTTAAACAATTGCTAACTAAAAGCCTATTAAGTAAATACTTATAAATCTAGTGCATTAAACGAAATTTATATTTTTATATTAAAGCACACTTATATTAAGAATTGACATTTATTGAAAATGAATTTTGTTAATTTCTTACCTCCACTCACGCTCAGGAATAACAAAAAAAAAAAAAACCTTTGAAATACAAGGAGATAGAGGGGAAAATAACCTTAAACCATTCCACTCAGACACTCAGAGTCAAATACTATTCTGCTACTTCTGAGAAAATTTTCGGAAAGCAAAGTGTGGGAGGTCGTAAATAATTGTCTCGAGAATCAAACAAGGATCCTTCCAGTGTCGTCGACGCTGCCTTTTTTTCTTTGGTCATAAAACTTAAAAGGTTCTCTTGCTTTGATGAAAATCATAGATAATTTTAGCCGAAGCTGAACAATACCCCCTTGTAACGTTTTTCGTAGAAGACGGTGGTAAATTTATTGCCTTAAGGGATGACGGCCACCCTCTCAATGGACGCTGCCCTGAAGGCCAAACCTTGAATGGGTTGCAACAGGACTGATTATATGGGGAGAGGGGTTTGACGCCCCCTCCCTCAAGCTCTCCCCACAAGTGGGTCCGATACTCCGATTCTGTCTTTACGGCACTAATGACTTGCAGCCCTTCCTGGAAAAACCACACGAGGACAACGATGTGTTGGAGGAGGCGAAGCCTGCGTTGTATTCGTACACACTAGCCTTTGCAATATAAGAATATACAAGTCAGGGAGGGGTCTTTTTGTCGCACAACCAGTTGTAGGGGCTGTTGCGTTATCTGTTGTCAATGCGATTTTGGGGTGTTTGTTTCTATTTAGCTACTCTTTTGTGAAGAATCGTTTTTGGTGTGACAATGGTAACTTTCATTGCCTTTTCTCAAATGAGGAAATAAGCTAATATTATCAGCAGCTAATTTTATAGTAATGTGCAAGTGCCCTATTCGCTTGGAGGTAAGGATATAAAAATGCACAAATGAATATAAATAACAAGTTTTTGATTTCGAAATATTGTGTGTGTTTTTTTCAACTCGAATGACAAATATTCAGAAAATATTAAAATACCTTCAACTTTGCGTGTCATACATTAGAAGATTCACGAATAAAACAAAGCAGATTATTAACATAAAAAGTTCATTCATTAAAAAAATACCGAAGATACTTAATAATCATGAATCTCCTCATATCGAACGATGAAATTCTTAACTTTCTGATTTATTCTGAACTATATGATTTTTTTAAAAAATTAAAATGCTCGGCTTAGTCGCCTTTGAAAGCCTGAATCTGTAAAAATTAAACTTATTAATATTTTTTTCCCTCATCAGCCAAATTGATGCCTTCAGATTTCCCGCCTTTAATGTGTGACCTGAAACTAAAAAGGGCCAATTTTGTGAAATTTACTTATGAAGAAAAACGTTTTTTCAGTTTCAATTTTTGAAAGAGTATTTAGATTTTAAAAAAATAGTGAAGATTCCGGAATCATTGCAGTATAATTTATGAATTTTTAGGATCAAACATTTCCTATAGTTCTACATTTTTTTTAATAAAATAAATTTTAAATTTCCTAAATTACTGAGGGTCCTAGGCCAGGTCATAAGGGGCCCGTTGTTATGTCTGACAAAAAACTAATAACCTTCTGGGTCTCATAGCTGCCCCCTCTAGTTAAATACTGAACTATTTCGCATATTAAGTAATTTTTTTTTGGAAAAGAAATTAACTAGAAAATTGCTAAAAAGTCCAATAATAATAATAACGAATTATGCAAAACTAAGCAATTTTTTTCTGCAATTTCTTTTAAAATTGAATCAAAATTTTGGCCTCCTCACATGACTAGGAAGCCAATTATTTAAGGGTTTTTTTTCAAATTTTTTCTTAAATAAAATTGAAAAAATAAATTGGGCCCTTTAACTTCTTGTGGGCCCCTAAGCAGTGCATAGTTTTTTGCCCCCCTCCCCCAAGCGATTTTACAATGAAAGAACCGCCCTCTCTCTGTTGAAGTTAAGAAACCGACAGAAAGAGCGCATGGGGATTAATACCCCGATTCCCGCTCATCCCCGCCTTTCCCCCTGGTCGTCTCGGGCCTGTATTACATCTATTTTTCCTTCTTACTATTTCGGATATTCATTGAATTACCGCTCTTTTTATTTCTATATTTGAAGATTTAGAAGTGTTTATTTTACACATATTTAGTAAATACTAAGTTAAATTTTTTGAAGCAGTATTTAAAAAAAAATGGAGGTCAGAATCTCGAAAATTTGCCGCCCCCTACTCAATTGCCGCCTGATGCGGCCGCCTCTCTGCATCATAGCACCACACGGCCCTGAATTTACTAATACACCCGCACCGCACTTGATAACTGACGCCAATATTTTGTTGATCAACAAAACCGCACAGAGGTAACATAAAATCATTACTACTTACAACTTACAAGGAGGGGGGGGGGTTGCTCTGACGAGTATATAGGAGTATTTCGTCACTTAAGTTCTCACAGATGCTATCTCGCTTTGCACAACGGTAGAAATTTACTGAACGGTAAACCTTGGCGAACTTTCCAAAATCGCGCCAAAAGTCGGGCGAAAACCCAACCGAAATGAGCAAATAACGGTCAGATAAGTTTGCCGTCATTTTCGCGAAGTCAAAGAATTCGAATCATCAGTCAAACTCAGACAGTTGCAACAAAAAATATTTATCGCCAAATCCGAAAAAATCGCCCCAAGGGTAACCGTACAGTAAATCTGATCCTTGCTCAACAATTACATGAGCCATCGAATCCATGGATTGAAGAGCAAACACAGCAATTTTTCCCTCTTGGGGATTTTCTCCCACACAGAACCGGGATTGCATGGTTCATGGGGGGGGGGGGGGGGTCGCAAACCCTCAAATGAAGGAGGGTTTGACGTTACACATGATGTGGCCACAAACTATCATTTGGGTAAGAAATCCTGTTCGACCTCTTTTTCCCCCAATTGGGATTTGGCATTCTATGGATTCGATGGCTCGTGTAAACGCACCTATTGAGATAGCACATGTGGGAAATTAAGTGACGTTTTTTTTTAACTGGTTTCTGAGTGCGAGATTTTCACACCACCCCTCTTAGTCCCTATATACTGGGCATGTTTCAAATATTGAAGGGAAACAGAAATGCTGAAAAAACTTTATCTTACTTATGTTAGTGAATCAATGTCAGGTGAAAGGAAATGCCGATTTGTATAGTAGTAAATCTGTATGAATACGTCATCTGAAACTAGCCAATTGGACATTCCATTCCAATAAATGTATTTATAGTTGAAACAAAGAAATAAATGGCACTCGGAACTTTATAAAATAAATTATTTCTTGAACCTTGACTGCGGAATCAATGTCACAAAAAAAAATTACCAAAGGATAACAAAAGTGAAAGCTGCATCGAGATAGAAAGCTGGCGTCGCGTGAAACAAGCGAGTCTAGCGATAGAACGTTCCACGGCTCTCAGCTGAGTAGAAAGTTTCAAACACAGACTGCGCATGCGCGAGAAGCGTTCTATTTTAAAATTTCTATTTATTGCAACTTGAATTGTTTTGAAGCACTGCTTTTATTATTTTTTAAGTACAATTTTAGTTTATGTACTTCATTTTGTATTATGATGTACGCGGCCGTTTTCATAGCTTTAAGGTTTTGTCAAATTTTATTTTATTATATGCAGATTTTAAGCTAATGTACCGTAATTAAACATTTATTTGATTTTTTTTATTTGAAATTCTTTTTTATTTGATATGTTAGTGTAATTTTAAAACTTAAAAAATCCTACTATTTGAAGCAAACATGTAATTAGAATTTGTACATATTATAATTGCATATAATTATAAAAAGCAGTGTCATATAATATATACACAAATAAGTTTAATTAATTGTTTAAGTGAAATTTGTTTTTTTCTTACTAATCTGACACACCCATACTTTATTCCTTTTTAAAAGTTTGTTACAAAATATGTTTTTGTAAGAATGAATTTTACTTATTAATTTCAAATCGTTCCTTTTTTTATATTGTTGCAAATTTTGATAAAAATTTAAATGCAATATGTTCCTAATATATTATATCGAGAAAAAAATATTCATAAAATTTGTAAAAAGGGTCGACTTATGTATAAAATTTATTTTTGTTAACGATAATTTAATAACTAGGTGTGATACATAATTCTCATCGATTCCCGAAACCGAATGTGAGATTTTAAAACAGAACGAAAGTTCAGGCGCATGCGCAGTCTGTGTTATCTCAGCTGGGAGCCGTGGAACGTTCTATCGCTAGACTCGCGTTTCTCAAGCAATCGAATTCAAATACACTATGCACTTCTACTTTCGCTACTTTTGTTTGTTGTTATTCTGGATGTCAACATTGATAAGATTCGGTTATTACTCTTCCATTCTAAAATTTTATTTTGAATGAATCAAAATTTAATATTAGCCCCACGTTTAACTGTATGTACACTCCTTCATTTTATTAAAAACTTGCAGGTATGGAATATACTTATATCGATTTTGCGTAAATCACTTGATAACACAAGCTATCTAGTTTAAAAACTGAGAGTTGGAATATGCCATATGTTTTAGTTTTAAATTAAATTTTAAAAAGAAAGTCTAACGGCAATCGATATTATCTTTGGTGACTAAACCACTTTTATTTCGTAAGTGCAAAGAAAGTTGCAATATTCCTCATTATTATTTTACAAAACATTCATTTGTGGCATGCCTAAGAAACTGTAGTGTTTTTTAAAAAAAACTTACCAATTATATTTTTCTAATATGCCAATAAGTTTAAAAAATAGTAATAATAAATAAAAAAATTACATCAAGAAAATAGAACACCTGTCTTAGTGAACTATTATGTCTGATGTAAGATTTTGTTGATATTTTTATAACTGTATTATTAAACTTTGCATGGGTACCATCACATCTTCAAATTAGAGCTGTTAGACTATACACAATTCACATTTATATCTACTATTCTGTCAAGTTATGGTTACTTACGAAATAAATCTTGTGGTTTGCAATAAGCTCCTTTCAGACAGTACAGTTGAGCTAGTGTGTCACAAATTTAAAAGGATCATATTTACTTCATAGTGACCCTTGGTGCGATTTTTTACCATTTGGGGATAAATAACTTTTCCGGCAACCATTCTCAGAGTTGGCGTAATTATGATAATTATATAAGTATAGTTTAGTTTTCATTATTGACGATTTCAGGGATTTTTATAAATTTCCTCGACCAGTCAATTTGTTCATTACGTTCTTTTCTTTAAATCATGGTCCTTAAAGTAGCCAAAATACAGACTTTTGGCAAGATTTTGTGGAATATTTGCTAAGTGTGACCACACAGTTAAATTTTACCATTTTAAAAAGTTTAGTAAATTAAACTTGTTAATTTAAATCTTTTATTTAATAGTTCAGCCATGATGGAAGATGATTATGAAGATGAAGTTGACAACGAAAGGGGTTGGTATGATGACACGGCTATAGATGATGACGATTCAGATTCCCCATCATCTGAAGACCAAGAAGCCCGCAATGCCAAAATTCAGACAGAGTGCCTCTCCAAGTTCAGTCGCCAAGATTTCATCATGGAACCAGAGATATTTGTGCAGTTAAAGCGATATTTCCAGTCTGGTGGTAACCCAGAGCAGGTATATCTCATTACAAAAATCCTGTAGGGATCCAATTTAGATTTCATGTTAAGTTTTTGGAAAATCTTTGCATGCCGACCAAAATGATAAACAGAATATCAGTGGTCTTTGCATCAGAGAAAGGAAGTCATTTTCTGTACTATTTTGGTCATTCCTAATCCTGCATTAATAAGTAAAATTTCAAAAACAGAATTTTTTCAATTGAGCTGAACCATTATTTTTATTTATAGTTATTTTCCTGAATAGTGCCCTTCTATTAAAAATTACAAACTAATGATTTAATTTATTACTTTAAATCTTAACAAAACTTTTTAGAATTCATTCTTATTATTGGTATTTTAGAACAGCGCACTATGTTTTGTTTTTTCCAAAACGAGGCTGCTTTTTTGGCGGTTTTGGTCACATTACACTATGTATTCATAACGCAAGCTAGGGTACTTCTGATGCATATTTGATGTACTTGTTACTCACATATGACATGATTCATAGTATTCTCTAAATTTTTTAAACAAAAAAAAACAGTAATCTGTTGCAAATGATACCAAAGTTAATTTTTTTTATTAATAAGAATTTTTTTAAAAATCTGATGCTGCTCTGTTTAGGCCAAAGGGGCCTTTTAAAGGTCCAACAAATCCCATGCACTTAGTGACATTTATTTTTAAATCTGCTACTAAATTCAATTAAAGAAAGGTAATAAACTTATGTACATTTTTTACCCCCAATAAGGTTATTGACTTGCTGTCAGAAAACTACCATGCCATTGCGCAGACTGCCAATCTATTGGCTGAGTGGCTAATCATGGCTGACATGAATATCCTTGAAGTCCAAAGTATTGTGGAGGACCATCTGAGAGAGTTGATTATCAGGTATTTACATTGTTGAGTTATATTGATTTACAAATGCTGATGAGCTATACCAAAACCCACTTTAAGTTTGCAGCATTAAAATGTTCAACGCGGAGGAATCGTGCGTAAATAAACGGAAATGTGCCCCTGTGATTGGTCGCTCCTACGCGATACATCCGCCCTGTTACGTCAAAATCGAAGAAAAAATAATTAAAACTACACTCTAACTGATGCAAAAGCAAATAAAAATATGTCTTGAAATAACGAATAAAGTTTTACTGAATGTGAAAAACCTTTTTTTATTCGATTCTCTCTCGGAAGTTCGAACTATGTACCCTTTTTCCCGTAGAACATTTCTATACTGCATACTTAATGAGGTGTAGGGTTAGATTATTTTGATGTGTTTTTATTTGGCTTCTGTTTCTTAGAATTATAGTCCTTTGTATTTCATACTTCTCCCCCCCCCCCCCTGTGTGATTTTTCAAAAAATAGCATGAGTGTTGCTGTTCTAAACCTACTTTGTTTGAGACCCTGATGCAATCACAATTGCCTTCTAAACACAAGTAGAGTTTAGAAAAACAAAAACAGCAACACTTATGCTGCTTCCTTCAAAACCACACAAGAGAGTAAAGGTCTGTGGAAAGTTCTTTCAAAGCTTGTTTTGTTATAAGAAGGACTTTAACTTTACCGATGCAAATAACGTTTCAGTGCTTTTAATAGCCATGAAGCCTTTTGGTTTTAACTCAAATTTATTTGATTTCACTCGGATTTTTTTTAACCCTTTAAAAAATATAATTATACTAAAACCGACCTTCAGTTTCCAGCAGAAAAATGTACTACACAGAGGAAACTGCGTAAACAACGCTGCTGGCGCCGAAATTTCGCCTGCTCTGATTGGTTGCTCCTTTGACCCTGATATTCGTGCACCCTGTTACGTCAAAATTGAAGGAAAAAATAATTAATTACACTCTAACTGAAGCTTAACTAATAAAAATATTAAATATATGTTTTGAAATAAAAAAATTTGAAATAAATTTGTGTATTGAATGTGAAATACCTTTTTGTATTCGATTCTCCCCCTCGAAAATGAGAACTATTTACCCTTTTTCTCGTAGAACATTTGTATACAGCAAACTTTTTATCGGTTTTACTGTAAAGTAAAAATGTATTTATTTTCCTTATTAGGTACTTTGACCCCAAAAAAGCAGACTCCATCTTCACAGAGGAGGGAGAAACCCCAGCCTGGCTGACTGAAATGATCGAGCACCACACTTGGCGTTCTCTCATTTACAAACTGGCTGAAGACTACCCGGACTGCCTTATGCTGAACTTCACAATCAAGCTGATCTCGGATGCTGGCTACCAGGGAGAGATAACCAGCATTTCTACTGCCTCACAGCAGCTGGAAGTGTTCTCTAGGTGTGAAGATTAAATTACACAAAATATTAAATGTTTTATGTACCAGTAATTTTTTGTAATGCACTTTGGTGCTTTTTAGTTAATCTGTCGAGTTGAAACCTGGTCATTAGGTGTTTTTTTAATTTCTTTTGTATATTTTAAGTGTTTTTTTTTTCATTTTTGTTCATGTTTTTTGTTGAAACAAGTTACTAGAAAATTATTTTAATCACTATACTTCAATGTGTTAATTGAACCAAAATAAAGCTTTATTACTTATATATTGTGACACTGTATAGTAAAATCCTGAAAATTGGCATGAATTTTAAAAAAAAGACACACAAACGGGATTTGCAATGTATTCTTACTTTTGGTTGTTGGTCTTGTTTATTTATTCTTATTTTATAAATGATTCATACATCAATCTAAAATATTAAAGCTAAATAAATTATTTATAGCAAAGCAAGTACTCTGGCGGGGCATAGTGACAAAAGTCTGACCATTATTATCCAATTTGAAATAATTAAACATTGCCATACATTTAAAAAAAGTTTTGAGCACAATTTGCTTTTATGTTTTATTGTTTTAACCTTATTTCCAAATTAAAATGCTTGACTGCATTCAATACCATATTTTCACTAAGTTTTACTGGTTCAAATAAAGCCTAGCATTTCATCTCATAACCTGAATTAATTTTTTTCCTGTTTCTTAGGATACTGAAAACCTCTGTGGGTAACATCCTGGAGGGAGGGGAAGAGCTGTTGAAGAAGAATCTTCATGAGTTTACTAGAATGGTGTGCCACGGCGAACATACTTACCTTTACAGTCAGACACTTCTCCATTTGCTGGCACAAGAACCAAAAGGTTAGGATTTTGGTGTGTTAGTAGTTAAAACTTGTTTCTGCATTAGCTTCCACATTATGTTCATATTGTCAAAAGTTGGAAGAGTTATGATCCGTCATTTGGGTCAGTCGTTTGGTTTGTTGGACATTAAATTTTTGCTAGTTTTCAGGCTGAATTACTTTAAAAACTCATTGAAAGTTGCGACTGATAATATATTTAGTGTTAAACTATAAAGTGTAATGCCTGAACTACAAAATATCATTAGAATTTATATGATTGTTGCCAAATATAATCAATTGCTTAAATTGTGTTCGGTTTGGTTTGGTTTGAATTATCGTCGCACTAGAGCTACAGAAGGGCTATTGGCGACGGGCGTCACAAATTGTGTTCAGAGGTATTCCAGTTAATTGCGATTTCCAGTTGTTTAACTGCTAGATAAACTTTACTGTAATATAGATATTTTGCACACAAAAACTAATGTATATTTAAAATTCTTTAACCACTTCCTTCTCACTCCTTTGAAAATGAAAGGGGGAGGTTTCGGTTTCTATTTCTCCCTACTGTGATATTTCGGGGATGGAGTGACCACTAGTAATGCACCAAATAAGATTAAAACTAATTCATTTATTTTGCTCAGAAAACATTTATGTGCAATTTATTTATTATTTTTTAATTTCAAGCGTAAAACAAATGATTAATAAAAATAAATATATATTGTGTTCAAACTCGTATTTTTTTTTTTTTTTATAAATTTGTAATATTATAGTATATACACTTTTATGACCGTTTTCTTTGAAAATTATCCGATTTTAAGGAGCTAATAACTTAATACCTTCATTTGTGTTACATAAAGTTTCCTTTGTTACCAGGTGGCTCAAACATCAAGCGACTATCACAGGAAACTAGTGCCTATGTCCAAACCACTGATCACAATGCCACGCCCATTACTATGGCCCTGATTGGTGCAGCTGCTGTTCCTAGGGCATGTCAGGCCCTCTCTGCTATGCTCTGTAAAAAAGCCCTCAACCCAGCCGACATTACTGTTCTTTTCAAAATGTATCAGGTAGGGTGTGTTTGATACCTATACGATTGATTTGGATTGTGCAATTGATTTGTAAAAGTTTTTTTATTGGTCTTGAAAATCATGAGTAACTGATTTTAAAAAACTTTGTTTCTTAGTATTCTCTCGGGTAACATTTTTTCTTTAGTATGCTTTATGTTTTTATAGGTTCTTAAAATCATTTTTCTTCTTTACATTGTTAAATATTAAGGAATAAAAAATAAATAGTAAGGCTAATGTTTCATGAACTGCTACCAACTGCTTGAATTTTTGCCTTTAAATGCATCTTGCACATTATTTACTTCTCAAATTTTTAGAAAGTTTTGTCTCTGAAAATGACTAGCTTGAATTCTTAAAAAAATATATATCAAGTAAAGAATTAGAAGTAAGGCTTAACATATATTGTGTTACATAAAGTTTCCTTTGTTAACAGGTGGCTCAAATAACAGGTGGTAAATTTTTAAACTTTTGTTTAAACTTTTCAATTTTGTGTTCACTTTACAGTTGCTTTCTGGAACAGGGAAGCGGGACATTTTATGGCTTGATTATTTGTGAATACTGTGACTTAGATTATATGTGGGCTTATCATATTTTAATACACTATCTGAATTTTACACATGTTCAACAATTATCCTTAGAATTTTTTTTTTGTAGGCTGCTGAGCCGCCCCCAGTAGAACTTATACGCGTACCACAATTCTTAGACTTGCTCATGGATTCCCTGTTCACTCCTGGTATAAAGATCAATCCTGACCACAAGCCAAAATACATCTACCTTCTGGCCTATGCAGTCAGTGTTCATGAACAGGTTAAAAAGGGCACAACACGCAGGACAGTGTCAAAAGAAGAACTTAAGACCACCAGCCAAGCAATTGAAAAGGTACCAAACATGTTTTTGTAAGTGCCTATAATTGACTTGTCTATGAATTTGAACAGGTGTTGGAGAAGTTTATTTGTAACACAACATAAGTAACAGAATCTGTCACTAAGACTAGTTCCGTGTGACATTTGTGCTCAACAGGAGGAAAAAGTCCCCGTAAAGCAATATGTTTTTCCCAAAAAAAACTTGCACAATAAATTTTTCTAATTGATTTTCTTTCAAAATATAATAATTATTCCTTATCATTTTGCTAAATTTATTTGTATTTCAAGAAAGCAGGAAGGTGTATAGAAACTGTGACAACTGCCCAGATACACAGCTTACACCAAACAGCATTTTTTAATGCCCTGCAATGAGTGCCAATTTGAGAGACATTGGAGTTCTGCCATCATTAATAGATCTTTATGACAGTAATATCCAAAAAATTGCTGACACTGTCATCAAAACCAATGGTTTCATTTAACTTAATTTCACTTTTCAGCAAGGTCATAGACACAACAACAAAAAATTGTATTTCAAAGAATAAATGTGTATTTTGTCTCGCTTTTAAATAGAATAGAATCATTTTCGTATCAACATTCTACAAAACCTATAAACTTTTGTATTAGTTAGTCATACTTTATTTTATACCATTTCTTTAAAAGCTTTTCTTTTGCATAGGTTCACTTAATCTGCAATGAGAAGAAAGGCTCTTCGGAACTCATTCCTGAGCTGGGCACTCTCTACCAGTGCATACGATTTCCCATCGTTGGACTTGGAGTCATTAAGTAAGAAAAATGAAGTTTAATAATCATATTTAGTTTTTTAAATACAAACAATTAAAGGTTATTTTCAGAACACAACGGTAAAAATACTCTAGCTAGGCGTATAAGTAGGAAAATGCTGATTTTGTTTCATCTTCTCACAGTTGATGGCCATTCAATAAAATGCTAAACCAGGTTCTGTTTTGTTTTTTCTTTTAAAATCACATGGTCCCTAACCACCATTTCAAAGGCATCACCTTCTGTACGTACCTTGTAGGTTTCCAATTTCATGATATTTAGTTTAATGTTCTTGATATTCTGGAATAAATGAAAAGATGAAACAAAATCAGCATTTTCCTACTTATAGGCCTAGCTACATTACTTTTCCTCTGGGAAGAAAGAACAATTTCTGACATTAAGTTTTTAATTACATTGAAGAGTCAGTCAGAGAGACCATTTCCTTTCGTGCAGCCCAAGATAACCTAAAGTTTCTTTTAAGATAAGACGTAATATATAGTTTACATTATTGTTATAGAGTCCTTACAAAATTTGTTAAGTTCTCTTAACCGCTTCCGTGAAAATGCCGTTTTGAGACAGTTGGCTTTTCCTAGGTGAATCTGTATGTGTGTAGCTCTTCCTAGAAATTTAAAAGAAATTGAAATGAAAACAAATTAAAAATGACTTTATATGCTGCTCATGCACATACTTTTATATGAATTTCAGAGATAAAACAATAGGCACATTTTTGACCGTCTTTTTTTAATTGCCAATGTTTAAATAGTTAAATGAAACTTCTATTTTAAAGCTTTAGCATCATCACCCTGCTGTTTCTAATTTCCTTCCTTCACCACCAGATGGGTCGACTTCACCGTCTCGGAGAAGAGCTACTTCAAGCTCTCCACCGAGCACACCCCGCTCCACCTTGCGCTCCTAGACGAGGTTGCCACGTGCCACAACACCCTGCACCAGAAGGTCCTGGAACTCCTGATAAGGCTCTTCGAGAAACCCCAGGAAGACCTTGACGTCCTGGTGCAGCTGGAAATGAAGAAGATGCTTCTGGATCGCATGGTCCACCTACTCAGCAGGGGATGTGCAGTGTCCGTGGTCAACTACATCAAGACCTGCTGGCAAAGGCAGGACACGGACATCTCGCTGATAAGGTACTTTGTGACGGAAGTGTTGGACATCATCGCGCCCCCGTACACGCAGGAGTTTGTGACTCTGTTCCTGCCCCTGGTGGACAATAAGGACATCACGGGGACCATGAAGTTCGAGGGGGGGAACGATCCTGTTTCGGAGTTCATCACTTTCTGCAAGACTACTTACTTGGCGCCGAATTAACGGAGGAGGTTGTAGGGGATTTTTTTTCTAGGTTGAGATGAATATTATTCAGGGTTGCCACGGTCCTTGAAAAGTGCTTGGGAAAAAAACGTAGATTTTCAAGGTCTTGAGTGCTTGAAAAACACTGTGCGCCTTGAAAAGTCCTTAATTTTTAGGCCGACTAATTTATCTTAAAGTTTTGCAAATGTTAATTTTTGCTTTATTAAAAAATATTTATCAATGTGAACCAGTTGCTATTTTATTTTTTGATGTATTGTTTGTATAATCCAAGAAGGCAGAGCAAGTGATTTTAAGTTTATTTTAAAAACTAAATGGTTATTTTATAATGTATTTAAGTTCATTTAAAAGTTAGAGAGCATGGTCGTTTTCTAAATGAATTTCTAAAAACTAACATGAAATTTTGGTGTTGCATGTTCAAATATACAGTCCTTGAAAATGGAGAAATATATCCTTGAAAAGTCCTTTAATAGTCCTTGATTTTTCTTTACCAGAATGTGTGGCAACCCTGTGTATTGGTATGTGTTTCGGTCATTAAACCCTTTACTCCTGGGACATATGCAGTGTACAGTGAATTTGATCATCAACTACCAGGAAGTACACTGCGTATGTTGTCCACTCTACAGCTGCTGCAGAATCCAATAGCCCTCTTGGAGCTCTAGTGCGACGATAATTCAAACTAAACAAACAGCTGCAGCAAAAACTTTGCTATTAATTATCTATAGGCTCTTACTCAAGAAATTAAGCCTTGGAATGAAGGGGTTAAGGGCTGGTTTGTCATATCTTGGTGTACATTTGATGCATTAGTTAAAGAAAAAGATCTATGATGAATACACGAATTTTCTGTTTTATCTTGACCAGCTGTTCAACCATTTTTAGCCAGAATGTAAGCTTTGAAAAGGCTCTTTTCCCCCATCCCTTCACTGGGTTTTCTACGAAAAGGGGGGAACATCGCTTATCTAATCCTAGCGAGCTTGAGGTTTACACTCAAAACAGTTAGTATTTCCCCATGTAGGGTGAGGAAAAAACCGAAACAGCTATAAATCACCCTGTTCCAAGAAAACCTCGTCGATGGGGGAGGAAATGCTTTCCAAGCTTACATACTAAATAGACCTACTATAGAAGTGTGACAAGGACATTTAATCTAAAGATCTTTTTTTTTTTGTTACTTTCCATACATTCTTGAAATTGTCAAACTTTCAGGAAACCTGGGGCTCCTAAAATTGTTTTATCTTTCCAAGGGTCTACAAATCTACTAAAATGTATTGGGAGTTCTCAGAAAATACCTAAAATATTAGTTTTGCTCAGTTTCATTCTTAAAACTGTTTTTAAAAAATATTTTTATCCTGAATAAAACTTCAACATTCCACGAAGTTTTACAGTGAGTTTTGATTTGAATACTGCAAAATAAAACTAATACTTAATCAATTTGACTTGTATGTGGCCCATAACAAAAGCTTGGTTGTCAGCAAATTATAAACTGGCCATGGGGTCAAACCTAACTAGCCTTAACTAAATAACTTCCTAATCTTTTTTCTATCTATAAATACTATTGTAATGAACAGAATACTTCACTTTTCTAGATATTTTAGTATCCAGAAACTGACACTGAATTTGTAAATCGGTTCATATGACCAAGTATAATGATGCAATATGTAATATTAATATACGCATAATGTATTGAAATGCTTGAAATTTTCATTCAATAAAAAATATTTTTTTAATTGTATTAAAAATTCTTGTGTTAGTACATTTTCCTTGGGTTAACCTTTGAATGCCAGAACTTAGTCAAATATAGCAATTATCAAAAAAAACTAGCTCGGGCTTTAAAGAATTGGTATTTAGATTTGCGTTATGATTATAAAGTAGTGTTTATATATGCAAGATATGATCCACAAATTTTTTAGGAATCACTTTTCTCCATTGGGGGGTGCGACTTTATTTTCTTAATCACCAACTGTGAAAACTTCATTAAAAAATTTACTACTATCTTTCTGGTTGACAGTTTTTTATTTATTGATGGAGCTAATTTTACTTTATATTTAAAAAAACAAATTTTATTTAATATATTGTGTAATAGTAACATGACATTTGTCCCTCTTCTGTTTCAATTCAATAACTTCAAATCAGAAATAGTGGACCGATTGTTGAAATTAAGGGTCTTTTTTTTTTAAGATTTCGTGGTTTTTCAAAGAAAAATTATTCTTGCCATCCTTTTTGAGCTCATCAACTATGTAATCGATCAAATAGAACCAGTCAGTGATAATTTATAGTATCTGTCACCATACCAGTTAGCAAGCGAGGGAATTGAGGTTGCGTCGGCTGAACCCTTTTCTTGCAAATTGCGTTTCAGGTTCAATCTTCACGATTGTATTCAGATGTCAGTTCAGATGTCAACTCGTCTCCTCTCGAGGTTCTAAATTACGACTCCCGTGCCAATAGCCATTGTGTAGCTGTAGTGCGACGATTATTCAACTCAACTCACGATGGTATTAACAGATGCCCATCATCGCACAAGTGAGCTCTAGCTCTCTGAGGGATAGGAACGGCGGATCGCAGACGGTAAGGCGCTTGCCTTGCATGCGAAATGTCCCGGGTTCGGACCCGTTCACTGCTAAATTAAATGCGGACTAATAAATGGCCGGTGCAACCAAAACAGTCCGACGCGCGGTTCCGGCTTAACGTGCACCAACTAGGTAGAGATAGTGCACGTTAAATATGCACCTAAGTCACGACGTATAGTTGTAAAATATAAGTGATGATGAAAAACCCGATAGTTCCTAGACGGATTCATAAGTCTGTGTCACTGATCGATAGGATTCTGTATGTAGCTATATATCGCTCACATGACTGCATAATACAATGGAATATGGCAGCGGTGGTTGCTGATTAGAGCAACTATCCTAAAGTTTGGTGCTGCCATCTATGAAAAATACTTACAAACAAAAATTTTGAAAGATATTCAAGATTTTTAAATGGCCACTGAAAACCGATTTTTAGTGTCTTTCAATAACTCTCGTTTGTTTGATTTCTCCGGATGAGGGGCTAAATATAATGTGTTTTTCTAGTCAACTGACTGTGACTTCAATGTACTGAGCAGATTCACTTGGAATCAACAAAATCCAAAACAGCCCAGCCAAATGGAACCTCAGGATTAATTGTGAAATCAAATGAAATTTAAACTACTAAAATAGATGCACTTTGGATTGCTCTACGCGTCAACAAATCTTCTAAAAAAGATTTATATTTATTTGATCTAATGGCCTTACCTTTTTTTTTCTAATCCCTTACTATTGTTATTAATCTTCTTGTGTAGAGGGGTACTAATAAATCCAACCAAACCTTACCTCCTATATTAAGGCTACGTTGTATGTCAGATACTCAAACGCTGTTCTATGTATCTGATAAAGAAGTACAAAATTACTGGCCACGACCAAAGAGTTCTATAGTAGGGTAGAGACTGAACCTCAACCGACTCATGGACCAACACGGAGACTGGCATGTGGGGCCCGATGGCCGTGTAGTTTGGATCGCAGGCCATAACGCTAGCAGTTCCGCGCGCTTTAACGGGTGCGTGTTTGATTCCCACCTTTGCCTCGGGTGTAAATCCTTTCTCAGTATCAAAATTATAACTTAACTAGCATTTTACCACTCTATTCGGGCTCCGTAGTGAGCCATGACTGCCGATGGCAGCTCAGTACGAGTCGTTCCTTTACCCCACTAAAGAAATCTACAACCAGCCCAAAGGTGACGATAGGCAAAAGAAGGAAGCTAGAAGTCTTTTAACACGTTGGATGCCACTGACTCCTTAGGGAGTCGCGTGGTTCCGATTCACCGATAACAGCACATTCTGATGAAATTCATAGTACCATTTCGCCAACCGTTCTTATGAGTTCAAGTTCGTTTGTAACTTTTGCAACCGATCCTTCTGTGCTTGGAATAATACTTGGTGATTTGAAAGAGGGCATTCTATTTAAAATTACGAAGAAATTAAATCCTTCGTCTCAAGTGTAGGGCGACCAGGCACATGGCATACCGCATTTCGTAAAGTGATTCAGTTTGTTATTCAACAATCTAGCTATAGGGTAAGGTGGGGTAAGTGGGCCACCTTTTTGGCATAATTCGACTTTAGACCCTCATACCTCTGGATGTAATAGGCCTAACAACTTTTTTTTTTGTGGTCCATTCTCTCATATGTTATTACTGTACCCATGACAACCTTAACACAAATTGGCAAAAAATAAATTTAAAAAATATGTTTTTCTTTTTGGTCATCCGAGTGGCCCACTTGCCCCGCAAGGTGGGGTAAGTGGGCCACCCCCCTAATATATTTTTACACATAACTGGTAGAGATATGGTGGGGCAAGTGGAATAATCTACATGATTTTTTGAGTGTTTGAAAAAAAAAAGTAATGATGTATCTTTAATAGTTCCCCAATAGCAACTTTTTCTGGCATGCACGCTTACTACAAGAAAAAATACGTTAATTTTCATCTTGTCATTTTTGCATGTAGTGTAAAAAAATGTTAGGGCTACAGATTTTAAACTGGCCTAGGTCAATGAATAGGACTATGAATAGTGAATATGACGAACCCTATGAATCAGTGAATATGACTTTTTTTAAAGTATATTAAAGAGTGGGCCACCCCTGGCCCACTTACCCCGCCATTGGGGTGGCCCACTTACCCCAAACGCGGGGCAACTGGGCCACCCCAATTTTCTTTTAACCTTATCAACATCACAAGTACATGACACTGCAAAAAGATACTATGTTTTATACACTTTCAAAACATATAACATTTTGTTTTGTATCACGAACCGTTTGGAAATAAATTAAAAAATAGTATGATGGCATGAATTACGAAAAGATGCAATTTTAAAAATTTTCACAAAAAGGATTGTACCTTGTTACATACTTCAATGAAAATGATGCCATAATGTTTCCTGCATCTATTGGGGTAAATACGTAAAAATATTGTAACAGATTTTTTTTACGTCCATAATTCGGGAAATGCCAGGGGGGGTGGCCCACTTTCCCCAATGGCCCACTTACCCCACCTTACCCTAAAAAAATTGCAAATAGTCTGTTTTATTTTTTTTTCATTTTTTTTTTCAAACAAAAACTACCCAAAAATAAGAATTAGGAAAATTTAGTGATTATTTCTTAGTCGAAAAGTTAATCACTGAAGCTAATCTGGTAATTGGCTTTCAATTCAATTATTAGTGACAGATGATGAGTTATCCGGTTGGAAAAGGCCAGGAACATTTCCTTGTATTTTTACGACTAGGTAGCTATCGTGTAGCTTTAGTTAGTGACGTTAATTCAACCTAACCTTGCTATTTTACGATCTCGAACTAAGATTTGTACTTGTTCAAAAATGAACAGTTAGTTTATTTCCATTGTAACGAACAGGTATTAAAAAACAGGATGTTTATCTACTTCATCAGCCTCTATCGATGATTTAGTGGCAGCTAATGTGTTAAGCTATTTTTCCATAGGTGATATCTAGGACTATATATTCTGAGAGGAATTTTGGTAAGACAGCTCAGTAGCGTTTTAACAACCAGTACCAAATGAGATATTAATCATGCACCTACAGAGATAAATAGAGAGGGCTGTAGGGAGCCTAGTGGTCAAGATCTCGGTCTCGAGATCGGAAGGTTGAGAGATCGAGAAAATTTCCCTCCCCTTCAGGGACATGTCTAAATTGTGGAGGTGGCGACAGATGGCAGCATCTGTCATTTGTGTATGTGTGTGTCCTGTGTTGTCCTACTTGACGATGGTTTATAAGCGGGTCCTTGAGACCAAGCACACAAGCCTGAAAATATATGTATGTAATTAGAAATTAGATAAATAGAGTACGAACGAAACTTTTGACCTCTATGTTTTAGGTTTTATTACCTAAAAATAGTCAGCAGGTCAGAATGAAAATTTTAGAAGATTAAAGAATGGTTTTACAGCCGACAACAAAATTTAAATTTTCTTCTCAGTTTAGACTTTATTGTATTAAAATTTTGCGTGGAATTGAAGTTTCTCGATCTAAGTCCCGACGGCTCGGCGTCAGCGTACGATGTCGCACCAAATTCGGGTGCGTGCTCATATTTAAACTTTGTCACTTGACTGTGGCTCTAAATTACGATTCGTAGGTATCTGTGTTAAGGCACTATCATTTGATAAGAGGCTAGAAATAAGCATCCAGAAATGAGTATTACCTTACCCTATAGAAATTTTCTTTAGCTATGTATTTTGTATAAGACGTGTCATCATGTATGGAACTTTAAAATGCATAGTGTAGTTTATCCAAAATAAGAAAGCTCTATTTTCAACAAATTCCGTGAAAATTTTTGTAAGTGCGAGTATATCTTATATCAATGGATTATTCTATTAAAGTAAGTAAAAATATTTTCATGTATAAATTATGTTAGTAAACTTTATGTTATCAAATTTATCACCTCATAAAATGTAAAGGTGTTTCTAAATTAAATTTTTGTTTCTAGATAGCGTCTTGCCTATATTCAGAGAATTGCAACTGTAAAAAATTAGATGGAATTAAATAAATAAAAAATCCGATTGTCTTAGTTTTGAATGCAGTGTGTTTTCCCGTTTGTAAAGTATTCTTAATACATCTTTGTATTTTAAAATGTGTTCGAATATTTTTGAAGTGTAAGGAAATCATGTTCTATGTTTGCGCTATTAACTAATGAATTGGATTATGCAGTTTTATTTTCTGAAGGTCTTGTGTACTATCGCTTTTCCTAATATTTCAAGTTCTCAACACTAACACAAAATATCCGAAGTTTGCAAATGGTAGAAAAATGTAACTTATTTAAATTGTTTTGATTTTTTATATTTTTGGTAATCAAAATGCCTGAACTAATTTTTAAATATTAGTTTTAATTTTTTTTACTATATTTTTTAAGCTTAGTCAAGTGTGGTTGCATTTAAGTAACTTTTAAAGCAACGATTTAGAAGGTTGGTCTAAGCTATCAGGTTTAATAAAAAAAATTAGCATTTGATTTGAAACTAAGTTACCCTTTTTATCATCTCCAATAAGATTTCGGAAGAAATTACCGTGTTTAATGGTTGCAAACTTTCGTTATTGTTCTGTTCAAACTGTTTGGTTGTAATTTTACCACTTATTTGTTGATTTGAATTCCCAAATAATATTTTTTAGAAGGTTTAATGATTGTAGTGATATAATTGAATGTTTTAAAGTGAACGTTAGTTTTCTCTTATATAGGTGATCAAAACATACTACGCTTAAAAATGATTTTAAAAAATGGCGTGGTTATTTAATTTGGTTTTAATATTGATTAATCAACATCTGTAAAACCTTAATAAAGCTTAATTTTATATATTATTAACTTACGATAAAGTTTTTAGAAAACAAGTGATTTTGGTGCTGCCATCTACCAATACTATTGCAAATTAGAAATCCACCTTCTAACTCCACCTTGATGCAACCCAACCTTAACATATTTTTGCCGTTTTTTTGCACAGCTAAAAAGAGGAGTTAAGTTTTCTGGAACCAATAACTTTTCAAACATACAATTCAGTTCCTAAATGTGCTTTTGAGGCTACACTCTTAAAACGAATGAGCGATTTTAACTCCGTCTGAGTTAATTTTCACTCCTCCAGTCTGGAAAATGCACTTCTCCTAGAGGAGTGGATCCTTTGTGTGTTAAGCCTCCAACAGGATCACTCCAAACGAGTGATTTTAACTCAGTCTGAGTTAATATTCACTCCTTTCCAGTGTCGAAAATACACTTCTCCTACTGGAGTGAATTTCACTCTTTTGTTTTAAGTGTGTAGTATGCAAGTCTTTCTCATGTCTTTGTCTATTAGACTCGCAGTAATCTAAACAGTTGCACAAGTTTTAGATGGCACTTCTTTTAGATTTTGGTACATGGCTAATACAAAACAAGTCATTTAAAAAAAAATGATGTCCTTTAACGTATTTGACCAACCAAAATCAATTTAAAAAGAAAGTAATATAGCAGTTTGAGCAAGTTTTATTTCGTTTTCCAGGTTGAAGATCACTTTTGAGAAACGAATTGCTTACCAAAAAATTCAATTTAAAATAAAGTAATAAAACAGTTGATCAAGTTTTATTTTATTTTCAAGATTAAAGATTACTTTTGAGAAACAAATTTCTTACCAAAAAAACCTCATTACCATTTAAATACAGGATTCATTAAATTAATAGTTTTGTACCTTCGGTTATTTATATTCTGTATGAGAAGGTTACTCAAATATTCAGTATTCAATGAAAAACTTATTTTTTTTTATTCAAACATTACACAATTGGAAAAGTATAGGATACACTACACACACATTTTTACATTAATTTGTTTCATTTCGTCCTAAAATGCCTTTTCAGTGACAGTGCAAGCCATTTAATCTAAGCTTAGCAAAATTACCTTTGCGCCAGCGAACTTTTCCGAAAAGTATGACCTGTTCTTCCATAAGGCCTGTTAGGAACGGGCCTAGGGCTCCACAATTTCAGGGGCCCCTAAATTTCAGTTTTTATAATGGTAAAGACCGTAAATCCTAAAAATATATCAGCAAACTACAAAAAAAAAATTGTACTTCACGAAAGAAATTGGCCTAACGTGATTGTATTGATCGATATTTATAAAGTTGTAGCAAAAATTTGATACATAGGTTATTTCGCATCATCAGTACTGGATATCATACATAAAATTGTCCGTGAAGGGACCCCAAAATAGGTTGTAAAAATAGTCTGATATTTCCAAGAGCAGGCCCTGGCTGCGCGTGTAACTAGACTTTCAACCAAACTCGCTAGAGTTCAGTACGACTGACCGTAGTGGATGCATAACTGACCGTGAGGGTAAAAATACGCCTAGAAATTCCAATTTTATCCAGTCTCAGATCAGCCATGTAGTGGACGTTGAGTCGGTTTCCTGCCTTGAAAGAGCAAGATTCCGGAAGACGGTGACGGAAACCCTGCATTTCCTGTTTTCTGAAGAGTTGCTCTAGTCATGCATTCTAAAATTCAAACTATGTTTGGGATGTTGTGCTTGTCCTAAAACTGCGACAACATGGATTATCCCCACAATTGCATAAGATGGGTTGTCTTGTTATTTTGGATTTCGTGTCTGCGTGGTGTAACAGGTATGTTTTGCATTCTTTTGGTTAGTTGGTGTCGAACAATGGTGTTGCTACATGGTTGTGGTTTAGAGAAGGACGTTTCAAATGAAAGAATGTCTAAATATGGATGGTTGTGGTTTATATTGAGTTACTTATTAAATAGAACCCAAGTAAAACAATTGAATGTCTGAATTCGTAGTAGTAAAGAGTCCTTTAAAATGTAAGCCATTAAGACCTTTTTACGTGACTGTGGGCGTTGAATTTGGTTGATATTAGTCAAAGCTTCGTCAATGTATTTCTTCTAGTTTATTTATACCACCATATAAACGCAATAAATAAAACTTCAAAATTATGACTACAACCATCTTGTTGCTCTAGTGCGATGATAATTTAATTCGATTCAACTCGTCTCTGGACGTTTGTATAATGCCGGAATAGCCCTTAGCTGAAAATTTAACATATTTTTAATGCTTCACGGATCTACGAGAAGACTGTATAATTCCATGCAAAAATACCCTTTATGTAAAGTAAATAACGTGCGTAAAAAGTGTTCATCACTACAACTTTTAACATTCAATGAAAAACATGGAAGTAGCTGATTTACACTTATTGCAACTACACTCTCAAAACAAACACTCCCAATTTACCTCAGTCTGAGTGGTTTTCACTCCTCCAGACTGGAAAATGCACTTCTCCTTTTCGAGTGGATCCTTTGTGTGTTAAACCTCCGACAGGATCACTCCAAACGAGTGATTTTAACTCAGTCTAAGAAAATATGCATGCCTTTAGGGTGTCGAAAATGCACTTCTCCAACTGGAGTGGATTTCACTCTTTTGTTTTAAGAGTGTAAATAATGTAACATGCTTTATTAATTTATTTTGATTTATTTTCCAAATTTAAACAGCTTTTTCTAAATTGTGACTTACACTACAGTTACATTGAATTAATCATAAGAATTTACGTAAAAAACTATAAATCGGTTACAACACTTAAGTGCAGTGTATAAAAAAACCAAATCATTAGTTAAAACACACAACTTATGGAGAAAAATAATACTTAAGTCACTTTTTGGGGGACACGTGGTGTGCTTTGCAAATTACGGTACATCCATTCGGGACATAGCTAATATCGCAATGTTTTTATGCTAATGTGAAGCAGCGATAAAAAAAAATAAGATTTTCCTAGAATCGTCGGAATTTTTGCTTTTCCATTTCCTTTCGAAGTAAAAAAATAACGGATTTGTTTATCGAGTCCCAACTTTCGCACCAATCAATTTAAAAATTTATTTACACTCTTAAAACAAAAGAGTGAAATCCACTCCAGTTGGAGAAGTGCATTTTCGACACCCTAAAGGCATGCATATTTTCTTAGACTGAGTTAAAATCACTCGTTTGGAGTGATCCTGTCGGAGGTTTAACACACAAAGGATCCACTCCAAAAGGAGAAGTGTATTTTCCAGTCTGGAGGAGTGAAATCCACTCAGACTGAGTTAAATTAGGAGTGTTTGTTTTAAGAGTGTACATTTGATAGATTTTAAACGAATTTTTTACTTTGAAATTTTTTATTCGGAAGGTCATATTTTTATGATACGTCACTTTTTCGACGAACAACGCAATATTTCCTACTTTTATAGTGTTAAATGTAATTTATCTAAGAATTTTGTGACGCAAAATTTCTTATTCTTATAGTGTTAAATGTAATTTATCTAAAAAAATTATTTTGATAGATATATTTTAATGTAGGGTAAGGTGGGGTAAGTGGGCCACCTTTTTGGCATAATTCAACTTTAGACCCTCATACCACTGGATATAATCGGCCTAACAACTTATTTTTTTTTGTGGTCCATTCTCTCATATGTTATTACTGTACCCATGACAACCTTAACACAAATTGGCAAAAAATAAATATAAAAAATATGTTTTTCATTTTGGTCATCCGAGTGGCCCACTTGCCCCGCAAGGTGGGGTAAGTGGGCCACCCCCCTAATATATTTTTAATCATAACTGGTAGAGATAAGGCTGGGCAAGTGGAATAATCTACATGATTTTTTGAGTGTTTGAACAAAAAAAGTAATGATGTATCTTTAATAGTTCCCCCATAGCAACTTTTTCTGGCTTGCAAGCTTACTACAAGAAAAAATACGTTATTTTTTATCTTGTCATTTTTGCATGTAGTGTAAAAAAAAATGTTAGGGCTACAGATTTTAAACTGGCCTATGTCAATGAATAGAACTATGAATAGTGTATATGACTAACCCTATGAATCAGTAAATATGACTTTTTTTAAGTATATTAAAGAGTTGTGGCTAGTGGGTCAGGGGTGGCCCACTTACCCCGCCATTGTGGTGGCCCACTTACCCCAAACGCGGGGCAACTGGGCCACCCCAATTTTCTTTTAACTTTATCAACATCACAAGTACATGACACTACAAAAAGATACTATGTTTTATACACTTTCAAAATATATAACATTTTGTTTTGTATCATGAACCGTTTGGAAATAAATTTAAAAATAGTATGATGGCGTGAATTACGAAAAGAGGCAATTTTAAAAATTTTCACAAAAAAGATTGTACCTTGTTACATACTTAAGTGAAAATGATGCCATAATGTTTCCTGCATCTATTGGGGTAAATACGTAAAAATAGTGCAACAGATTTTTTTTTACGTCCGTAATTCCGGAAATGCCAGGGGGGTGGCCCACTTGCCCCTATGGCCCACTTACCCCACCTTACCCTATATTTACTATTTCAATTTTCTGAAATAAGTCACTCAATGTTAAACAATTCCATTGGGGTTCACTCAATTTAATTTTTTTTTTTGGGGGGGGGGGGAGTCTTGTATGACCTTACTTACCCTTGCACAAATAAACCAAACATCATTTTAGTTGGAATATAATGTTGTTCTTCAATGTTGCGTAATTGCCAAAATTCTGAACTGGTAAAATAAAGCATCAACAGTTCCCGAAAGTAAAATAAAGCTGAATGTTTTTATAACGTTTGATTGCTCCTAAATAATTTTTTTCTTTAAATGCTTGTATTTTCTTTCTAAATAAATGTTTCAGCTTGAAATTATAGTAAAATTTACTTCTCTACAGCATTTGAATTTTTAGAGGAAGTTTCGTCACGAAACATTATAGACTCTAGCCATGAAAGAAAATAATTTTTTAATTACATCTTACAACGTTTATAACGTAAAAAGTATGTCTTTATCATCGTCAAGTTTTTTGCACAATAATATGTCTTCGTGTTAAAAACTTCTTTATGCATTCGATTAATACCTAAATCGAAAAATATCTACAATTCGGTTTCCTCATCGACAGTCCTGATTCAAATATTGTAGTTCTACTACTACAGGTATTCGGGACCGGTAGCTTAATGGGAACGTTTCAGATGATAAAAAGCTCTTGTTTTCACTTTTCCCTTGTTTTACGGATGACAAGAAACTTGTCGTTATTTACCCTGTAAATCATGATTTTTTTCATCCCGAAGAAAATATATATGTATCTTTAATACTTATACATTATGAGAAAAAACTGAAATTCTTTTTTTTTTTAATTTAAATAATTTCAATTTTTAAAAATTTTTGCCATGCATGTGTACAGGAAAAACCAACAGGTACATGCCATATGTACAGGCAAAAACCAACTACAAAATTCCAATTTTGATTAGAATGATTAGAAAACTGCTAAATATATATTTTAAAATAACCCTCTTGAACTATAATTTTTTTTATAATTATAATATATTATTATATATTTTTTATTAATATTATTAAACTTTGAATGCTGCCAAAGAAGTAGTTTCACAACAGTTAATTACTTCACTACTTAATTTTGACTACACTTTACTACAGTCATCCATGAGGGTTATTAGAAACTGAAACTTCAAAATGGAATGAAATAGATAAAAAAAAAATTGTCAAGAGAATAGAATAAAGTGGATTATGGTACTTGCTGCCATTAGTCAACAGTATGCATTAGAGCACTGTCAAAAATAATACTTTCACTTTTGACGATGCATTAATCCTCAAGCATCATTTCGTTCATTTTGAGGATTATTTCATCAAACTATCACATGACTTTTGTGTAAACGCGAATCCTCAATTTAATGATCTTGATTTGACCATTCTGTATTTTGATTTTGAGGAAACTTAATCTCATTGTTGTACTCACATGCTCAAATATGACGAAATATTTCATTAGATTAGACGAAATTCGAATCCTCATTAAAATGATTCAAATTTCCTCACTTTGAGAAAAGGAAAACTCGGAGCATTTGCCAGTAAACGGTATCGTCAAAATTAAGGAAAACTTCGTCGTTTTAGAGTATTCCTTTTTGAGAGTGAGGGTTAATTTACTGTTTTGCAGGTCAGTTCGACCCAGAGTTCACACTTCAGAATGTGTGGGGTCGCCTGCAGCCGGACACCAGGTCCCTCATTCAGTGCCTTAGCGACGACTCGCACAAGAAGATCAAGTTCCAGAGGGTCCTCGACACGGGGCAGGTAAGTCTGCAACTAAAAGGTCATCCGAAAAATACATTTAGGGTAGGGTAGGCTGACCAGTGAGTGAACAGGCCCCAGTGAATGAACATTTGGCAAATATAATTTTAAAAAAAATAATTATTGGAAATCATTCCACTGGATGGATTGGCAACACTGACTTCCTCCCATGTAGTAGGAAGCTATCGGACGTATGGTTGGTTGTCCTGGTCATTATATCCTGGTGTCCATTCAACAAGTACATTGATTGGCCCCCATAAGGACAGTGATTGTCAATCCGTTGACATTCAGACATATTTCTTCAGCGGCCATATTGCTTTTCCCGATTGTTGGTGCACAGTTGCCAACATGACAAATGTTAATGGCGGGAATTTTAAAACCTTTGTCACACCTATTTTGGGCTTTAACATCTTATTATTTTCAATAATGACGAGGGGGGAAGGGGCAATCACCTTGAGGATGCCAATCACTGTACTCGTTACCCTATATCACGATAGCTGTCAAAGCATTGCTGTGCAATTGAAATATTGTTTCAAATTGTATTGAAATAGTAATAACAACCTGTATATTTTTGAGGAAAGTATGTGGTTATTTGACAATTAAGTTGTTTTCGACTTTTTAAAACAGTGTCGATATCGACAAAGATGCATAAACTATGCCCAGGGCAGGATTTAAAGGTTTGTCGCCTGTAGGACTATCGATTTGCCGCTAGCTATAGTTTTCTTGACTATTTTTTTGCTTTCTACATATTAAAATCATCTATGTACATTCTTAATCGAAAACGAAATAAAAGATGAATTTTTTTAACTGATCTAATATTTGTCTTTCAACTTCCAAATCAGGGGAAGATAGTGGAATTGCCCTCCCAATTACCCTGTTTACTTCTAAATATTAGTACTATCTATATACGTTTACGATTTACACATTAATGTAAATTATTTGTTTTCTTTCTTAAAAATAATAGCATCTTTATAATAACTTTTTATGCCGAATGCTGCTTTAATTGTTCGTAAAATTTACTGTCCCAAAAAAATTGCCTCTCTAGGCTACAGCCTACTTAGCCTAATTAGAAATCCTGACATTACCACTTCGTTATCACTAATTTTTAAAAACAAGATACCTTCCCTGAAACATAATATTATTATTACTAATATCCAACACACACTGTCTTAAAAAAAATACGGGATTAAAAAACAGCGAACAAAATGTTAACTTTCAAAAACGAAGTATTTAAAAAAAAACAGATTCAAATAACCTTTTGTCGCATTTGAATAACTGAATTTAATCGGGTTTTTTTTTTGCATAGATAGTAGTTAGTACTTTGGATGCACACTAATAATTTTTTTAAAATGACAAAGTTCATAGAAAAAGAATCCCAAATGTACTTAGAAGAATAGTGAAATTAAGTACTACATAATTTCAAAGTTCCGTTAAAAATTTACCGATCCTTCTAAGTTCATTTGTTTCTACACTTTATAGAACATTCTTTTAATCGCGTTATCAAGTTCAGCAGATATTTTAAATAAAACTGATGAAAAAGTTACCCCAATATGTACAATACAGGGTGCGAAGCTGCCGAAATCTTCTCAACAGTTCATGCAGGGGAAGCCCGTGTTTGCCCGAATTCTGTTCATGCATCCGGAGGATACACTGAGCCGAGTGGGCGCATTCCAATGCAGGATCGAGAAGAACAAGGTCCCTACCAGAATAGTGACGCTCAAGCTGCCGCCTACTACACTAAGTGAGTTGTATTCACTGTAAACTCTGTAAGACATAGTCACTTATTCATGCACATAAACTTACATTGATCTGTTCATAATAACAATGTATTTTTAATAGTAAATGTTAATTCATTGACATATACCTGTTGTGTATAAGAACAGGGTGGTTATAAAATAACTCTCCCTATTCGGAGTGGTCTGTAGCTTGAATTAATAATCCAATTGCATCAAAAATTGAGACACTTACTAATCAAGAAGGGGGGAAAAGAATGGAATCATAAAATAGACAGAATTCTAAAAAATAATCATAAAAAAGAATAATCATAAAAAAACAAACTCGTCTCTGGACCAGAATCTTAATTACGAGGCGTCGTCAATTATGGCAATTACGGCCAACACAGCTAATTACGCCTCGTAATTTAGAACCCTGGTCAAGAGACTAGTTTCTTTTTTACGAAAAAGAATGGAATCATAAAACAGAAACTCGTCTCTTGATCAAGGTTCTAATTACGAGGCGTAGCCAATTATGGCTGATTACGGTGAACACATCCAATTACGCCTCGTAATTTAGAACCCTGGTCAAGAGACGAGTTTGTTTTTTATGATTCTACTCTTTCCCCCCTTCTTGATTAGTAAGTGTCTCAAAGTTTTTTGAATTTGGATTATTCATTAAAGCTACAGACCACTCCGAATAGGGAGCGTTATTTTATAACCACCCTGTACATAAGACTGCGTTTCACTCAGGAGTGCTTAATGTTAAAGTGTATTCTTTACGAATTATTATACGAAACTATTTATCATTGTGGGCTTTCGTACATCTGAGGAGTTGCAATTATTTGCCCATTTGTAGAGAAAGGCATTAAAATGCGTTATTTAGAAAGTAAGACGAGTTGTTTTCTTCACCATATTATAAATAATCACTTGACACCGTTTCTCAACATACTGGAAATTACTTCCGCGTAAAAAATATATTTACCGTGTGATACCCACTCACAGCAATTTAACCATTGCATATCATTTCATTCTATAAAACCTTTCTCTTCTCTCTTAGTGGAGCTAAACTCCGTACAACCGTACCTGACAGCGAACGCTGGCGATAGCGTTGATCTCGAAGTCTTAGAAACCCGTCCTTCTAGCCTACCCGTTCGCTGGATTAAAAATGGATCGCCCGTACCGGGCTGGGACGGACTTCTGAAGGTAACCGTCCACGACGCTAAGAAAGAAGATACTGGGGTGTACGAGTGTTTCTATGAGGGAATGAGGGGAGAAGGATTGCATGCACTCATCCGTCTCATTGTCAGAGGTAGGCATTGTCATTTTCTGTGCTTCAGTTATTAAAGTCGAGGCTGCTTAAGCGTTTTTAAATACGGGTCATCCGTGGAAACAAAAAATAATTTGCATCAACACGGTCATTGGTTTTAAGAACATATTCTTACTATTCTTCTCACATTCTTATCAAAACAAACATAATTATATAGAATCAAGCTATTTCGCTTTTTGAAGAGGAACTGGGTAACCCAGGCCGGTAAGGCGCTTGCCTTGTATGCAAGGTATCTGCCAGGGCACCACCAAAATAACTGCCAACAAAACGTCCATAGAGAGACGACACGTTAAATATGCTATGAAGACCTGACTCCGCTTGCGCTGCCACCTTTAAAAAAAAGTTGCGTTGGAAGCCGACTCGGGTGTCGGTTCGGCTCTTGACTTTGTTTCGAAAAAATACAAAACCCGTGAACAATAGCATTCGTGTAGTTTTAGTGCGATTAGTTTAATTCGCCTCAACTCAACTCGCGTTTTGATAGGGAGAATTCGCAAGTTGCAGCAAACGAAGGGTTAGTGACAACTTCCCTCACTTTTGGTTTTCCTGTGAAATTTTCGTGGCACTTAGTAATGCTGACTTTAACGTAATTGTACTGTTTCAAATAAATAAAATTTTCCATATATTCTTAAAATAGATGCAGTATTATTATTAGTATATCAGCAGCGTTATTAGTTATTATTGCGGCTGGGGAGCCCAGTCGTTTTGGCGTTCACCTTGCATGCGGAAGGTCTCTGGTTAGGCTCCGGTCATCGCCAAAATAACTGCCGAACTATAAACTGCCCGTGCAGCCAAAAATGTCCGACGAAAAATACCTCGTGTAGAGTGAGTTCTCGTTAAATATGCTCCAAAGTTCTCCACGCTGCGTATGCTCCACGCTGCGTACAAGGTCGCACGGTTGCGTTGGGTGCTATTCATATGCCGGCTCGTCAACTGACTATGGTTCTAAATTATGACGCCCATCGCCACTAGCCTTCGTATAGCTGTAGTGCAACGGTACTTCATACTAAACATACACTCTAAAAAAAAATCTGTAAGGTTACTAAGAATTCTCTAGGAAACTCAGCTTCCATAAGTATTTTTAGTAATGTTACATAGGAAATATGTGTATATATTACTAATTAAAGCTTAGTAAGTTGTACAAAGAAAACTGTAGTAGATTTACAGGGGATTTTCTTGTATGTTTACGAAGAAACTGGTAGTAAACTGGTTCAAAAGTTTAAAACCAGAGGGCGCCACTAATATTTCTTTTAGCCAGGTTTTATTCCGAATTTCCAGAGAAGGAGTAAGGATAGAACCCAAGATCCTCAGGATCCGCATGTCTTGCAACGTGAAACTGCGCGTCAGTCCTCGCTGCTATCGGGGACTTGCATTTTGATAGCGTTTAAATAAAGAGGTTAAAATCTTGATCGTTAAAGGAGTTTTATGTTATTGATTAAGAAATTTTAAAATTCATTTTTTTTTTTCGGATATGAATTTTTCGAAATAATTTAACGTAATTTTTATATACTAAATAAAACCCCCACGTTTTTAGGTTTCTTAAGGTTGCTATATTGATTCGTCATAATCTCTAGAAAAGATAGCCAGGGGCGCTGTAAGGCGTTTCATCAATTTACTTAGTATTACTACAGTAGTTTCTTTAGTATACTTACTATCAGAGATTGGTTACAAGTGATTTTCTAGTAAATGGTGTGATACCTGGAAAGTTACTAAGTAATCGTTAGTAAATTCATGCTAAATTTTTTAGAGTGTACATATTATTGTATATTTTGCATCCATTTCAGGTTGCCCCGAAGACCTTTACGGTGACGCCTGTGACCAACCATGCCCCCCGTGCCACAATGGCGGCGTGTGCCACGACAAATGGGGCGTATGCGTTTGCCCCGCAGGGTTCTCGGGGCCCAACTGCGAGACCCCTTGCGGAGGCAACCACTTCGGTCCCGACTGTTCGAAGTCCTGTTCGCCGCCCCAGAACAACAGCGTTAACACAGACGAACTCTGCGCCCTGCATCTCTTCTGCAAACCGGACCCGTATGGGTGTTCTTGCGCCCCTGGTTTCAAAGGGCCCACCTGCATGGAGCATTGCGAGCCGGGTTGGTATGGGGCGGATTGCAAGCAGCCGTGCCACTGTGCTTATGGTATTAGCAGCTGCAATCGTATCACAGGAGCGTGCTCTGGGGGATGTGCTAGGGGCTGGAGAGGACTATCTTGCCAGATTGAAGGTGAATTATGAATAATTACGTTCTTTTTTCTTTATGTGTTCTTTATGTGGTTAATTTATCCAACATGTCGATACCAAATTTGTTTTTTTATTTCTTTCGAATAACAAAGAAAGTACGTTAAAAAGTCATTGATTTTTTAGTACTTACGATTGATTATTTCTAAATGATAACTTATCAGTTAAACGAATATAAATTTAGAAAAATAATTATTTGATAAATTAAGGAGCTGATATTGTAAACAGAAGCGTTTTAAATTAGTATTTTTTTTCAAAGTTCAACAATCTATTGTTTGAAAGAAATTTTGAATTGAACCCTACACTCTTAAAACAAAAGAGGGAAATCCACTCCTGTAGGAGAAGTGCATTTTCGACACGGGACAGGAGTGAGTATCAACTCAGACTGAGTTAAAATCACTCGTTTGGAGTGATCCTGTCGCAGGTTTACCATACAAAGGATCCACTCCTACAGGGGAAGTGCATTATCGACTCTGGAGAAGTGAAAATTAACTCATACTGAGTTAAAATCGCTCGTTTGTTTTAAGAATGTAAATTCGTCCTAACCTTGAAATTGACCCATTTCAATGGTCTATAGCCATTAAATCTTTAACAGGGAAACATAATATGATTTAAATCCTCACTTTAATAGCAATCTTGTACCATTTCAGATCCCAACTCCAATAGCACCTTCGCAGAGACGACGACCATGATGTATTGCAGTTCCGGCACTTACGGCCCAAGCTGCGAGCGGTCGTGCCACTGCCACGGAAACGAGAACTGCCACATCGTGACAGGCCACTGCGCGAAAGGTTGCGAGGAGGGGTGGGGAGGACCCTCTTGTGGAGGTGGGTTTCGCTTTCTCTTCCTGATGACATTAGTTCATAGTTTGTTATCGAGCATTGTATAAAATGTTTATGATAATTGTGTATATGTATAAACCATTAAAACTTTACCCAAGTCCCAAAATTAAAATCTCTTGTTACCTTACCTATTACGAGATCGAATCCCAGATTGGGCGAGGTTGACCCATCCTTTTCATCCCTTAAGTGGGTCGGTAAAATGGGTACCAAGCATGCTTGGGGAACAAAACACTGACGGTTCCGCGTGAGGCTGACCGTGACCACCTTACCGGGACATATGCCTAGCACCCAAGAGCCATTGGTCACGAAAGCTGAATCGGGCACGGCAGGCCCTATCCCAGTAATGGGCTGTTGCGCCGAGGAGTAGAGTAGTAGCATTACTTATAGTGCAGAGAGGAGTACCCGTACCTAATTCACCAACGTCTGAAATCCATTTTTGCTTGCTGTGTAAACTCTGAACGTTGCCTAGCACCCCAGAGCCCTAGGTCACGAAAGCTGAAATGCGCACGGCAGGTCTTGGCTCTCTAATGGGCCGTTGAGCAGAGGAGTTTAGTAGAGTTTTTAATACTAGAAATATTGAACAAGTACTGCGTCCTGGTTTTGATGGGAATGTTGTCTATCGCGTCTGTCTTTTTCAGTGTGCAAAAGTGGCCGTTTCGGAAACAACTGCGAGTATGCATGCCACTGCGAAGGGGGTCACCGCAACTGCGACAAGGATGGCTTCTGCTACGAGGGATGCGAAGCTGGGTGGGCTGGATTTACATGTCAGGCAGGTAAGTAGACAACATGAACAACCTTATATTGTAAATGCGTACACTTGTTTTAGAAATCCGTAAATTTCACGAAAATGAAAATATCATCAGCGATTTCGAGTGCTGAAAATTTCGCGATTTGAAATGTACGGAAATCAAAGTTTAAAATTGGAAATGTTGAAGGAAACGTTGGGTTAAAAAAAAATAGAAAAGTGCATCTTTGGACAATCGAATTTTAAAATTAAACGGATTCCTTTTTCTTGGTTTATGTGCATGTTTGAAGCCAATGATGAGATAATTTGAATTCCTCTAACAAGCTGATGTCATTAGTTTAGGAAAATGAGTTTCACTATTGGTTGTGTTTTTATTTCACATTCAAGAAATATATTTGTATAGTATCAAGGGAATAGTAAGAGTAAATGTTGGGAAGAATGATTTGGGGATTTTGTGTTTTTAATTATTTGATGGTGAGGAAAAAATCGCAAGACTTAAATGTTGAAAGATGGACTCTAAAAAACGCTAAAATCGCTAAAATAAAACGACTTTCAAAATTAAGTATTTAGGACAGTAATAATCTGCTTGTTTATTTCGAAAAATAACATTGGAAGACACTTGATACAGTTTTGATTTAAACATATTTACAAAATAGTTTTTTTAAACTAAATTTCCTATGCAGAGTGCACCCCTGGCCGGTTCGGTCCCAACTGCGCCTCCACTTGCCATTGCCACCCGTCTACTGCGGCCCCATGCGACAAGATTACAGGAGAATGTGAACATGACTGCGAAGCCGGGTACGAGTACTTTACACTCTTAAAACAAACCCTCCTAATTTAACTCAGTCTGAGTGGATTTCACTCCTCCAGACTAGAAAATGCACTTTTCCTTTTGGAGTGGATCCTTTGTGTGTTTAACTTCCGACAGGATCACTCCAAACGAGTGATTTTAACTCAGTCTGAGTTAATATTCATTCCTTTCCAGTGTCGAAAATGCGCTTCTCCTACTGGAGTGATTTCACTCTTTTGTTTTAAGAGTGTATATTATATAAAACAAGTCTAGATGTCTAGGGGTAAAAGTACAGTTTTTTTTCTATGTAGGATTTTTGTGCACTGAATAGCTGCTTGTTTTTTCATCTTGCTACAAAGTTTATCTTTCTAGATACAATTTTTATGTTTAATAATTATTCTAAAAATATTAAGATATAATATGAAAAAATAGACAAAAAAAACATGAACATTTTTGGGATTTTATAGTCGACAACCGTACGTTTTCAATATTATATATGATCATGTAGTTTCACATCTACTCATGAGTATACAATTACCAAAAACATGACAAAAAATAAAGAATATGGAAATTTTAGGATTTTAAAGTCAAAAAGTAAATTACCGAAAAAAAATTCAAAACCATTATGCGTACAGATAAAATATAAATACGTATTCAAGGAAATTAACCAAATTTTGATCTGCAGGTACATGGGCAAAGACTGTCAGAAGCTGTGTCCGGCCAACATGTATGGCGTAAACTGTGCGAACACTTGTCACTGTTCGAACGGAGCTCCGTGCAGTCGAGTAGACGGGACTTGTTCGTGCGACGGAAGGTGGAAGGGCAGCACTTGCAATGAAAGTAAGTCCTGGTCAATGTAGCATGGTTAATATGTTTCACACATTATAACTTAAAACCCCTTAAAATAGTTGACCTTTTAATACATTTCTTAAAACAAAAACTTAACTTCTGATTGGTCAGTCAGGGAGCTCTGTACAACTTTCACCATTTTTGTAAGCGTTCCGTCCTCATATATCATCGACTTAAGACGATAACTCTATCATCCCTCGGTTCGTAACTAATTAAATAAAAACTAAATTTTATCTAAGTGTCCCTGTCGACTTATTTTACATGTAGTATGATGGCTGACAACTAGTTCAGACCAGTCAAGTCTAATACAGAGAAAAGTCGAATCTACTCTCCTGATTCGTACGTTTATTCTGTATTTTTTTAGTTTCGTTATAGTTGTTTCTTCGTTCTTCAGAAATGTAAAGAAATATCGGAGTTCCTTGGTGTCTATTTTCATTGGATTTCTCTTCACCTTTAAAGTTTTAGTAATAAACAAGATCTTTTTTCCAAAGAGGTTTTTAGTGCCTCACCACCCATTTTCTCAACCCTCGAACTTTATTTTTTTTTTTCGAAATATCCCGCTCAACGATTTATGGTGTAAAAGCAAACATACATGCTCTCTATTACCTCTTCAATGCGACAGAGCCTCTCAAGTGGCAGTTTCATGATTGAAAAAAATTAAATATTATAAGTTTTTACTATTTTGATGCAGAAAGGCTTATGCTTCATGCACAAAATATCAAATTCAGCATGCCTCTTCTGATCACTTCTTGGACTTCTGGAGCATTACAAGGAACGATCTTAACTCTTCTTCACTTCTAGTACTAGATTTTTTAACGATCCCTTGTCTCTTCTGAGACCGAGGATTAGTCAACAACAACGTTTATTCCACTTAAATCTTTTTTATCCGCGAGTCCTTTTTTTACTACAATTTTAAGTCCCCCATTTCATAAGTTATCTCCAGCCCCGTGATAAAGCCCCGTTGTGGACCGTTGTAATGAATAACAAGTCTTCTAAAGCTGCTGCAATCACTCTTTCCACGCGTCGTGCAGTTGTTTTTTTAACTATGTCCATCTACTAATTACGGGAGATTATGACATCTGTATTCTTTACTATACTAGTCACTAGGAGGTTAGAGGATATATTAGGAGTTCCTACGCCATCAGTTTTAAAATGTGGCAAAAATTTATGTCTATGAAAAGTCATCAACTTCCTTGCTAGTGCGTTTGCGTTATACCATGCCAAAAGTAGTTAGATAAACTTTTTTGCCGATATTCATGGTGCAAAAAACCATCTATGTTGATGGTGATCGGTTAACTATTGACTTTATAGTTTTTGATGCATTGGACTAGTGCAAGAGTATTTTTAACTTTCTTTAGGTGTGCCTCAGATCGTGGCCGCAACAGACGAGGAGGTGAATACGGGTCAACAGACGTTTCTATCCTGTACGGCAGACGCTGTACCACAGCCAATCATGAACATAACGTGCAGGTGAAAAAAAAATCTTTAAATCCGTAGAAAGAGTTTGTACTACCAAATTTATCACTTTTTAACTATTGAAATTTAGTATCAAGTTGTTTTAGTTTAAAGTCTAAAAACCATTTTGGGTAATGAATTACATAGCAAAAACTTGGCATGGGATAGATACCAACGGCTGCAGACAAATAGGCCCTTATTACTTTGAAAACAATATTTTTTATATATTTTTTTTCGCTCCGGAGCTGTTTATCCAATAGATCAACCAATTTACAAAAATATGTAGTCTCTTTTTCTTTTCTTTTTTTTTAAAGGGGGGAGGGCTGAAAATACCCTGGCCTCGTGCAAATAGAACATAGTCTTCAACATTGCCAGCCTAAAAGAGAATTGTGCAGCAAAAGTCTAATGAAAAATACTATTTGTAGAGGTATCTGTTAAGAATTCAGTGCACCACTAGCAAATGCCATATGACAACCCATAAGATGTAGAAAAGTCTTTGGGTTCAGTGTTTTTTAGGAATAGGCCTCATTTTTCTACTAGGGTTATATGGGGGAATTATGGGTCAAAACACAACAACATCCTTTTATTTTCTAAAGTATGAAAGATAAAAAGTTTTAATTTGGTTTGGAGTAGGCTAAAATAATTAATAATTTTTTGAAATAATAACTTTACCAAAAATTTCATTATTATTAATTTTATTTTAATTATTGAGTGACCTGGATTTGGGCAATTATGGGTCACACATGGGGTAAATATGGGTCACCCTCTTTTTTTAAAGTAATGCATGTCAAATGTAAATTAATTTTTAGTTGCAGTTAAAATGTAATTTAAAGCAAACTTTTAAACGCCTAAATTAACTTTTTATTAATCTTCTTTCTCGGAAAACAATTAGACTTTATCGTTTGCTAAATTTGTTTTAAACTCGAAGAATAATGATGTAATCTTTTTTAATAAATAATGCCACAATTTCCCATTTACATTCTTTCGAAAATTCAGTTATTTATCGTATGTTAAATTAATTTACAGTTCGAAGTATCTCGAAAGTTTCTCGTGAGTTTAACGAAATGGCAACAGTCAAAATATTGAATGAAAATGGAATTTGCATGTTATTTCAATGTAGATTAAATTTTTTGTTATTTAAATTTTAAATAAACTTTTAATTCGAATTTTTTAATGAAATTTGGAATGCAGCCTAATCTGATTTTTTGCTTCAAAATGACATATACCACTTAGCTAAAAACACATGAAAAATTAAAAAATATCACTGACCCAGAATTACCCCAGTGACCAAGAATTACCCCAGTGAACTGGGGGATAAATCGATATACCTTTAAAGTCATTTTTAAAAATAATTATGAAATTTTTTTTATCGGAACGAAAAGCTTAGACCTTTTCCTATTGAAAAATAGCACCAACAAAATAGTTAGTTCAAATATGTTTCTCCAGTATGGATCTTTAAAAAAATCATGTTTTTCAAAGACAATCTTTTTTGAAGATGTTTTTATAGTAGTGTAAAAAGTATTTTCTTCTATTATTTGCTGCAGAGTTACATTGTTTTTGAACTTGATATAAGAACATAGAATGTATAAGGATGACTTTGCAGAATTTATTTGTTTTGTAAAAAACCTTTTTGATTCTTAAAATTTAGTGACCATTATTTACCCCGGTAAGAGAGTGACCCATAATTCCCCCATGTGACCCTACGGGTTAAAATTATGAAACACTTTCCCGGTAGTCAATGTGCAGCTCTAGGGCAACACAATCCAACCAAAGCTTAACCTTAAAAACTTTATTTTTTTTTTACCAGTGACTTTCCCGGTCTACGCGTGAGTCATCGGAACCTGGAACAGAACCAGTTACAGGCAGTAGTCAAAGTGAAACCGGAGACATCAGGAACTTTCGAATTTTACTGCACTGCCGGAAACGAACATGGATTCGATACTAAGAAGATTACGCTTACCGTGGTTGATCCACCACGACTGACGACCCAACCAATTCTGTTGGAAACATTCAATGATTCAATTTCGGTTACATGGGAGCCATGGAACCACACCAGAGACGAGGGTGGATTGCTAACAGACAAAGTAGACTATATGGTAAGAAAGTGCATTTTTTATGACCCTATATACTTGTCGTTGATTTTGTTTTTTAACTCTAACTATTCGCTTTAAATTTTTCAACACCCAAATAACTAAAAGAGTATAAGCAACCAAAAGTGTACTCAAGTCACACGTTTGGAGAGGAATTAAAACTAGAGAAAATACAAAGGGCTATGGGAAATTTCCTTTTGTTAATTATTTAAGTAGGTTTTTGGACTTGTATTGCTTCAATGATGACATCTAACTTTGAACCACTTAACAGTTTAATTCAAAATCATTAAAAAAATAATATTTGATTTTTTTTATAGTTCTAGTACCAATTTAATTTTAGTTTAAATTGTTTCTTCGTAACGACGAATCAAATTTATTTATGCACGAAATAATTAGTAGATAAAAACTTCAATTATGTTACCGGTAAACTAAATTAATAAAATGATGTTTTAAATTAAATCTCAAGGAAATCATTCATCATTCCCCGATATGTATTTTCCCATCCACCAAAAAATTCTGTATTTTTCCCCCTTAATGCACGTTTAATCGTAATATCTACATTTAAAGATAACCTTTGATGAAGTCCAACCCTTACACAGGTCATCTACAGGGAACCTGGATCTACTGAGTGGACCAAGGCTGGATCGTGGACAGGCCATGTTCCATCATTCAACTTGGACAACCTCCGACCTAATACTCCATATGAAGTGGCGGTCAAGTGTCGCAGGGGCAAAGACGGAGGAGAGGGGGGAGAAGGCCCGCCACTGGCTGTAAAGACACTTTGTGGAAGTAGGAAGATGGACATATGGAGTGTTCTATTTGTTTACATTAACTTAAAATTGAAAGCTTAAGGGGGTCTAGTACGGTAACATATCTTTATACAATTTCAATGGGGAAACTTTGGTCCCTGTTTTTAAATAAAGTATACGACATACACTCCTAAATCAAAAGAGTGAAATCCACTCTAGTTGGAGAAGTGCATTTTCGAAACTGGGAAGGTGTGAATATTAACTCAGACTGAGTTAAAATCACTCGTTTCGAGTGATCCTGTTGGAGGTTTAACACACAAAGGATCCACTCCTTTCGGAGAAGTGCATTTTCAAGACTGGAGGAGTGAAAATTACTCAGATTGAGTTAAATTCGCTTAAGTGTGTATACTCATGAAAACTTTCCAAACAATACAAGCCATATAACTGATTTTAATAATTTTAATTTGAAATATCATCATTTTTGATTTACATCAAATATTTTTATTCCAGTTCCCTTACCAGATGGTATACCACTGGAATTCTTGCCTGAAAAGATTACACAAACGTCAGTGACTCTTACTTGGAAAGTAAGATAAGCCACCATTTTCTGTTTGCATTTTTAATTCTAAAAATTACCTAACTTCAACATTTAAAATTAACGCAGTATTATTAGATAAACTAACATAATATTTTGAGTGAATTTATTTTCCCTTAAAATCACTTTATATAATAATTCGGTTTCCTCTAAGTACCAAACTATGTGTCGTGGTCTTTTTAAGGTTTCTATTTCAATCAAAAAAAAGCATAAAGATATTTACATTTTTTTTTTATTTTACTTAACTAAAATATATTTAAACTTGTAAAGCCTATTGTAAAAGGATTGTAATAACTGTAACACTGTACGAAAGTTGAAAATCAAAAACACAAGAAGTTCTGTAAGAACTCAAATGACCTATTTTCCTTTTTAAAAAAAATCATTGTGCGCTTTCTTAGTAAACAAATTTTGAACAATAAAAAACATTTCGCTTCATGATTTATGTTGTGACGTCATTCCAAACTGATTAATATGGCTAGAATAAAGTTTCATTTTAAATGTGGAAGTAAGGTTGTGGTTAGTGCTAATAAAACTCAGCACTGTATTTTGCCTTAGAATCCTGCAGAGACATTCCTACAGTGTCCACTGACATCCTACAGGCTATCATATCACCCAGAAGCTGCGGACACAATATTATCCACGATCGACACGGAAGGGGTGGAGACCAGAGTAGAACTGGAGGACCTGACGTCGAATACAGTTTATGTTATGAGATTGTACCCCGTGACAGAGGTAGGGCAGTCCAAGTACTTTGCAGAGCTGATTATCAAGACTGGAGAAATGAGTAAGATCTTTTATTATATATTACTGATATGAGCTAAAGTGCGTTCTGTGAATCCCAGTAAAAACTTTAAAGGGAAGAAAAATACTCCTTAACATTTTCTAATTTCAAGTGTTGCTATTTGTGTCGCAAACTAGTAACATCGTAGAAATCGCTTTTATAAAGCATGCGACACAGTTTCCAGGCCTGTGTAGTTCATTTAAGGACCATAAAAGTAAAACGGTACGAGTATATTTTTAATGGATTTTTCACTAAGTAGTTGCTGTGTTATACTAATAACACAACACCAATACTGATAACACTAATATTGTTGCGGTAAAGGAATGCAACTGAATTATAGTCTGGCTGCCACAAGTTGGCAATCGAAATATTTTGATTGTGGAAGATTCCACTTTGATTTAAGGTTTTAAGCCGAAGGAAAAGGGGCTGTCAGCTCAAGGAATTAGGCGAGAAGAGGGGATTGTTGGTCTAGTTCGATTGTAAATAACGTATCACACTAGAACTGCACATTAGTTATTGGCGATAGAGGATTGATGTTATTGATGCACCCTTCAATTGATAACCTGTTTCTAAACCTTAAAGAAATTTGCGCCCATAAAAGCATGAATCTCCAAACATAGTAACTCTTGCCAAAACCAAAACCATCCTTACCTTTTTTCGAAGTGAACTGTTCCACAATCAAAACATTTTGAATGCCAACTTGTGGCAGCCAGACTATACCGTATGTTAGCTATCTACCGAATGGTATTCGTACAACCTTCAATGTCGGCTACTTGCTTGACACTCGAGCCCAAACTAACCCTTTTTTACTCATTATCAATGTGTAGTCACTTGTATCCATTGGCTTCTAGACTCCTAATAAAAGACAAATAAATAACAATTACTGCTATCAAATTGAGTAATGAATACCAATACAAAAAACAACTATTGAATTATTGATCCTTGAAGAATATTATCCGGATATCTTGGATCAATCAACAATTTTCATTTCAATAAAAAAAATCTACACTTGGACACTTTTTTTATATTTATGGATACAAGTCAACCGAAAGACTTTCGTACGCTTTCCTTTCACTAAAATATACAACGGAAAAAGCAGAGTAAAAATTCTCTAAATGATTTGACTTTTTTTTTATACTAAATGGATACTATTTAGGATTAAGTTTTCAAGCAATACGTTGATTTGAAGGCATTATCAATTATTTTTTCATGTTTACCGAGTCTTTTTTACATCTGCCATTAGTTCCTGGTCCAGTTTCCAACCTGAAGCTGGAAGTTGTGTGGGAAAAGCCTGATCTTTTACTCGTCTCGTGGGAGGCCCCCTCTGAAGAGCACGGTTCCATCAAGGGATACGTCATCACTTCAGTCCTCATTCAGAGGGGACAGTGTCCGAAAGAAGAGGAAGAGGACCAAAAGACACGCAAAACGCATTCGGAAGAAACAGAGGTGAGCAACTTGCTTGTGATATCTGAAATGTGAGAAGTTGTCAAAAAAATTATACATTTGCTGTCAAATGCAGATAATTTACTCCCCTTTTAGCTTCCACACTACGTTTATAACGTAAAAAGTGGAAGGTTTTATAATCGTTCAGTCAGTCTGTCTGTCCGTCCGTCTGTCCGTCACCCACTTTCACAGAACGAACCAAAAGTCGCACAAACAAGTGTGATACGTCATGTTAAAGCAAAAAATCGGACTAGGTTACATCCCAAATTTCATTAAAAAATTTTAATTAGAAGTATATTTAAAATTTAAATTACTAAAAATTTAATCTACATTGAAATAACATGCACATTCCATTTTCATTCAATATTTTCACTGTTGCCATTTCGTCAAACGTACGAGAAACTTTATTTTAAAAAAAAATAAAACCTTTGAAAGAATATTTATTTATGTGTATAATTCGGTTTGGATTGTTGTAATATCACAATTGCATTCTTTTGATGGTTCATTATATATGTATGAAGAAAGATGTATACAGAATTCTAATTAAGGATAATAAATATGCAAAGTTTCGCTTTTATTTTTAAAGCATAAATTTGACTAATTATATATTTTTCGAACTGTAAATTAAATTGTGTCAACTAAAAGATATTTATTATAAAAATGCATATCATTATTCTACGAATTTCAAACAAATTTAGCAAACGATAATGAGTACTTTTTAATTTGCTCACGAATATTAATGAAAATAGTTAATTCTGGCGTATAAAATGTTGAATTAGAAGTTCCTGTTAGACGAATTTCTTTCTCAGGTGTATAAATAGTGTGTTTCCTGTGAGCATAAATATTGTGTGGAAGCGGTTTAAGTGACAGATTTTTTTATTACGGATAAATAAAAAAAATGGATCCTGCAACATAGTTTAAATATTAATCAAAGTTAAGGGGACCGGGGAGGCAAATTAATTTTTTTAAAGTTACAGACTGAAATGGATGAAATTTTTTTTGTAGCTCAGGGACATAAAATTTAATGAAAATACAAAATAATAAAAGAAAAATATGCAATATTTTTTTTTAATAAAATAAGATTAAATTTTTTTTTAAATGCTCCTTGCTATTAATTTTTTTTCTAAAATGTCTAATTTTTTTTATATAAGATATTTAAATATATGTTAACAAAACTGCGCATGGATTTTTTATTTGTCCTATTGGTTAATTAATTAAAATTAAAAAATTATTTTACTTGGAAATTTTTGATTTTTTTCGTGATATGCTAAAAGTAAATCTGAGTAAAATATTAAAATTTTTTATCTGATTTCGAAATCCAAGCACAATTATCTTTGAAAGATTATCAATAACAATTTTCCACAATTTCAAAGCAATAGACACATTTTTGAATAGCAAGGAACAATTTGAATGTACGACAAACCATTAAAAACACTTATGGAGAAAAAGGCAAGTAAAGAAAATAATAACTTCCACTTAACGGACGATTTTCGGATTTCGGTGTTTGCGAAAACTCCAACTGTATTTCGAATTCTTTTCGGATCGTTAAAAGTAAGATATGTTCTTAAAAATAAAAGTTCAAGCTATAACTTTTTATTAAAATACCAAAATCGGTATTTTTGACATTTTTTTTTCCTCCCCGGTCCCCTTAAATTCAAATTTACAAAAAAAAAATCAGTGAAAATATCAAGTATTTTTTCATATCACTGTAAATCAACAAGAATAAAGGATTTTTAATTAATATTAACTAATACATTACTTGCTTGCATATTTTAACTAGCTTTTTGGCTGATAGTTACTTATTTTTACATTTCTCATTATTACAAATATAAACTACGATTTTGCAAAGTGAACTAAAACCTGAAAAGTTTTGAATTTTGTAATTCTCTCATTGACCCTCTAATGTATTATGACTTTCTTGGTGGGGAGTGGGTGCACGTTCACCAAGCACTGCGACCTCAAGTCTATTGTACTCAACCCCAGAAATAACACCGGCACAAGAGACACACGTAGAAAGAGAGAATACATCATAGACAAATAATATTTATTGAACACAAACATGTACCCCGTGTAAGGGAGTGCACGTTAAATATCCTTCAAAGTCCTAACGCTGCGTACGATCTCGCCTTTAACGGTTGCGTTGGGTGCCTATTCAGGTGTTGGCTCGTCACCTGACTGTGGTTCTAAAATGCGACGCCCGTCTCCAATAGCCCTCGTGTAGCGCTAGTGCGACGATAATTCAAAACATAACATAAATGAACACAAACATCCATGCCTTACCGGGATTCAAACCCTAACCCTCAAGCTCCAAAGGCTATCTCCCTAACCGTTGTGCTACCGGGTTTTATACACCGTACATAAACTAAACTAACAAAAACAAACTAACTGTTGTCAAGGGCGTTACCTTCTTGTCGCTAAGAAAACGTCACACATTTGCCACTGTCGAATAAGCGCTATCTCTCTCACTTTCGAGAAAAGCGGAGCTCAGAATTGCTCGTTTACGGTTTGTCGAAAGAGAGGGATACTTATCGACAAAAAATTATCGATAAGAGTTTTCGATTCGACGCGGGATGAGAATCAGGCCCTAAGGAAGAATGCATGTAGTGGGAAATCATTGTTTACTTTGCAATCAATTCACCCTTTTAAAATAATTAAAAAGTTGACGTTGCATATTATTGGAATGTTACCTCAGTTGATATCGTCTTTTAAAATGTTTTGGGCAAAGATTTGGTTTTATTCATTGTGTTTGAATGAGCTCGGACTTATTTGATATAGTTGTCATGCGTTTTTATGCTTCTATTACCTACTGAGTTGATGTAAATGAAACTCTAAGTATAGTATCCATGAAACTACAAATATGCATTACTTGCAGAATCATTTGTTTAATTAACTGAAAAGATGTATTACTATATTACTAGTTTTATTACTTATTTGCCTCAGTCAATAATTTTTTTTTGAATTAAGGGAACTCAGTAAGAAAATATTAAAAAAATTTTGATAAAATAAAAAAAAATGTATTTTTGCATTTTGTTCATGAAATTAGGGTTTTACCCACATTTTTTTCTCCTAAACTATGCTTTCGTCAAGAATTCCATACTTATAGCCATTGGAAATAATTAAATACTGCTTTACACAAAAAAGTCATTGAAAAAAAATCACTGTTAGAATAGTTTTGAAATATGCGACAAAATTTATGTTTTCAATAATTTAAAATATCTAATTTATAAACATTTTTCTACATAAAATTTCTGTTTTAGACCTTTACATCTATTTATCAAAAAATATATGCCAACCTCAATTTAAAGAAAGCGTTTTGAGTACAGGGTCGCTTTTATTTGATATTAATTGGAACCCCCCTGATTCTAATAAATACTATTTTTTTTTATTTTTCATAAAAGTAAATTATTACCAATGATCAATTATGCAGCGATCTCCGAGAACATATTTAATTATTATTAAAAATTTGCAAAAGTGAAAGTTAAAACATACGTGCAATACTTCTAAATCTCAAAATATATCTGGGATGGGGTTAGAGCCCGTCCCCTACCCCTTACTTACGACAAAGACCAGGCAGACTCACCAGAACCAACCAGGAGCCCTCACAGTGACTTTGCGCTTTCAGGTGCCCATTCACAGCTGGGAGGGGAGCAAGTGCAATGAAGTGCCATGCTCTAACCATGGACACTTCTGCTCCAAATATATAAAAATCATCTGAAGTTTTTATAGTATGATTAAAATCAATTACTTAAAAGAGTGGTAACTACATTGTTAAAATATTTTTTAATTTCAATTTAAATCTGATCATTGTTACATGTTGTTTCAAATTTAGTTAAATTTTTATTCTCTAGATGGCGCAAAACTTTATGATGATTGCATTTTTGAATTTATAACAATATATAGTGAAAATAAAACTTTTGTTAAAATGAGTTTTGCAGTATCAATTTCGGCATCTCTAATTTACACCTTCCATGTTCTACAGCAATCATTGAATTAGATTAACGTGACAATAAAACGTTAATTAATTTAAGAAAGTAAGAACAGTAAAGGATAAACGTTGGATTTTGAAACATGTTATTAGAATAAATATGATTGTTATAATTAGGTTAAACCATTATGATTACTCGTTCAATAAAAAATAAAATAAAATGAAAGTAGTTATCAATATCTTGGAGAATTTTTCCGTTTGTCTGCGTTAGTATCTCTTTCCAAATTCTGTTTTAACCGTCCGATTTTAAAAATTAATTTCCATTAGGAATTTGCACGTCATATCTTTTAATATTTCATACTTTCATTACTCTGCCTATCTTTAATATTGAAATTTATGTGAGTATTGAAGTATCATAAGGGTTTAATAATTCGAACTCCTTGTTTGCATTTAAAAAATTTGAATTGTAGTTGAATTAAAATACTGTTCATAAGAGTTGAAAAAATCTGTTTTGCTACATGAGGAAATGAAGGAATAAGAACCCGATTAGTAAGTCGGATATCTTTAAAATTTTGGATCGAATAAAGTTTGAAAACTTCCATCCTTAAAATATAATCTATAAAGAGTTATGCCAATTCATTTCTGTATTACAGCGATAAACTAGCCAAACATAGCCTCTGCTTCTGCTAACAAGGTTTTGAAGAGTGTAACATTGGCGATAATGTGAATGTCAATGTGTTGGTCAGTCGCCAACTTCATATTCCATCATGTAACAGTGTGTTGAGATTGGCATTCTCTTGGCTTCATTTCTATAGTGCAAGTCACGCATTAGGTCTGCTTCGGATTATGCGTTGAGGATATAGAATTTAGGCTCTATTTTGGAATAACTGTTATATGTGTTTTTGAATACGAAAAAAAATTATTGAATTTTTTTTAAGTTATAAATTAACAAGAACTCTACAAGTGGTACGAATCAACGAAAAAGTCAGCAACTGTAGAATCAATATTCTAAGTCTAAATTTTTCAAATTGTTCACTTTGGATTTCACAGTCTATTTCTTTTACAATTATATAAAATTCTAATTGTATTTTTTTTAATTTAGGACAGTCAATTTAAAAATATGATCAACGAAAGTATGACATAAAGTATACTCTGTCACTCTAGTTTAATACGATCAATAAACAATTCCTTGCTAACTAAAAATGGAGATCTAATATCAGACAATCTAATAAAAAGCTATATATATTCACAATATTAAATATTTGTTGAAATAATATTAAAATTTCATTTCACTGTTGGTAACATAGTGTACATTGTAAATTTATTTTGACAGCGATCAATTCTATCCTGACCATTTTTATTTCAGTGATAAACATTTATAACATGAACTCATCAGTAAATTTGTTATAAAACATAATTTATTTACTACATTGTTTTATATTTCAAAAACTATGGAAAATTGAATGAGACTATTTTAACTACTTTTATAGATAGTTAGTGGAATAACAAAATAAACAGTACTGCGAGACTTTGTTCCTCGAGTCACCCTACCCACTACGTAAGGTTTATCGTCGCAGTAGAGCTACCCGAGGGCTATTGGCGACGGGCGTCGTATTTTAGAACCACAGCCGGGTGACGTGCCAACACCTGAATTCTACCAACTACGAAAAATTTAACCCTGTTATGCATAATTTTTTTTATCCCCAAAAAATATATTTGTATCTTTAATACTTATTTATTAGGTGAAAAAACTAAAAAAAACTGCCTTGGAATTTAAATAATTTCAATTTTAAAAATTTTGCCATATGGCTAAAACCAACTACAAAATTCTAATTTTGATAAGGGGCTGGGGAGCCCAGTCGGTTAGGCACTCGCCTAGCATGCGAAACGTCCCAGGTTCGGGTCCGGGGATCGCCAAAAAAACTGCAGACCTATAAACGGCCCATGCAGCCTAAAATGCCCGATGAATAATACCCCGTGTAAGGGAGTGCACGTTAAATACCCTTCTAAGTCCTAACGCTGCGTACGATGTCGCCCTTAACGGTTGCGTTGGGTGCCTATTCAGGTGCCGGCTCGTCACTTGACTGTGGTTCTAAAATACGGCGCCCGTCGCCAATAGCCATCGTGTAGCTCTAGTGCGACGATAATTCAAAACATATCCTATCCTAATTTTGATAAGAATGGTTAGAAAACTGTTAAATATAAAATAGCCCTCTTGAACTATAAATATTTTTTATAACAACGTGCAAAAAAGTTCACTTTAGCTTCCACAATACGTTTATAACGTAAAAAGTGGAAGGTTTTATAATCGTACAGTCCGTCCGCCTGTCTGTCCGTCTGTCATTCACTTTCACAGAACGAACCAAAAGTCACACAAACAAGTGGGATACGTCATTTTGAAGCAAAAAATCAGTTTAGGCTACATTCCAAATTTCATTAAAAAATTTTAATATTAGAAGTTTAATAAAAAATTAAATAACTAAAATTTTAATCTACATTGAAATAAGATGCAAATTCCATTTTTATTCAAAATTTTCACTGTTGCCATTACATGAAACGTTCGAAAAACTTTATTAAAAATTAAAATAAAATTCTTGAAAAATATTTATTTTTGTGTAATAATTCAATTTGGATTGTTGTAATAGCACAATAAAGTTATTTTGGAGGTTCATTATATATGAATGAAGAAAAATGCATAAAAAATTCTAAATTTGCATAAAAAATATGAAAAGTTTCGCTTTTATTTTTAATGCAACATTTACTAATTTATTTTTCGAAATGTAAATTTGAGGCTTCAAAAAGATATTTATTTAAAAATTACATCATTATTCTTCGAACTTCAAAAAAAAAGGGATTAAAGATTAAAGACAATTATTAATTTTGGCTGAAAAAGTTTGAATTAGAACTAGCTAAAAGCCCTGTTTGGCGAATTTCTTTCTGGGGTGCTGTTAGTGTGTTTCCTGTTGAGCGTAAATATTGTGTGGAAGCGGTGTAAGTGACAGATTCTGTAACAAACCAACTTGTTATTATTTGAAATTTAGTTTTAATATTATGTGGTCGTCACTTAGCTGCGTACTAATTCCATAAGCAGAAGTATAACATAAAATAAACTTTATAGTTTTCTGTCAATAGTGCTTGCGGCTAATTTGTTCAAATTCATTACTAAACAGCTTTAAAATAGCCTTTATGATACTTTTTCCCCTTTCAGCATTTTAAATGCATGTAAAACACTAAAATATAGAGGTCTTTAAGTAGAGACGTAAAAATGGAAACACATGAAGGATTTTATCTTGGATGTCATCCTCAATTCTTGAATGCAATACAAAAAGACAAAAGCTTGCCGGGGGCTGGGGAGCCCAGTCGTTTAGGCACTCGCCTAGCATGCGAAAGGTCCCAGGTTCGGGTCCTGGCATCGCCAAAATTACTGCTGACTTATAAACGGCCCGTGCAGCCCAAAAACGTCCGATGAATAATACCCCGTGTAAGGGAGTGCACGTTAAATATCCTCCAAAGTCCTAACGCTGCGTACGATTTCGCCCTTAACGGTTGCGTTTGGTGCCTATTCAGGTGTTGGCTCGTCGTTTGACTTTGGTTCTAAAATACGACGCCCGTCACGAATAGCCCTCGTGTAGGTCTACTGCGACGATAATTCAAAACTCACCTAACCTAACCAACATGCCTTCATGGTAGGCAGATCTAACATTCTTGAAAGTATCTTTTACAGATTACTCTTCAGAACCTCCATCCGTACAGCACTTACAACATAAGCGTTCTTGCCCGAACATCGGCAGGAGAAGGAGAAGCCGTGACCAAGACCATAGAAACCCCACCATCAGGCAAGTAAAGCAGGAATTGTTTTCCGTCAAATAATCTTGCTTTTAAAAATGTCTTCAACCCTAAACTACAATGAAATTAAGGTATGTTCTGTACTTTAACCGACAACTAAGAAGGTGTGGATTTACTGATGGGCTACTAATCAGTTCTCTACATGACTCTGGATCAGAAGGTTAATTTGGCAGAAGGTGTTAAACGTTTGAAATAAGGCTAGTTATTAACGGGAACAAATATGTATAATTTATTAAAAGAAATAAATAAAAGTAAAATTAAAACTGCGCTTAGGGCACAGCGCTAAGCTTAGACTCAAGTTAGCGAGACTGCCGATACATAATACACGCTTATATAGAGTATCAAAATAAAATCAGAATTAACATATTACAGAAGTAAGATAACATTGTATTACATATTGGTCGAGATAGTTCACTGTACTAGATCGTTCAATTCACTAGCACTACAAAGATATAGCACCACACATTTGACAGTAGCTTATCACGATGGACCGCTATTGGTATCGATAGACCATAGCCCTCCTACAAAATGCCTTTCGAGTTCGAGAAATGATATGGATTTGCAGGCTGACTGAAAGCAGTGGGGCTGGTAGTGCCACCTATGGTTGTCTGGGGGAAGGGATAAGGCCTATTTTCAATCATTTCATTTCAATTGAGCTAAATTTTCCTTAAAATTAATAAAAAATTCTTATGTATACAATATAGGTAATTAGTTCACAGTGCATTCAGTTTCAAAAGCTCTTTAATTGTAGGACTAATGTATGGCATACTTATTAATGAAAAAAACATGTACCTAAAAGTAAAATCTATGGGGGATTCATCTACTACACGTGCTTAAGAAATTATTTTTTACATATCTATTTAGAAACCAATAATTAATCTATAAATTATGATTGTGTCCATGTTTTTAAATTAACACAATAAGCGTTTATTTCCCAGGGATTTGTTCGAGTATTATGTACTAGTATGAAATCAGTATTCTGTAAAAGTTGTTTTATGTTTATCATACCCTATTAGTAGTGAAACAAACACACAGAGAACACACTTGAAAATTCACAAGAAACCATGGCAATTACTAGGTATTCTGGATATTCTTACACAGTATTATGCTACAATCATATTTCTATAAATTATTATCAGTAAGAAAATATTTTAAATTTTTAACTTTATGTTGACTTATAAGTAAGGTATAAAATTACTCGATACTTTAAATTGGATCGATCGTTGCTGTTACTACTATTCTGTAAAAGTTGTTTCATGTTTATAGTATATTCTCAATAGTAAAACAAACATTCAGGGTGAAAACAAATCTCTTAGCGCTTGGGTACATTATGCATAGATAGATTTTAATGAAAGGCCATACAACTTGTGACATAAAAAAAAATTACCATGTAAAGAGTCTGGTATTATACCTTCTTAAATCATCAAGTAAGAAATTATATATTAATCTCAAAGGTAGCTTTTAGCTTTATATTTGCCAATCAAAATAAGAGACTTAAAATGCTATTCTGAAAAAGTAGTCGAGCATTATTTTTGCTGGAGGACAAAGTTCTGTACACCTTTCTTTTGGGGGGGGGGGGGGGATATCAGTTCTAACCCTGCTATTTGGTTTTTTAAAATTTAAGTATTTTCCAATTTTATTCGATGTTTTAAATTTTTTCCTCTGAGTTAAGCACATTTTATCAACAAAACATTTGAAAAAAAAATCTTCTACACCCATTAACAAAATTTAACTGCTGTTCAGACTCTCTAAACTGAACAAAGCTGATCCAAAGGATTTCTCAGCACACCATGGAGCTTGGTTTTCATTTTATGATTTCTTTTTTAAAGAGAGGGTACAACATAAATTCACTTTACAAACTTTAAGCACTTTTATATCGTCCATTAACTCCATTCCAGTACCCAGTGCTCCACCCTCCAACATACGAACCACCTCTGCTACCAACGAATCTCTCAGTTTCTCGTGGGATCCCGTTCCGTGCGAGGACGCCAACGGTGACGTCATCCAGTATGACTACGCCCTCGTCAGCAACGACGAGGGACAGTTCGCGGCGTCCCCACTCGTGGGACGCATCAAGAGGGCAGCATTCCAGAATGTACTGCGCATCTTCAATCCTGTTGCAGGTTAGAGTACCCATTGCGACCTGAGCTACACAATTGTGCAGGTGTAAAAGATAATGATCAAGCTTTAAAAAAATATTGATACTGACGCAGGGGACTTGTATCAGTCGGTTTATTTGTATAAAAATGACGTAGTTCTTAAGTAGTTGCTAGCATTGATGCTGTTTAAGGCAACTTTTTCAATAAAACTCGTCTCCTAACCTTAAATCAGTTCCATCTTAAGGGGTCCTAAATTGATAGAGATACGCGGAAAACGCATTCTAAAACTGGTTCCCTAAAACGATACACTCGTCATAGACCGAGACCCCAAGGGCCCCCAGACCTAAGTCATTTTTTTAAGGATGAAATGCATCGAATTATGTTCGGTTTTCATTTACTTTTAGTATATGCAAATCCGATAGAGTGGACCGACGGAAAATTTACAGGTATCGGGGGAAGTGTCTGACAAATTTATTATTAACTTTAAACATTTATTTAAGGTATGAAATCATAATCCACTCAAACTAGATAAGAGAAGGTAACTAAATGGTTGATTTAACAATCATGACATGGATATTTCTTATAAATAAAAACTTTTACATCGCTATTACCTACACCCATAGTTTATTATATTGTTTGCTATAACGATAGATAATTTGAATACGTTTTTTTTTACAGATTTACACGTAACAATTAATAACTTGAAGCCCTATACAAGTTATGGATTTCTAGTGGCAGGCGTTACGGCTGCAGGAAGAGGTGTATTATCAGACATCGTCTTTCATAAGACCGATGAAGGAAGTACGTATAACTCAATATTAGTGAAAACTGTCCCAGAAAGCGGACGTTTCAGTTATATACATTTCAAATGAAAGAAATATGTTAATGTAACTGGTAATAAGATATGAGATTGTAAGATAAGAGGTGCGAACTTGTAATAAGGTCTAATCATATGATGTCGTATTGAACGTGTGGTTAAACGTTTAAAGCCTTTTCGTTCTCAAATTTTGTGCCCGAGTGACCAAGTTATTAGGATATTGCCTTTATACCTATTGAAACAAGAAGGCGTATGTTTAAATACAGTATGCGACACTGTCTGAGCTAAATTTGTCGAATGAAATGCGAAGGACTGGCGTTTGTAAATTCAGCTATAGTCCAATGTTCATTATGGCTGCTTATAAGTATGCTTTCACTGTTGGATTGAGCTGGATACCAACTTACTTGTCAACTTCGGCACTTGACCAGGACTCAAAATTCTGAGAATTCATCATCATAGCACTTTTGTAGACCTATATATGGTTAAAAATTTTCATCCAAATCAAACTGATCACAATTTCAGTTCCTGGGGCTCCTGTATTTCTGAACACCTTCCACGTATCAGACCAGGAGGTGGGAGTATCATGGCAACCACCTGACCATCCAAACGGAGTCCTCATCAACTACAGAATCCGCGCCTGGCGCGTGGGTAGAGACGAACTTCTGGTGCAACAGGTCTTCAGAAATGCCACTGAAGAGGAGGAAGAAGAGGCTCTGATTCCTGGTCTGAAGCCGGCCACGACTTATAGAATCACTGTAAGATTAAAGCTATGAACTTCTTTGAAGCTTAATTGGGGTAAAAAAAATAGAAGATTTTGAAGGGTTTAAGTCATATATGTCATATAGATAGTGATTAAAATAAGGTTAGTTACAAGATTCAAATCCAAGATCAATGGAATTGATTTTTTTTTAGTGAAACACATCTCTAAATTATAGAAAATTGCTGATTAGTGCATTTAATCTTAAGTTTTTCATAAGTTACACAAATTTCAAAGAATTTAGGATATAGTTTAATCAATATTCTTCTTAAAACCGTCTATTAGAACTTTCATTCATTCAATTCTAACTACTTAAGAGAGGGATTTGGGGTTAGTACAAAATGCCTCAAAGGCAGGCCTTAGCCCCCAAACCCCCCTCACAAAGACAGACAAGACCGACAAAACTACTTAAGAATTTCTTTATTTTTACTTGCAAAGGTGGAGGCTTCAACTAAAGCAGGATGGGGTAACTGCAGCAAAGAGGAAACTACTACACTTGATGGACGTAAGGAATTCTTGTTTTAAAACAGTTTTAACAATTTTAATTACCAAAATAAACCACAATTTTACTATAATATTATGACGTACATCCCCATAAATAAAATATTTAATACTTCATGATGTATTGATGAATTTTTCTTTATAATTCTAATTAAAAAATTAATGTTATAATTAGTTCCAGGTGAACCTTCGGAGATCTCAATGCTTGAAAACAAGCATACCTCTGTGAAAATTTATTGGAAAGAACCAATAGAAACAAATGGTGAAATACGTGGATATAACATAAGATACGTCCCGATTTCAACTCTGGATCCAATTTTCAATGCCACTTCTTTCTCCGAGAGTGAAATCGAGGTTGGGAGTAGCGTCAGCGAGCAACTGCTACAGAACCTGCATCCCAGCACCCAATATAAGATACTGGTCTCGGCAAAGACCAGCATTGGATACGGACCGGAAGCTACTCTTGTGTGCTGGACTGTCATTTTGGGGGATCACGTGTCTCCTACTGTGAAGACACTAGTGGTGAAGGCCACGAATGATACCATTCCTATTCTTTTCTCCACTACAGGGAGTTCCTCTGTTTAGTAAGTCGCTGTATATCTGTTTGTAATTTAACTTGAATAACTGTAAAACAAATTTCATTTACTACCTAAAAACCTTGGTAGTAAAAGGGCCTATTTTAAAGGTAGTCTATCATTCTAGAATTCCTACACTCTTTAAGCAAACGAGCGATTTTAACTCAGTCTGAGATAATTTTCACTCCTTTCTTGTGTCAAAAATGCACTTCCTTTGTAGGAGTGGATTTCACTCTTTTATTTTAGGAGTGTAGACACTTTTCCTGCAAGTCACACACAGAGATTGCATTTACGGATAAATTTTCGTAGACTTTAAGAACATTTCTCGCTCTGTATCGAGGCACAAAAATTGCGGTGCTAATGCAATTCTTACTGAAGTACTCTCCGAAACAGGCCAATCAACAAGGATCTCTACTGTATGATTTGATATGCCATATATACCTTAAGAATAACATTAACTAATATATGACCTTCCGTTGAGGTGTGACTACTTTTATTTTACTTGTATGATTACCTCAAAACTGTAACATTTTCGTTATACTATCGAACACCTTATTAGTATAAAGTCCAATTTTCGAAGAAGCCGGCAAAATAGTTTAATTGGTATTCATTCACAAACCAGAAGTATGACATCCTTATCGATACAAATGTCTTTGGATCACGCATGTAGTACGAATGCTATTAGCAATTTGGATTCGACTTATAAGTAGTTTATCCCGATATAAATAATAACTTGTGTAGCAAGAAATACCATACGATTCCCTCATCCATGACATTTTCATAGAAATTATGGCATTTATCGTAAGTCTATATTGAAACTCGTCCATTTAAAAAGACTATAGAAAACTTAAACCAAAATCCAACTAGTAACTGTAATGATGAATATCTACAGATTGTTTTACAGTCGCATGATTTTGGCAAATGTCTCTTGTGACACAATACATTGTCCGCCCACAGCAAATACCAAGTGGTCGTGGAGGATTCTCGCCACAACAGCCCTATCAACGAGTCCCTTCTATCAGACTTCGATACGGCAGTGGCCCAGAAAGGTCTCCCTTACTACATAGCCGCAGAGCTGGACCCTGAAAACGTATCGGAGACTGGTGAGCAGACTTTTGTGGTCGGGGACCGGAGACTGTACGGACGGTACAGGAACGTACACCTCAATCCTGGACATGAGTACAAGATAAGGATAAGGACACTGGTGGTAAAAGACAAGGTAGGTGTTTATTCTTTCACCCGGCTAAAAGCGCAATAAGTATTTTATACCCAAAAGATTCTTTTAGAACTAATATCCTTAAATACATGATATTTTTCAATGAGTGGAATACCTTTTTTATTGATTAGAAGGCACTCGATCAACTTATGAACCAAATTAGTCTTCAGCAAGATACTCTTTGAAAAATTAATCCATATTGAAATATGCTCTCACGAGGCCTGATCCCGGGTTAAGCATCGTGAGGTTAGTTTTGCACGGTTTGCTTGATTTTAATTTGAACCAACAAGAAAAAGAAAAGACCCATATTTTTTACTAATGTATGATTTAGAGGGCATTTGTGCTGCACCCACTGTCTAGTCAGAATCAAAGTCAAATTGGTTAAACATCCTTCTTAAAGCACTGTGGTAGAATTTTTAGAATTGTCAATTTTCTTCGTATATATATAATAATCCTCAATCCTGAGGGGTTTTTTATTACACCTAATTTATTAGCTTAAATTTAAAAAAAAAACATATGTTATAACTCTTATTTTTCCCTTATTTCGATTTATAAAGAATTTTAAATGATTGTTTTAGAGTTTACTCATTGACACTTAATTATTAATTAAGCTACTCTAAATATTAATCAATTAGTACTCAAAGTATTCCTCCTTCTAGGAACTAAAATCTGTTTTATCAAAAGCTGAAAATCAAACAGCAGGTAAATATGACCCCATTTTTGGCTAGTTGGAAAGTGTTTTTTTTTTTATTACTTGTTAATAAATTACAATATCCATCGGAAAAAAATTAGTAAACTTTTTCCTTATTCTTCTTAGCTTGAAAATTTTACGTTCTTTTTAATTTTTACTTTTTTTCATAATGCTATATTATTTCTAATCATATTCTATTAAGGAGTTATCTTGAATTTTACTTTTAGTTTGTTTCCGAAATTCGGTTTTGTGTTAAATACAACAAACTAATAAACTAAAATATTTTTTTAATATTTCAGTTTTAATATTTAATTTTTAAATTTCTTAAAATATTTTTTAATAACTATTACTATCTGCATGAGCAGTAATTACTCAATTTGCTTTAATAAATTATTCCTATAGGCACAACGTTTGTTAAAATTGATCGTAAGAAACGTCAGATCTTTGGGATGGACCCAATCCTCTTCATTCTTATTGTAATGTTATCCTTACTGCTCCTTATTCTCATCACCTTTTTCACCATCTTGGCAATTTGTCGAAAAAGGTATGTTCTATCTAAAGTACAGTAGAGTCCCGTTTATCCGAATCCCGGTTATCCGAAAATTGGATGAGCCAAAAGCTCAAGAATATTTTTTTGCTAAAAATATGAAATGTATAATCATAAATACGCAGAAAATAAATGCGTACTTACAAAGTTGGATTTATTTCTCAAAATATGCAGTAATTCTTTTATTTTTGCTGCTCAGTTTTGGTCCCGTACCTTTCGGATAAGCGGGATTGTACTGTCATTTTGGGCAGCATTTTACTTTATTATGTAGTTATCTTTGAAAGAAAGTAATCAGCATGTATTTACGTAACTCTAAGTTTTTTGGAATATTTAAAATGTAACACATTTCGGACTTGGGTCGTTAAAAAATAACCTTTTTATATAAAATTATTACTAAAGGACTCCTATATCCAGTGATCTCTGGCGTGAATCAGGATTGCCGCAAAAGATAAAAAAAAAAAAGCGAGTAACCGGTTTCTTTACACCAGTTTAGGCGATTTCTCGCTATCATCCCCAAAGAGCTTTCTACGAAATAAAGCGGTTCTTCTCCTGTACTCTTCATATATTTTCTTCGAAATGTGGTATCTGAGAACTGTTTTTGTAAAGCAGTATATTCATAAAACAAGTATAATACACTAAACAAATGTTGTCAGCCATCTGAAATCTATCAGACTACCATTTCTCATCATATGTTATTTTTTCAATTGTATTCTTTTACTATACACATAGGGAGGAAATCTTAAACTGAACTATACTTTTAGTAAAATTAGAAGTACATTTGGTTTATAAAATGCAGTGTAGTTAGACTAACTATAACTACTAATTGAATAAAAAGAATTACCCTGTAAGCAAACAGTAAAATATAAAACTGGAAGCAAAATTAATTTCGATTAGCAATAAAACTTTTGAAGTATTCCCTGTAGAAGTCGTTTTATGTTTGCATCTTAATTTGGGTAAAGAAACAGACATTCAGGGTGAAAACCCCGTAAAACTTTGTCGGTAAAGTTTTATCTAAAATAGGTAATTTGTCTCCAATTACTACCATTACACAGTTACAGTGAAACCTCTACGACCAACCACCTCCAGTAAACGACCATCTCGACTTACGACCAATTTTTCATGGCACTGATTATTCCCCGTATGTGTTCAATCTTAAAATCCACTCTGGGAGAGACCAGATCTCATTATCCAAACAACCGGTTTCAAATCCAATTTCATGATAAATTATCTTTTCCAAGCACTTGTCAATAGGAGAATTTGCAAAAAAAATCTTTTAAAAAAAATGAAATTTTTTTTGTGCTTCCTTTAAAAAGGTTTATTTAGTACATACTAGTTTGTTAAAATAAGTTAGTGCAGTATTTTTTTTTAATATATGCACTTACAGTATGTTCAAATGTAAGTTAGTATAAATTTTTGTGTATATTATTCTCGAATTAACAAATCTAATGATAAATTGGTTTTTTGTAATTTTTAAATGGTTAATACGTTGTAAAATGATATTTTAACTTTCGTGCTAATTAACTTTTTGTACCCTATGAGAGACCAACCTCCATTTACGACCGATTTATAAGAGAACGTAAGGACGGTCACTCTTAGAGATTTTATTGTATTAAATATAATAATAATAATAAATTTATTGATTTTACTAGAAAACAATTTACCCTTATTTGCCAACTGACAGAATATAGGATTCAAGCTGCGTATATATCAAGCTATATATATATATATATCAAAAAGCACATCATTCGATTTTTCAAACATTTTTCTATTAGAAAATACTTTTTATTAATTCCAATAGATGTCAGCTCTATTATTTTTTTAAATAATGATCAGAAACATTATGATGCCAAATGGCATCACTGAGACTGAAAGGGTTAATTCAAATATATTTGCTATTTCTTTACATTTAGATCTAGGAAGCACTCTACGAATTTACTGTGCAATCGCGATTCTGGTCTATCGGGGTCTATGACGTGGTCTGTCATGTACAAAGTGCCCCAAAGTCAGGATCTGGACGACGCCTCGCCTGCTGCTTTTCGAACGCTACAGCTAACAGAAAAAAGTAATTTCTTTATTATTTCTTTTTATACAAGCGGACAAAGCCCCCCTGCTCGCTACCGCTCGCCAACCCTCGAGAATTGCTACGCAATTTCTCTTTGTTTGCTCCTCAAACAAACATGCAATACTAAAATATTTTAGATAAAAAGTCCCAATCAGCGGGGAGAGTGCGGAAGACGAAAAAGATAAGATACATCGGCTGTTTTTACGATGCGTGCCCGGAAGCATATTTCGAATCCTTACATTCAACTGACACCATGACAGTGACGTCAGACTTGCTGGGCGGGAACGAAATAAATGTAACCAATCATTGGCCGTCTTGGTGCAATGAGCGTTCTGTAAGCAATTATTGTTTTGTAGGGTTCATCATTATTTCGAGATTTTAATTATTCACACAAAAAAATACTAAAATTAGCTGAAAAAATATTGAATGGTGTTTACATGTGCAAATTGAAGTGATGATTATTATAGCTAGATAATTTTAGATGTTTTGAGCGCAAATGACAGATTTTAGATCTCGAATTTTGTGCTCGTGCTGCCATCTATATTCCAGTACAGCAACTCAATCCTACCTAATATAGCAAACATTTAAAAAAAAACATTCTTGAATTTTACTAAAATAGTTTTAAAAAATATTCCTTTTTCCGGAAACATCGGAATTAAATAAGAACTCCCCTCCTCTTTTAATAAATGTTTTTACTTAATTTTTTAATCGAATGTGCAATTAATATACAGGTTTCAAGGCTTCCGAATAATATCATGTACCTAAACATAGTTAAGCTTCATTTTTACCCTGCTAAAACATGTTCTCAAATAATACACCGGATTCGAAATCTATCCCTATATTCGGAATGTATTCCTATATATTTCACAAAGCCTGTGATAATGTAATTACACTCCCTTAACTGGGGATTCAATAAATATTTTTTTAAATAGAAGTTATTTACTGACAATATATTATTGATATTAATAATATAAAACACTTGTTTCTCATTCTCCTATTTAATGATTTAAAAATTACTGAATATATGTTTCTATGAATTAGCTATATGTGTCTATTAGATATAATAAATGTTCTGTTCTATTGAATGATAGTAATAGTAGTCATATTGCTAAAAAAAATCAATACGAACCCTTACAAATTTGTCAGTCTTCTTTGACAATCGCTAATTTAACCTTTATGTAAATTTTCGCAGTGTAATCACAATTTTTTGATTGCCCTTTATTCTCTTCAGGAGACACTTTCATAAAGACTTTTCATTTCCCCGCCCAGTAGCCTGACGTCACTGTCATAGTGTCGGTTGAATGTAAGGATTCGAAATATGCTGCCCGGAAACTCAACAGCACTCGCACACCGCCACACTTACTTTCAGCGTTTCTGACTTTTCTGATTGGCTGAAGCCGCGTTAGTCACGTGGCTTTCAAGCATCCGACAATTACGATTTTATATTATATAGAAATGACATTTTTACAGGTTCTGATTTAAAAAAATATAGGTTCTATTACAGATAGCATGCGGTACTGAGATCTTTTACAGTGAAAGTATTTGCAAAAGGTCTCCGAAATTCAATACTCTACCTTGTTTTGAAATTCAGAAGCTGCCTTTTTTTCATAATATACATTTAACTGTTTATGTCATTATATTTTAGCTTAGCAAATACAAAATTGCTGTTTTATTTTGAATTTCATTTTTGGAATTACGATTTTGAAGACAGTTACGGTTCCCTTTACGTGCAATTAAGCGTATTATTTTGTTCTAAATACTGCATGGCTATACTGAGGTTATTTCGGAGACGAATTGTTGAAACAAATGCAAATTTTATACTTATTTCTCTTTCAAAAATCTTTAAGGCCAAATTAAGCATGTAAATGTTTATTATAGAATTAATATTTTGTTTGGTGCATTTTTTCCTGTTAAGCACAAATGTTGTGTGGAAGTGGGATGGAGTGACAGATTCTGTTACCAACCTACTTGTTTAGTACAGTTAGCATATTCCCTTTTTATACTGTATGACTATACAGCGGTTATTTCAAAAGCGAATTTGTGCCATAAAAGCGCATTTATACCAATTTGCGAATCAAATATTTCAAGATATAACCTATATTTAGTCATTTCGTTGGCATAACAGCAATGTAAATCGAAAAATTATATCGTTCAGTAAAGTTATCCAAAGCAGGCCACATTGATATGTAAACATATATAAGAGTTCCACACAGACATTTATTTTTCTGCAGTAATATTTTCCTAATATTGAAGAAAGTATTTTTTTTTAGCCGCTTCTTTGAGAAGGAGCAAAAGTGACACCAAAATCGCTCGTGGGCTCCGAATTGACACTTTGGAAGAATATCTCATCAATGCTAAGTCAAGTAACTTGCTAGTGGAAGAGTTTAAGGTAAACTCAATTTGGGAATTCCATTGAAACAGCTTCTGTAATAACTTGAGTTCCTAGATATTGGTCCGATTCAAAGCTAGCAGCCATTAGCGGTGGTTATAAATTGAATATTTTATTTCAGAAACCCCCTAAGTGACAAGTCACTTGATTAGTTTTTGATACAAACAATTTAATTTAACACTATTTTGGTTGTGACTTAACCAAACTAAAAAGTTCGCATCCATACGACAATACGCTATCTGTTGTCCTAGTACGAGTAATCCAGTCACAACCAAAAGTGTGTTAAATTGAATTGTTTATTTCATCCATTCAAGTGACTTGTAACTTAGGTGGTTTCTGAAATAAACGATTCAGTTACGATGCCCGTCGCCAATAGCCCTCGTGTTGCTAGTGCGCATATATTTCAAAATAACCTAATTAGGCATAAGTGAAGGAACAAAACATGTGAATCTTTGTCAAACATTCGCGGCTCAGTGGCTGAGACTGGGAGGTTAAACATGTCCGCCTCGTAGGAGCAAGATCGCGGGTTCAAGCCCCGGCTGAGTAGTTGGATTTTCTAGATGGGAAAAATCTTAGGCACGCATGTCATATGATTATGTGGCATGTAAAAGATCCCTGGAGTATCCACTTGGCTTGGGCTCTTTCGACAAAATTAAATCTCGGCATATTTGAACATCCTAAAAGAGCTAAGATTCATTGTAATCCGAGCGTCAAAAGTGGTAGCAAGTGTCACCTAGATAATGCCTAAAAAATGGCTCTCAGTTCTGGAGAATGAGCCGAGTCCACAATGGCTTGACCGCTAGTGTTGCAGCCCCCATTAGAGAAAAAAAAATCTCCCCCCAAGACGTTACTGAAATCCTGTTCACTCGTCAGTAATTGGTTTTGTACACTCGCGTGCCATTCTGAGGAGCTTAGATGTCACGTGTGCACCCAAAACCAATCACTGATGAGTGAACATATTTTCGATAATATTTTGGAGAAAGTCATTTAAAAAAGTTGCGTCGGGTGCCTACTCAAGTATCAGCCCTTCACTTGACTGTGGTTCTAATTAAATTACGACACCCGTCACCAATGGTCCGTGTGTAGCTCTAGTGCGAAGATAATTAAATAAAACCCAAATTACGAGTAGTCGTAACTCTTCTATAGGTTTTAGTTGTGGTCAATATTGAGTGATTTTAGTTTGATTCGAAATCAAATTATAAACTTAACCCTTTCATTCACAATGACAATTTGGCATCATCATTTTAGAAATTTTTCGTCTATACACTCTTAAAACAAAAGAGTGAAATCCACTCCAGTTGGAGAAGTGCATTTTCGACACCCTAAAGGCATGCATATTTACTCAGACTGAGTTAAAATCACTCGTTTGGAGTGATCCTGTTGGAGGTTTAACACACAAAGGATCCACTCCAAAAGGAGAAGTGCATTTTCCAGTCTGGAGGAGTGAAATCCACTCAGACTGAGTTAAATTAGGAGTGTTTGTTTTAAGAGTGTAGGGATACAAGAACTATATTACTATCAAAAATCAATTTTGAAGAATTCCATTTATCAATGTAGCAATTAAAACTTTTTTCTTTTATTCTAGAGATTAATTGATGGTCAGATTTCGCCTTGGACCGTTGCGCGTAAGAGTGGGAATCTGAGAAAAAATCGTTATGGAAACATTTTGCCTTGTAAGTTTGATTAATTTATAATCTGACAATATTTGTTAAAATTATGAAAAAGTATAATTGCAACAATTAACTTTTATTATTATTTTTTATATAGATGATCGTTTCAGAGTGCTATTAAATACAGAGTCCAATAAAAGTGATGCTGATTACATAAATGCCAGCTACATTGACGTAAGTTGGTTTTTACATTGCTTTAAACGAAGATAAAAAAAAAAAAAATCTATACGGAAATTGTTAAGTTTATCGCATACAATATACTAAACGTTTTTTTAGCATTTAACCTACATAAATTGAAATGGGGAAAAGAAATTATTGAATTCTTGTATTTTAGAAACACAAAGATGTACAATTCATATATCTGTATTAGAATATAATTTTCTTTTTCAGGGATTTAGGAGACCTCGAGAATACATAGTTACTCAAGGTAAGTTGAAACTAAAGTATGAACATTGTTTCTTTACTGCCCAATACCGATATTTCCTTTTCGATTACTTATAAAATAACTTAATGTGTCCATGTATAATAAACACCAAATATCGCACTGTACGTGGAAAAGAGACCTGTCTGCAAAAGTAATAGTTTTTCAAAAAAATAGTCAGAAGTTTACTTTTTTCCATTGCATTGCACGATCGAAAAAATAGATATTTGCTTACTACATTCCAACTATTCTACCTATTGATTTATTTTTGCTTTAATCACTAGATATTTAAATTTTGAGTATTATAGCATTTACAACTCGAAACATCATTTTGGTACGATAGGTCACTTTTCCACGTACAATGCGATATTTTTAATTTTTCCTTATTGACTTGCACAGTCTATTTGTAATATGCAGGGCCTTTGGAAAACACAGTACATGACTTTTGGAGAATGGTGTGGCAGGAAAGTTCACCTGTAATTGTGATGGTTACGGATCTGGTCGAAAACGGAAAGGTAAGAAACTGTATTCACTATATTTAATGAACAGAACTTAATTCTAAAGTTACAATAAATGAGTCAAATATAGGGTAGACTGACCAGTGAGTGAACAGGCCCCAGTGAATGAACAGTTGGTAAATACATTTAAAAAATAAGGATTGAAAATAATTCCACTGGATGGATTGACAACGCTGACTTCCTCCCATCTAGTAGGAAGCTATCTGACATATGATTGGTTGTCCTGGTCACATGACCTTTTTTTTAAAAAAAAATGCCAGTTTGTTGTTATCTGTGCAGCACCTTGTTTCTCTATTAAAGTAAAAAGGCAAGTTTTCTGCCATCACCTGATTAAAATTAATGGTTCTTGTTAGTTTTTTTTTCACTAATTATATTAAGGATAAATTTAATCTGCATATTTAAGCAATGATTCTGATTGTTTCAAACATTATAGCATGAGTAGATTATGAGTACAAGGGTGTTCAATAACTGGCTAGGCAAATTGTGATAAAGCCAATGAATGCACACATGTTCATTAACTGGGATTTGTCTGTGTTGCAGAAAATCAAAGCAAAATACAATTTTTCTAACTTCTTTAGCCATTTTATACAATAAAACTCCAGTGAATAAATAAAAAACACCTCCTAACCAGTGACTGAACACACATGTTCATTCACGGGTAGTAACACTTTAGGCTAGTTCCAGTGAATGAACAATTTGTGATTATGATTTTGTAATGGTAGCATAGCTTATATTTTTAAGGAAGTATTTTATTGTAATTTATGTATGAATATAACGAATATGTTTCAAACTGTTTTTATCCATGGCTGATTGAAAATGGTATCAAATTTCCCATTTTATTCTTTCTGGATGGTCACAAATCTCACATTAGCCTGGAATTGAGCAAATTTTGCTCAGAGAAACGAATCCTTCTCTTCAGTTTTCTATCAAATGCGACTAACGTACTTCAGCCTTGTGATGTAAGAGTATTCCGCCCATTAAAAGCATCATGGAGAGCTTGTGTCAGACGTTGGAAGCAGAAATATGGTGGTTCAAAAACGATAAGTAAATTTAATTTTACTCCAATTTTCAAAGAAGCTTTTGATGCATCAGTTGATGCCATCAAAATTCAGGAAGATTTCAAGAAAAGTGGCATTTTCCCATTTAATGTATAAAATGTAGACTTTAAACAAATGTATGCAGCCCAGACACCAAGAGTTGAAGAGTAAGAAAGATCATGAAGAAAGAGCATGCTCTAAAAAAGAAGCGAGCTATTTCTTCAAACACTTGAGTCTGAACTTCCTCCAGACATGTTGAAGTCTTTTAATGAAACCTTCAATGCTGAGTCCAACATGTCAAACATCCGAGAAACTGTACTTTTTTCTATATGTAAAAAACATGTACCGGAAAAATATAATCATACGGTTGCGCTAAATCCTACTGAAGTTGAAGCAAGGGACAATGATAATGAGGGTATACTAGACATTGATTTTGAGAGGGATCCTTATGCGTTGTTGACTAAAGTAACATCACATCCCATGATTAATAATGAAATTTCGGAGCAATCCACAAGCAAAACACCAAGCTCTGCTGGAGGCGTGTTAATCAACCAGGGTATGGAACAATCTTACATGGAATCTCTTGAAAATCAAGTACTCCTGAGCATCCCTCGGTGGAAACATCTAAAAGTATTACTGGAACACCAGAAGAAATTTGTAAAGATCATTTACATTGGCCTAATATTGAAAAAAAAATTGTTAAATGAAAAAAGAAAAAGTTCCCCTTTGTAGGAGCTTCACTGAAGTGGCAAAAATTGAAAGAGGCTGAAAGCTGAAAAAGAGCTCAGAGAAGAAAGCAAAAATAGGAAACGAATAGAAAGAACATCTAAAAAAGAAAAGGCTGAAGAAGCAAAAGATAAAAAAACAAGAAAAATATGAAAAAAATTTAAAAGGCTGAGACATCAGACATGGGCGGATCCAGAAGACGAAATTTAATTCTTAATAAAATATGAAAGTTATTTTATAATTTAGATTCACAACAAAGAAATCGACACAATAATAAATGTTTCAATAGAAAGTACAGTTTGAAATATACTTTTTTAAAAAATTATTTTGTTCGGAGAAGATAAACTGTTTTACGTTTTTAAATTTAAATTGTTTTTTTTATTTTTTGAATTTAATTTGTTTTATGTACAAGTAACATAAACGTTTTAAAATAATAAATTAATTAAAAACTAAATAGGTGTATTTTTTTAAAGAATTTTTTATTATGCATTTTACATTAGAAAATTTTTTAGAATAGAGCAGAGGGAATAACAAGATAGTCACTCTCTCGAAAATTTACTTTGTAAGGTGTAAAAAATATATAGTTTACTAAATTTATGTAAAATAAAAATATAAAAAAGCACCAGCTTCAGCACCTACTACACCAAAAAAAAGCATAATTAAAAAGACTAATTGAAGAAAGGGCTAGTTCTGACGCACGGAAATCTTTCTTTTAACATTATAACTTTATCAAAAAAAAATTTAAGTTTTTCTATAATTTGATTTGAATAGTCCGGTTTCATTACTGGATATTTTTGTATTTATTCACTGGTAAGAACTGTTCATTCACTTGGCTTTTGTACCACTTTTTATTTGGACCCCCAAAAGACCCAAAGCAATGTAATATTAAGTCACCTCCTTTTTTCTGTAGAATTTACATATAATGACAGATGTGTTGACATTGTCATACACCCAGAATTTACATGTCCTGAAAATGTATGAATTTTCTTAAAACAAATTGTCCTTAAACGTTCATTCACTGGTTAGTCTACCCTACTTTGTCAAAACTAAAATTGGCTTGTTTTAACATTTAAGAACGGATATTGGCCTGCAGGATACAAAATTAACAAACTTAATTTACTTAACAAATTATTCTAAATACTTCAAAAGCGTAAGTTAGAAAATATAAGTCTATATACAACTGTTTTTACTTAAACATTGGGGTTTCTGCTTTGCATCTTCTTAAATATTATAAATTTTAAAGTTTTCTTTTTTATAAATATTTCAGAAAAAGTGTGCAAAGTATTGGCCAGATGATTCAATGGACAGTGGAGATTTGCACATACTTTTGATCCACTCTGAACAGTGTAAAGATATGGTGATTAGGACTATTTTAATAAGGAAAATAGACGTAAGTAATTGAGCCGTTCTAAGTAACTATAATTACGTCTGTTTAAGTCAAGGTTCATTATTACGGCTACATACACCTGTGAATTATTTGCCAAGTTATAAGAATTTTTTTTTTGAAATTATATATATATCTATCGTTCTGTTAAAATTATTTTAAAATATTTCCCTGCTTTCAATCCACCGAAGGCAAAATTAAGTAGTACAAGGTGCAAAGTTACAATTTTTTATGAATAGAAGATTTGTATTGACCCATTTGTGGCTTTAACTAGTTCCATTATTTAGATGTATCATCATAGTTCTTGCAGTAAGATGTCTGAAAAATCAGTAAGAATAGGATGTCGATTGTTAACCAATTAACAAAGATAATCATAAATGATTTGTATGTTAAAAAAAAGTATATAAGCTTCATAATTATAAGTGGCACCAAGAACTAACAAACTGGTGAAGTATTTGATGTTGCGCTTTCTTAAAAACTTATGTTTTTTTTTTTTTAAACTGGCAAGCATCTTATTGTGAAAGGCTATGATTTAACTTCAATCATAGATAAACACTTTAAATTTGTAGGCAATCAGAAAACAATTACTTAGTGACTTCATCAGCTTGCCAGTGCAGTCCTCCGCCTAGATAGCGATAGTTCTTCAACAACCCTTTTTGCTCTCACTCACTTAACATAAATATTAGGTAGTGAAAATATAAAGAAACTCATGGAGACAACTATGGATGGAGACAACTATTTGGCTTCTCCAACTTTTGCGCTGGTTTTTTAGCTGCTGTTACTGGTTTAACTCACAACCATTATGATTTAGCAATAAATTTCTAAACGTGCCTTCAAATGACTATCTTTATACAACTGCTCATATACGTCCGGACCATATTGCTTGATGTAGCAAATCCGTTACAACAGGATTGATACTTTCAGAAACATATCGTCATTTAAGTTCCCACGCGTGCTATCTCGCCTTGCACAACGGATAAGATTTACTGTAAAGTAACCCTTGGCGCGATTTTTGGGGGGGGTTTGGCGATAAATAACTTTTTGTGGCAACCTGTCTGACTTCGACTGATGATTCGAATTCTTTGACTTCGCAACGATGACGTTTTTCGGCAACCCTATCTGACGATTATTTATTAGCACAGTATAGAGAGCGTGACGTCATAAGTCGGCAAAATACGGACTTTTGGCGCGATTTTGGAAAGTTCGCCAAGTGCTACCGTACAGTAAATCTGACCCGCTGTGCAAAGTGAGATAGCACACTTGGGAACTTAAGTGACGATATATACTTCGATGGTGTTATAAAGTATGTGTATGTTAGCAGGAAATCCGCACCCATCGAGTGATCCAATACCAATTCACTGCATGGCCCGACCAGACAGTTCCGTCTAACCTCACCTCTCTCATCAAGTTCACCAAGAGAGTGAGGGAAGACCACACGGTACTTCAAGGACCCATCATCGTGCACTGCAGGTATGGTCCGTTTATTGAAACTCTCGGCTTTAACTTCTTGCAACCTGGCATTTTTTAAAACCTCCCCACCAACAATTAACTTGATAATTAGTTCCGAAATTGACCCTGTCCGATAGACGAAGATTCAAATTTCAGTTTTAAGCCTTTAATTACAGGTATCAGTCATTTGTTTCGATTAGAAATGAAGTGGAACCTGGGTCAATACGATATTAGATTTCTTAAACAAATCATTTAAATTTTCTTCCAACTTTTCAAAAAGTTCCTTTAGTAGGTAATTATAAATGCGTTTTGCATTAAAAACAATGTTAAAAAAATCTCTTAACTACAAATAAGCGATACGGCTTTTTTTTTTTTGTTGCATTTATAGTACAAAAAATGTGTATTTTTAGAGTTTAAGGCATGTCCTTTCTGAGTTTTGATACAAGTGTTCGGTATTTTTCTCTGTAATTTTTAGTGAAAATTCTACTCTTGATAGCTATTTTGTGGACTATTTTTATTAAAATAATTATCAATATTTTGTTTATGATCGAAAATCCCAAAGTCCACACTTAGTCAACTCCTAATTTGTGCATGTTTTTGACTTACCATTCGTGTGGTAAGTACCGTTGGCAAGGAAATCTGCGCTGGGGTAAAGGAACAATGTGACCTTAACGCTTATTTTTCTCTTAAATAAACTCGCAAAGAAATAATGACACATAATAACACTGAATGAGTTTCGAAATTAAATATTGACGATTTGGATTACGAAATAAAAGATGAATAATAATACTTGTACAATAATTTATCTAAATTAAATACTTGTATATCATTTATCTAAAAGCATTCCGAAACTTGGCAATAGCTTAGCAAAAATAAATTGCATTAAATGTATTTAATAATTGTTTTCTAATAAAAACATTATAACTATTCATTCATATTAAGTCATAGACTACATTTTTATAGTACTTGGAGACAATTTGCCGATTTATGCCCGTGCTATTTTAGGGAATATTATAGTTGGATTTGAAGCCTATGTTAGCCCAGAATGTTTGTATTACTACCGAAAATACTTTATTAGCCTAAAAAATGCTTCTACAGTGTAGATTCCTTAATTTAGAAGTGTTAAAATGTTAGTCAAGATAATGTGTCCTTGTTGAAAGTTTGTCTGTTTTGTAGCCTATTATCACCCTGAATGTTTGTTTCACTACTGCAAATGCTTTGTAAACATAAAACAACTTCTACAGGGTACATTTCAGGTGGCCGATCACCTTCGACTGCAAGTTTCTGAAAATTCTATCCCAACCAGGACGTTGAGCACTTTTATTATTAGTTGTGAATATAAAATTAGTTTTAAGAAAGTAAATCATAAAAACACATTTTTTTCAGTATTTGTGGAAAGTTATAGTAAAGTATTCTGCAAAAATCCCGCTTACGCAGAACATGATATCTTTACAAATTTTTAATTTTTTCCAGCGTTTATATTTAAATATAATTAAATAACATTAATATAGGTCATGAACTAAAGTCATTAAGATATCAGTGCCCAAAATGTTTTTATAGGCATTAGTTTGTAGCATTATATCGAAAACACAAAGAAACAAGATAGTAACAAGCATATAAATAGTTTTAAAATATCCCATTCTTAATAGTTTTACGCGATTCTAGTTCAAAACCTTCTTCATACTGTTATAAAACTACTGTAAAAATTTGGAAGCAATTGAAAATAAAAAACTTCAGTTTTTATGTTTTGCGTAATAGGTTTTGAAAAAAATGCAATAACTTCGGTTCTATTAAAACTAGAAACTAAAATGAAACAGATTTAGAAAGCCAAACGTTTATTTAATGCATAAAACAAATGTTTGATATTAAAATCGATTTTTTGCTGAAAAAAGGTGATCGGATACCTTAACAGATTATTTTATCATTGCTTTTAATGCAAAATGCCTTTAAAATGAACTATTTTATAACTGCGTGAAAAAAAATCCGACTTTTACATTATAATTTCAAACGCGTGCAAAAAGTCAAACTTTTTGAAACAGTGACAAAAAGTACTTTTTTTTTCACCCAAAAGCAGTGAAAAAAAAGTACTTTTTTTTTCACTCTCTTCATAAGATGCCAACATTTCAAGTAAAATTTCGATTTGATAATACTCGTAAAATCCAAAGATTTATCGATCTGCTTTATTTAAAAATATTATGCGCGTGAATTATTTTTGAATCAATGACATTTTTTTCTCGCGATGGGAATATTTCTTAAGTCACGCCCTTCGAACTGCGAGTTCATTGGTTGCTTTGTTTCACAAAATGTTGAAACACGCTCATTGGTTTTTTATAGCGTCACGCGCTCCGAACTGCGAGTTCATTATGGTTGTTTTACTTGATATATCTCCTGGAAGCTCAAAATTCAATTTAGTCTAATTAGCCCGTGAATTATTTTTGAACCAATGAGATTTGATATTTTTCACGCAATTATAAAAAAATAGTGTATGAAACACGTGCGAAAAGTAAACTTTTTAAAACACGTGTCATTATTTCACTCGCTCGTGAAATAAAATCCACTAGTTTTAAAAAACATTACTTTTTGCACTAATTGCATAATAGATATTTATGCAACTAGTGCGAAAAGTAATGCTTTTTAAAACTAGTGGATTTTATTTCACGAGCGAGGTACGAGCGAGTGAAATAAAGACACGTGTTTTAAAAAGTTTACTTTTCGCACGTGTTTCATACACTATTTTTTTTATAATTGCGTGAAAAATATCAAATCTCATTGGTTCAAAAATAATTCACGGGCTAATTAGACTAAATTGAATTTTGAGCTTCCAGGAGATATATCAAGTAAAACAACCATAATGAACTCGCAGTTCGGAGCGCGTGACGCTATAAAAAACCAATAAGCGTGTTTCAACATTTTGTCAAAGAAAGCAACCAATGAACTCGCAGTTCGAAGGGCGTGACTTAAGAAATATTCCCATCGCTAAAAAAAAATTCATTGATTCAAAAATAATTCACGCGCATAATATTTTTAAATACAGCAGATCGATAAATCTTTGGATTTTATGAGTATTATCAAATCGAAATTTTACTTGAAATGTTGGCATCTTATAAAAAGAGTGCGACAAAGTTTTTTTTTCACTGCTTTTGGGTGAAAAAAAGTACTTTTTTTTACTGTTTCAAAAAGTCTAGCTTTGTGCACGCGTCTGATATTGAAATTATAATGTAAAAGTCGGCTTTTTTTCACGCAATTATAAAAATATCTATTTTATAATTGCGTGAAAAAAAAGCCGACTTTTACATTATAATTTCAATATCAGACGCGTGCACAAAGCTAGACTTTTTGAAACAGTGAAAAAAAAGTACTTTTTTTCACCCAAAAGCAGTGAAAAAAAGACTTTGTCGCACTCTTTTTATAAGATGCCAACATTTCAAGGGTAAAATTTCGATTTGATAATACTCATAAAATCCAAAGATTTATCGATCTGCTGTATTTAAAAATATTATGCGCGTGAATTATTTTTGTATCAATGAATTTTTTTTCTCGCGAAGGGAATATTTCTTAAGTCACGCCCTTCGAACTGCGAGTTCATTGGTTGCTTTCTTTGACAAAATGTTGAAACACACTTATTGGTTTTTTGTAGCGTCACGCGCTCCGAACTGCGAGTTCATTGGTTGTTTTCCTTGACATCTCTTAGTCTATTTTACTCTAATTAGCACGTGAATTATTTTTGAACCAATGAGATTTGATTTTTTTCACGCAATTATAAAAAATAGTTTATGAAACACGTGCGAAAAGTAAACTTTTTAAAACACGTGTCTTTATTTCACTCGCTCGTACCTCGCTCGTGAAATAAAATCCACTTGTTTTAAAAAGCATTACTTTTCGCACTAGTTGCATAAATATCTATTTTATAATTGCGCGAAAAAAACCCGACTTTTACATTATAATTTCAATATCAGACGCGTGCACAAAGCTAGACTTTTTGAAACAGTGAAAAAAAGTACTTTTTTTCACCCAAAAGCAGTGAAAAAAAGACTTTGTCGCACTCTTTTTATGAGATGCCAACATTTCAAGTAAAATTTCGATTTGATAATACTCATAAAATCCAAAGATTTATCGATCTCCTGTATTTAAAAATATTATGCGCGTGAATTATTTTTGAATCAATGAATTTTTTATCTCGCGATGGGAATATTTCTTAAGTCACGCCCTTCGAACTGCGAGTTCATTGGTTGCTTTCTTTAACAAAATGTTGAAAAACGCTTATTGGTTTTTATAGCGTCACGCGCTCCGAACTGCGAGTTCATTGGTTGTTTTCTTTGACATCTCTCCTGGAAGCTCCAAACTCATTTTAGTCTAATTAGAACGTGAATTATTTTTGAACCAATGAGATTTGATTTTTTTCACGCAATTATAAAAAATAGTGTATGCAACACGTGCGAAAAGTAAACTTTTTAAAACACGTGTCTTTATTTCACTCGCTCGTACCTCGCTCGTGAAATAAAATCCACTAGTTTTAAAAAGTGATACTTTTCACACTTGTTGCATTAGTACGGTGCAATTAGTCCAAAAAAAGGCATAACCCGGACATCCAAAGTAAAAGTTTCATTCCAGGTCCAAATTGTTCTATACAGCCTACATATTGTTTGGTAAAAAGTCTCATCATTTTGAGCGTCAGGTTTGGGGGGGAGGGGGGTTAAAGTTCAGTTGGGGGGGGTCGTGTCATTATTTCACTCGCTCGTGAAATAAAATCCACTAGTTTTAAAAAACATTACTTTTCGCACTAGTTGCATAAATATCTATTGTGATCGGCAAATTCATGCCAAATGAGGCACATATTCTCCCTAAAGCTGTCGCCAATTGACCCAAAAATAGGCTTTACCAGCTTTTCATGGGATGCTCCTTCCAGAGTTTAAGTTCAGTTCAGTGACCCAGCCCAGGATATTCTACATCAAAGCTTATGTTCTTAATGTTTTTTTACGCAGCGCTGGAGCTGGCCGGTCTGGCACTTATATTTCAATCGACGCTTTGTGCCAGCAAGCTGCCGAAGAGAAACGGGTGGACGTGTTCAGATTCGTGAACAACGCCAGGCATCAGAGGATACATCTGGTCCAGAACATGGTAGGTTGATTTCGCTTTAATTTCTTAAGCTTTCGAATAGCCTAGACATGATGGGCAAAAGTACAGGGTGAGACAGATAAAAGTGGCCCCGGTCTAGAGATAGGAATACGTTGAAATGCTTGGCGAGAAAAACTCTTGAGGCCGCCTGAAACCTGTTTTTGCATTGGTTGGATCGGATTAGCTTCACATTAGAGCTACTCATTGTGGCGAGTTCAGATCTTAGTTCGTATTGTATGAAGACGTTCCATAATGCAAATTTTGTGTCTTGCAATCAATTAAGAATGTTTTGTATTAACAAACACAAAAAGGTCAGATTCTTAAGGATATTAACGACCGGAATAATCACTTGTGGGAACTTTTTTTATCAACTAGTATTAATAACGTGGAAATATTTTTATTCAAATAAAAACTGCATACAAATTGTAAAATCAATTGTATACAAATTATACAATAAGATGTTTTATCTCATTCGATTATTAAGTCATTGACAGCAACATTAGATTATTTCTAAGATTATTATCTGAATTTTATTTAATCGAAATTGAAATCTTTTAGGAACAATATGCTTTTATATACGAAGCATTAGTGGAGGCCTTGCATTTTGAAGATACCTCCGTACCACTCGACAAAATCGCAATGTACCTGAAAGAGGTAAACTATATGTGTACAGTAGATCGAAGATCCCTGATACTAAAGCAGTACAATGTAAGTAATACGGAAAAAAATATTTTATTTTTCTTTAATTTAAAAATGGGTACTGATTTTTTGCGTATTTATTTTATCTTAGAAATTAAATAGGTTGCAAAAGAAGTCTGAGGTTAACAAGTGTTCAGTTGCATTATCGGAAGAGAATATTTTCAAGAATAGGGACCCTCTCACAGTTCCAGGTTAGACTTTTACTTTTGAAAACTTGAACCACTATAATTATCCTCATATTTTTAAATAATTATTTAATTTTTTATTTATTAAATAAATTTGATTTTAATAGGAAATTCAAGTAGGGTCAAGCTGGAAAGAGACATTGAAGATGGCCTTGAACAAACAGACTACATAAACGCAATTTACGTAGATGTAAGTATATATTAATCAAAAATACTGTTATTATAAGGTAAAATTAGTACAATCGATATATATTTCTTTATTTCTTTTTTACAAAATAACAGAATTTAAAAAGTTGAGCAATTTTCTTTTCACTCAATATATTATAGATTGCCATAGAAGATTTGTTAAACATTTTGCAGTATCATCTATGCTGCTTATCTGATACGTTATTACCTAATAGTTTCTATTTCTATTTTCATTAATTTAGGGTTATAAAAAGCCAAAACAATTTATTGTCACCCAAATGCCATTGGTACACACTACGGAAGATTTTTGGAGTCTGATTTACCAACAAAAATCCCCACTTATTGTGATGTTAAATGGAAGTGGTGGAGATGATAATGATGAAGACTTGGTACGTGTAAAAGGGATTTCTTTGTTTGTATACGTGTAAAAGATATTCTAATTTTTTTTAACTAAACATAACTATCACGTTACAATAGCGAAGAAGGATGGTCTAACCGTATACCATTTATGACTTTGGACTATGAGGATGCGGCAAAATACCGTTTAGTCAATAACTTTTCTAATATGCCTTACTTGCATTGACTGATACTTGAATTTTCTCTTGTTTTTCTTGGGTCAATGCATAGTTTCTAAACTTGTTTGACCTTTTCTTCCAATTGGGATATAAAATATACAGAGTATACAGATTTATAGCAATATAGTATTTACCTCGTATCGATATTGTGATTAACAAAAAGAGGAACCTAAAAAGAAAAATTCACATATCCTCACTTTTATTACACAACGGTAATTGATTAGAGATTTATCGCAAAAAAATAGTGTTGCTTTTTTTCTCAATAGAAATTCTTTAAAGCAAATTCATAACGTTTAAAAAACCTATTTTTTTAATAATTTTATACATTGTATTTAATAATATTTTAAATAATAATTTGGCTGTATTTAATAATTTTTCAAAAACCAATTTTTTTTTAACCTTATAAGGTCGAATAATCACTTAAATAAAATCAATAACTATAGAACAGACTGCTAATAAATTCTTACCATCACCTATAAATAAAATAATTGTTAAGTCATGCATCAACTAATTTTATACGTTAAGGTTATTCAATATATACGACGAGGCTCAGACAACCATAGAAAGAAGTTTTGTTGCTTTTTGCGAAAAACTTTTTCGACTTGCTCTTGGCAATGTTATTCAGAACAACGATTATTTCAACGCACTGTTATTTTTCAGAATGTTGGAATATATTGGCCGCAATTCGGCGAGTGCTCCTTTGGTGATTTTGAACTTCAATTGATTACTTACGAAGAACAAGCAGACATTATCATACGCATACTGAGACTCTCAAATAAAACGAAGGTAAATTGCAGAGTTAATCTTCTCTAGAAAGGATTTTTTATAAATTAACAAGTTGACTGTTAAAATAAAAGCGATTTAAAAAAATTTGATTCAGCATTAATGTAGCAAACCTCCAATTCTTAAAACTGTCCTATTACCATTTGTTGATTACAGATTTGCTGATGTTATTGATATAATATCTTCATTTGGGTAAATATTTTGCAAATGTTGTGATAACAATATCAATTTTTAAAAGTATATTTTGCTTTGCTTTCATTTGATTCGCGGGCGTTCTAAACGTTGACAGCCCTGTATGTCTCCAGTTTAAATTCCCCGGAATCAGACAGATTCAACTGATCAACTAACGTTCAATTTGACTGATAACTCGTTATTTAACTGCTATTAAGAAATTTCAGATCGGCTATTAACAATGTTAATGCTCTTAGGAAAGATTATACACTCTTAAAACAAACGCGTGATTTTAACTCAGTCTGAGTTAATATTCACTCCTTTCCAGTGACGAAATGCACTTGTCCTACAGGAGTGGATTTCACTAATTTGTTTTAAGAGTGTATATTCACAAATGTAAATTCCAATAAAGTAATCTCACAACATTCACAAAAACAAGCTTGAATTTATGTATTATTTCTGCCCTTAGTTTAACGAGGATCCTGTGAAGATAGTTCAGCTTCAGTACAAAGGTTGGATCTCCGAGGTGAAGCCATCTTCTATTTTATCCCTCTTGGAGATGACTGAACTGTGGCACAGGAAGTCTACTGGTGGCCCCATTACAGTCCACTGCATGTAAGCATTTCTTAAATTTTCAAACACAATTGAAGAGTTTAGTGGAAGAACGTGCTTAGTAACAAAAAGGTGAAAACGAGAATATGAGATTTCAAAGTTTTTAGCTTGTCCGTTAAAAATGGTACTTTCAAACGGGGAAAAAATATACTTAACCTTAAGTTTATGTAAAAGGGACAACTTGTAATCTTTAAAAGGTTGGAATAATATGTTCATTGACAAAACAAAAAAAAACACAATTTATCAAAAATGTCACTTAGCACGATATTGCACTAACCTCTTCAATCATATATATCTGTGGCTTGGTTCTAAAAGGGCCTAAGTCAAAAATGTTAGTTGTTGACATTGGCCCTTTTAGAACCAAGACACAGATATAAATCATAAATGTCCAAAGTGTCATCGGTACTTGACTTAAGAAAGTTTAAGTGGATATTACTAATTTCACTCCACTCAACCGTTTCTTTACACAACTAAATAGTCAGACTGTAGCATTGAAATAATTGGTCAGTGTTGATTTGAAATCCGTGAATGATTTTTTTTACAGGGATGGAGCGAATAGGAGCGGTCTGTTCATTGCCGCCCACCACGTTTGCGACCAAGTGGAAAACGAAGGACTGCTGGACGTTTACCAGATAGTCAAGAACATTCGACAGAACAGACCAGAGTTCATACCCAATTCGGTGAGAAAGTTTGCAATAAATACCGATATTTATCTTTAAATCACTAATTCTATGGAACAAATCCATACATTTAAAAAATATACTGTTATCTTTTAAAAAGTTTTTTTGTTAAAAAAAATACTGTAAGAAAACATTTCTTTTTTTTTTCTATTTCTAACCGCATAAAAAATGTTAGACAGCAACCAAACTAAGATAACCTAATTTTTCTTTTACTTAACTACTCACCGATATTCTTGTAAAAGGGCCAAACTGGCGGACGTACTAAAAGAATAAGATTTGTTTCTGATGCCATGACTTTTGCACGGTTTTAAAGGCGGACGGACGGACAGGAAGACTGGCGTATAGTCAGATGGACAAAATGTGTCTCTGAAGTCATGCTCAAACAAAAAAAAATTAGAGATTTTAAAGTCGCATGGTTAGAAAGCAATTTTAAATTAGGTACAGACAGACGGGTAGAAATCTCTACCATGTAAATAAAAAAATATCCCTCTTAAGTTTTTTCCAAACTAAAAAAAATCAGAAAGTAGGATAAATACTATAATGGAATGACTATTTAGAAATTGATATGTTTTTTGTTTTGTGTTTCAGGACCAATATCGTCTTTTGTTCGAAGTTGCCCAAGAAGTATCTGAACCTTTTCTTCTTCAAAATGAACGGGAACAGAGACACTCAACTAAAAAACTCTCAATTAAAATATGAACTGAATAAAAGGATACAACTTTTGTATCGGAATGTTTTGAAAGGACAAATTTTGCATTTTTGTATGGTGTGATGTAAATACCGGTGACAATTAGTTTCAATCAAAGACTAGTTGAATACAACTGAACATAAGTTTGAGTTTTTGATTATATTACGCATCCGTTGCATAATGAAGTTAATATATCTACTACTTAGAAATTTGATTGTAATTTTTTTCTTATCATTTTGATTTTATTTATTACTGATTCATAATAAAAGTTTCTATATTTGATATGACATTTAAACCAGTAAGTAGTGTTATCTAATATATTATTTGTTTGAAATTAGTATTTAACTGAAATTTTGTTTTAAAAACAAATTCATTTATATAATTTAAATTCACGTACTATCCATGTGTGTCAGAAGATGTTTGCATTGGAATGATTTTTTCAACTAATAAAAAACTTTTTTATTCTGGATGTGATCAATATTACCAAATGTGATCAAGTTTAGTTAAAATATTTTGTAAGCCATATTTAATTCGTATTTCGTTTAAAGAAATATGTGAATTAAATTAAAATTATTAAAGAAATATGTGAACTAAAACGAATGTATTTAAAGTTTTGTATTTATAAAGGAAGTAGAATACTTGGTTCTTTACAATTTGTGCTTCTGATTATTAAGGTAGTGTAAGCTTACACTGTCATCCATAAAAGAAATTGCAGACAAAATTCAAACTAAATCTATTTCAGGTATATCAGAAGTCGTAACAGTAAATTGACGTTTCTTGGCATGAATATTTACCCTAAAATAAATAAACTAAGTTTACATCCTTTACGTCAAATAAAGTTATGTCTAGCTATCCTTTATTATTTACATTAATTAAAAATTATTTCATCTCTACCCTTTTTCCTTCTATCAATACAAGTCAATAAAATGTATAATTCTAAATAAAAACTAATATTGACTAAAACACACTTTTTCTTCTAAATCTTAATTTAGAAAAAAAGGTTATTAATATCCATGGCTAATATAAACTTAGTGTTTTTAGTAAAAAAATATATCATTTTTTGTATAAAAGCCTCGTGAGTTACAACCGCGATAAAGTAACGGGGCCAGTCCTTGGAGCACTCAACGCAAGCCTATTTAAAACTAAAAAGATAACGTTTGCTTGTGCTTCATTTGTTTCGGTGCATCAGACATATTCATGTTGTGTTCTCTATTGATTTAGCCCTAATGAAGAATAACCGGAGCATCGAAAAGTAGTAAAATCCATAAAAATAACCTCTGCAAATATTATGTATCTCCCTTTTCCATGCTCCATTTGTCATCTCTTACTTTAAATGTCATTCGAAAACACATTTTATTTTTGGTTTAGTATCTGAGGAGTTGGAAGTCCTTACGAAACACTCTTTAGATAATGGAAAGAATGGTTTTCATGAAAAGCTTTACTTTTCATCGATCATTTTGTTTTAGCCACTACAAAGACATGTCAGGTTAGAATATGATACTTTTTTTTAACATGTTTGCCATAAACAATGTAAGTAACATTTTTTTTAATATTTATTTAAAACTTACACGTTTGTGCTTTTAGGTAAATTGGAGTGGAATGTGCAATCGGATTTTGGAAGCTGAAAAAATTTTAGGAAATATTTTTTTGGTATATTTTAGTAATCTTAATGTTTTAAAAATTATAGAAGTGTAAAAAAAATCTTAACTTTTGTTAGAATTTTAATAAAACATTTTGATTAAAAAAACATTTATAAAATTTATTGTAATTGATTAACTTGAGAGACAAAATAGTATTCTTTGGATTTAAATTAAAGAAATTAAAATTTCATGACAATTGAATTTTCTCGACATTTATTCAATTAACTTAGGAATGTTAAAAGTAGTTAAAAATTAAAGTTCTAACCGTAAGTAAATACTTGTAAATAAATAGTTCAAATTTAAGTTGAAATAATTGTAGAATCTAGCTTAGCATGAATAGAAAATTGAAATTTCTCTGGAACTATATCTTAAAAAAATGAAAATATGATATTTTTTGTATCTCTATATTGAGTTCTATATACTCAAAGTTTTTAAGTGATTACCTAAAAGAATGCAAAATCATGGAGCTATGTCAAACTGTTAATCCAAATTATACATATAAATAAATGTGATGGGATTATGCTAAACAAGACTTAGAATCAAAATTTATTACAAAGAAGAACAACGAAACTTAAAGTTTTCACTGGGTACGCAGAGATTTAATTTGAATTGCCTAAATTAACTATCATTCAAACTCGTTTATCACGGAAAAGTAGTGAAGCAAATGCAATAAGAAAAAAGCCAGAATAACATATGACAACAGATGTAATTTATTGAACCAATAAAGAGACGAATAGTCACTTTCAGACACCAAATTACTCTGCTTAAAATTTGAACTAAGAATAATAGAAACGATCAGTTGTGTTTCATTTTCCCAAACAAATGTTCTTGCATAAACTCAAAGAATAAATTAGATGATTCAGTGTATATTTAAAATTCAAGGTCTTAAGTACACTAACCTTCTTAAGCTACTCCAAATACCTACATAGTAATTGAGCATGATCAACAAGAGCCAAAAGTTTAAAAAAAGTTATAGTTCTAAACCTTCATATAAATTAACCAGTGAATGTAAGTTCAGGAGCAAATGCACCGAGAAAACCCAAACCCAACACAGGATAACAAAGATCTGCCATTCAAAGCTGGAGTAACGCGGAGCCGCAAAGTGTGGTTCTTCTCTCAAAAAGTCTATGCCAATCTTCGCTTATAAGCCAGATTGTAAGTTAAGGACAACTAAATCCTGAAACAAATGCATTGGGAATCCTCAAACCCAACAAAGGATAACGAAAATCCGCCATTGAATGGTGGAGTAATGAGGAGTCGCAACCTGTGAAGTCTTCAGCAAATCTTCACTTAGCGGAATAATTCAGATTGTAAATTAATTTGTGCAAGTAAATCCTGAAGCAAATGGACTGGGAAGGAACAAACACATTAAGGATAACAAAGATCCTCCATTGAATGGTGGAGTAATGAGGAGTCGCAACCTGTGAAGTCTTCAGCAAATCTTCACTTAGCGGAATAATCCAGAATGTAAACTAATTTGTGCAAGTAAATCCTGAAACAAATGCACTGGGAAGGAACAAACGCGACACAGGATAACAAAGATCCGCCATTGAATGGTGGAGTAATAAGGAGTCGCAACCTGTGGTTCTTTTCCCAAGAAGTCTTCAACAAATCACTTAGCGGAATAATCCAGATGGTAAATTAATTTGTGCAAGTAAATCCTGAAGCAAATGCACTGGGAAGGAACAAACGCGACACAGGATAACAAAGATCCGCCATTGAATGGTGGAGTTATGAGGAGTCGCAACCTGTGGTTCTTCTCCCAAGAAGTCTTCAGCAAATCTTCGCTTAGCGGAATCAGCCAGATAGCCGAATCCAGAAATTGGACTAGGCGGATTCTGTGGATAGTCCTCTTCGCTTCGTGTATTCTAGGGTTCTTTTACCATGCCACCACGTATTTCTCGCTGTATGCGGCCTACCCTACCACTGTGGACGTCAGAGTCGATAATAAAGGAGTACTGGAGTTTCCCGGGATTACGCTCTGCAATAATAATAAGTAAGTTGGCTTTGCTAATTTCGGACTTAGTTCTAACGCGGGAGATAAAACTTGCCAAACTCGAACATGACAAAAAATAATCTCATTTAAAGTTAGTAGTAAGGGACAAAACGTAAGTAGGAAAAGTATGGTTGTTGCTTGCATCAGACTAAATGTAGAAAATTGCAAAGCCTTATTAAAAAAAAAGCAGTAATAATATTTGAGCCCCGTCACCAACCAAATCCATCAAGTAAATTTTAGAAATTATGTAACTGATAAAAAAAAGCGGTCACCAACCACCAATCCATCAAGTAAATTTTAGAAATTATGCAACTGAAAAAAAAATCATGTGAGCATTTAGAAATTAAATAAATAACTTAAACCGCAACATTAAGCTTTCAACTTTAAAAATAATTTCATAACGAGTAAAATATTGCGATAACCACACAAGCAAATTTATATGTTTGCGTATGTAAAAGTTACATATTACAGTTTCCTTATAAAATATATTATAAAATTTTAGGCTCATGAAATCTCTCTACTGTGCTGAATACCATTGCAACAGTAATGATAATATGCAAGAGGTAAAGTAATAATTTCTGTATTCTACATCATAATGTTGGATGAAATTTTGTGCATCATTGAATCAACCCCAATTATTTCTTTTTCTAATCTTTATAAAATCTCTAATGCAATGGAAATAATGTAGATTAGAAAGTGGTTTGTTATCTAACCTCTTCACTACCAAATTCGTTAGAAAACTTCTTTCAGATATAAATTGTACTCTCATACTGATCTTAAGCACATTGCTAATTTGAAAAACTTAAATAGCCGAATGCTCGAAATTCTTGCGTGGATGCGTCTATTTTAGAAAAATACTAGTAGATCCTCTTAAAACCCGAGCAAAATCTTACATGTATATTCTTATCTAAACATACAAATACTATTTTCATACAAATGTATGTTTTGTAAAGAAATTTTTTTAAAAAAATCATGCTGAATAGTACTTAGGGACACGCCTTAAACTCCAAAAATACAAATTTTTTTGTGCCATAAATGCAACAAAAAAAAGGCCGTATTACCTATTTGTAGTTAACAGAATATTTTACATTGTTTTTAATGCAAAATTCCTTTAAAATTAACTACCAAAATAACTTTTTGAAAAGTTTGAAAAATAAAATAATTTTTTTAAGAACTCGAATATCGTATTGACCCTAGTTCAACTTCATTTTTTATATAAATAAATGACTGATACCTGTTATCAAAGGCTGAAAACTGATATCTGGATCTTCTTCTATCGGACAAGGTCAATTTTGGAACTAATCAGATAGTTAATTGCTTGTAGGGAGGCTTTAAAAAATGTCCCAAATGGGGACGCCAGGTCGCAAGAGGATATGGCTTTGGCATCACATGGTTCCACTGAACTTAAGGTATTACAGCAAAGGGGTTAAAATAATACATGATATACCAGGAACTAGGCCCCTCATGGTATAATCTTTAAAAAATATTAGTGAAATTCATACAGATGAGCATCTTAACTAATAACGATGTTAGTAGTAATTAATAAGAGGCGATGCATAAAAGGTCAGTTTATAATGCACAGGCCTTTCGGCTAAAATGTCTTCAAATCGAATGCTACTCGAAATGACGATTCTAGCCTTAAATTACAACGTTTAGTTATGGTATAACGTTATTTCAAACCCTAACTGATTATGGAACTATTTTTTCTTCAATTCCTTAGTATGAAGACTATTGGCGTATGAACAAGAGCGATCGCATCCGGTTCGGATACACGAAAGAAGGTATGATTCTCAAGTGTAAACTCAATGGAAGAATGGAAATGGACGAGGAGCAGTGTTACAAGTAAATAGAGTTATCTGTAGATTTTTAAAAAAAATTCGCACAAGAAAATCGACAAATCATAGGGGAGCGAAGGGGAATGGCTCCACCTTAAGGGATATTGAATTTTTATGCAGAATTGAGTTACAATTAATGTAAATTGTAATGAGCATAGCATACTACAGTTCATAACCTATCTCGTGGTGATTTTTTAAAATTTAAATATTTAATAGAAACTTAATAAAATTGTTTTTTTTTTTTCTAAAGCTTGCACAGTGGCGGGATTACCCCGGTATCTGGGGTAATGCCGTCACACCACTGGGGTTATGCCACCGCATCAATAAGCAAAGCAAATAATTTATAAATAATGGAAAATTACATAATAAATCAATACATATAGAACTAAAACAGGTTTAATTAACTTTGGAATAGTAAATTGTACAGGGTACAGCTCTTTTATTAACTTTCCATTTACAACTAACTATGCAGTTTTTTTTTTTTTTAAAGTTTCGTTGGTCTATTTGGCCAGTTCAGTTATTCTTTTTCGGATACGTGGCACCTCGAACGAAAAGTAATAAGTTGTAGAGCCAATTTACGGATTATGCCGCCATCCTTTTGCATGTGGCGGCATAACCCCAGAGTGATGTGGCGGCATCATTCCAGTAAGTCAAAATGGCATAGATGGCTTATTTAAAGAAAGGTAGATAGCGTCCAAACTAACGTCGTGATAAAATAGCCAAATAATTACTCTTTTCGATGATATATAACTGATTTATATAACTTAGAGATAACAGTCGCTTTACACCAACTCACCGCATGGCCATTAGCGTCTATACTACAAATTACCTTGTTTCCTGCTACAGGTCCGCGCTCACAACCCCCCTCCCACACACGCCGCTGGCGAGATACAAGGGGTGACGGCATTGCACGAGGTGGCGGGGGTTCCCCTGCCCTCCCATAAATTATAAGAAGTTTTGTACTAAAATGTTTTAAAAGCAATAATTTGAATTTTTAAATTTTGAAATTTTTTCAGTTGTACGAATGCATATGTTTTAAAAAATATTTTTTATCTGAGCAGTTGGAAATCTGAAAACTTGGTTTGAAATTGATTAAGAAATATTTTTTTCACGGACAACTTATTTTTGAGTTTTTAGCAACATATCTTGAACGATTCGACTTAATTTAAACTGTCAATTTAAATTTAAATGTCTAAAGAATCATTTAGAAAAAGAAATATTTTATATTTAAAAACTCTAAAATATTATTATACCTAAATCTACTCTTTTATAGGCATTTCAGGTTATTTCATAATGCAGAGCACGGGAACTGCTATACCTTTAATGCACAATGGAACATGCCAGACCATAAAATTCTTTACGCTTACGAATCCGACATGTGGAACAAACCCACAGGTAAAAGTATTCCGTTTTTGATTTCTCAAACTATTTTTAAGTCCTTAACTTTAAAGTACTAATACAATATTATGCGCGTAACTTTTTTACTGCGATATATAATAAGCGCATTGAGATTTTAGCTTACTTAATTTCTTTTTATTAATTCTTAAGTATTAAAAGATGTTGTGTACTGACAATCCGAAGATTTGCCTCCATTTGTCTGCCTGTCGATCTGTACCATCCGTTCAGCTTCTTTTCTACCTATCACATTTTCAAACTTCACTACTTTTTATTTTATTTTTAAGGAATGACAAATGACATCATAATCAGAAACTTTTTTATACTATTTTCCGTCCGTCTGTCCGTTCATGAACTTCTGTCGAGTATTTAAGTTACAGGAAAGTGTGTAGTAGGCCAATTCGATCTAAATCAAGATTTTGGTAAGTGTAAGTCATATGTTAAAAAAAAGCTTCAAATTTGAAAAAGAATCAAATTAAATTAAACATGTTATATTAATTACTGTAAGTGCTCAATGATTCCGATAATTATTGTCACTTAGTGTTAAAAGTTGTAGTTTTTTCCCTTTTTAACCACACTTGATTTAACCCTTTTAGTCCCAGTGATGTCGTTTGGATTCATCATGTTTCTGATCATAATTAAAAAAATAATAGGGCTGACATCTATTGGGATTAATAAAAAATATTTTCTAATCGAAAAAAGTGTGAAGAACCGAATGATGTGCTTTTTGATATCATAAATGGCTATAAACGATCTGAAAACTATTTCTAAAATGATGATGCCAAATTGTCATTGGGACTGAAAGGGTAAAACTACAGAAATGGTATTAGCATGGAATTAACCTATAGATCAGGAGTTCCCAACCGGTGGTACGCGTACCACTGGTGGTATGCGGGAACATTTCAGGTGGTACGCGTGAGTGATGTGAGCAACATGATGCTATTAATAGCTTCTGTACTCATATGCAGTGAGCACACAAATATATTACTCATTATTTTAAACATTAACATTAAATAAAACTGTAAATTAATACCATTTAATCTTTTTATTTCTCCTTTATTATCATTATGGTACAAATAAACAAATATCTAACCATTTAATATGAAGTTTTCTCGTTTTCTCAGGAATTTGATTCAAAAAGCCATTGAACATCTTTTAAAAGAGTTATACGGTTGAAATATTATACGTTTATGACAATATTTGGGTCTGGTGGTACGCAAAAATGTTTCAAAATGTCAAGTGGTACGCATGTTTAAAAAGTTTGGGAACCCCTGCTATAGATGTTTCAAAACTTGTGTTTTTTTTATTGTTTATTGCAGAACTACTTTTGGATCTGGATGTGCAGACTGAAGAGTACCTGGATGACCATAAAACACCATCCGTCCTCATCTATGTCCACGATCCCAGATTCTACCCGGACTTTGGGTCCGAAGCGGTCAAGGCACGAGCTGGACATTTTTACAGCGTGGGAATGAGGAAGGTAATGAATTTTTTTTTGAATGATTACTTTTTTTTACGGTAATAAAAAGTTTTGTTTGGAAATGTTTATGGCTGATTTTTCGTAGACTACGACAAAGCTGCTGCCGCTACCTTACCAGACGAATTGTACTACTTATAATACTATGCCTTGGGCGATGCGAAATAAAGGGACTCTCACACCTAAGGTAAATGTCAAGATAGCAGTCAATTAATATGAAGAGTACACGGGAAGAACCACTTGATTTTCAGGAGTCTTACCTTATGTGTCTGCTTGGCGGACATTGGCGAAAGGAAACCGGTTTTTTTCCTTTGGTTCTTCATTTGCGGTACAAAGCGTTACTTGTGTCTACTGATCGCTAGCGTGAATCAGGGTTGCCGCGAAAGATAAACAAAGGGAGTAACTTATTTCTTTACACCAGTTTAGGCGATGTTTCGTTATCATTTCCAAAGAGGCTACTAAGGAAATCCTTCCACGAAAGCAAGTGGTTCTACCCGTGTACTCTTCACATAGAATCGGATATTCTTACATAACTATGTGCCGAAAAAAAATTTAGCATACAAATTCGGAAAGATTAAAATTGTAGTATACGGATAAATATTGGTGTTAACCAACATAGTTTCAAATCGGCATTAACAAGTTTTGTTGAGTTATTCGCTATTTCTAGATGTGCACCCAAGAGTGTTCGCGGTCTCTGCAACTGAAGGCCTGCAAGTGCGTCTCTTCGAATCTAACTTTGGTGTTTGAAGACTCGCCTTGTGAGGGGAAAAAAGGTGCGTGCATTTTGTTTTGTGAAGGTACAGTAAGCAACGCATGCCTATGAACTTAGGTGTAGTTCGTCTAGCATATTCTGGAGTAATCGTGTGTAATTGATGAATCGATTGTTACAAATACTGAGCTTTTATTATTTTTTTATATACGTAATAGGTAAAAAGCAAATAAATACAATTACAAATGAGAATATTTGACTCTTCATGGATAACTTTATTCATCCTGGCTAACATTTAGGGGCTGGGGAGCCCAGTCGGTTAAGCACTCGCTTAGCATGCGGAAGGTTCCAGGTTCGGGACCGGGCATCGCCAAAATAGCTGCCGACCTATAAACGGCCCGTGCAGCCAAAAATGTCCGATGAATAATACCCCGTGTAAGGGGGGGGGGCACGTTAAATATGCTCCAAAGTCCTAACGCTGCGTACGATGTCGCCCTTAACGGTTGCATTGGGTGCCTATTCAGGTGTTGGCTCGTCACCTGACTGTGGTTCTAAAATACGACGCCCGTCGCCAATAGCCCTCGTGTAGCTCTAATGCGACGATAATTCAAACCAAACCTGGTTAACATTTTTATAAAAATTACATTTGTATACGTTTAAATCAAACTACTAAGTGTTTTGTGCTTTTTCAGCCTTCTGTGCTGAAGATGTGGAGAAAAATACAACAGATTATTGCCGCACTCTTTGTAGAGTACCTTGCGAGTAAGCTATTGTAAAAAATTAATATGTTTAACTGAATTATATTTTCTTAATTCATGTTTTGTGGTATATATATTTTTTTCGCTAATGCCAATTTATAATCACAATCTAATAGACATAATATATCTGTCAAGCTATATCTGCCCTTTATGGAAATCTTTAAAAGGGAAGAAAGTGTTTTGCCTTTTTAAAATTTTATTCAAGCGTTAGTTATTTTTAAACGTATTTGTCTTCATGGTCAGATTAGACCAAAATTATTTTTTTTAAACATTACATTCCGAATTTTAAAGTCAGTGAAAGAAAATAACTGCTCATTATAAACAAATAACTTACAAGCAAAAGTAAGAGGAACAATAATTATAAATTTTTACAAGTGTTTTTTACTAGGGGAGGGGGAATTGAGATGTCTTGTTTTCTGATAACCATTGCAAAGTGAAGTCGCTCTAAGCCATGTGACAACTATATGCCTGTGACAGAAAAAAACTACCAATATTTAAGTTATACAGGAATCTCGGAGTACTGTAAGCATAATTGTGAACACCCTAAAGAGCTAAATTATTTAATATTATTTTTTAATACTAGTATCGTGAATTAACTTTTCTAATGTACAATAGTATATAATGTATAAATTAACTTTTTTGGCGAATTTATTTATTTGGCAGAAGGAAAACATTTGAGGCTGCAGTCGATTCCTCAGTGTGGCCACGTAAAAAGCAAGTAAGGTTACAAAATATTTTATTCCTATTAGGTTTATTACAATATTTTTGTATTCATCTATATAAACTAAATTTCTTTAGGTGTTTACCATAGATGCTTGGTCAAACAAGAACTTGACAGAGATTAGGTAAGCTCATAACTAAAAATATTATCGTGAAAGTTTTGTGAAATAATTGTTTGTTAAAAAAACGAAACAAACTTTCAAAATGTTTACATATAATAGCATATATGTACTTATAATTTCTACGTAAGTTACAATTTGAAGAATAATGTAGAAGTAAGAATGGAATAATCATAGAAATATCTGATTAAATGCACATAAACAGACTTTAGATTAAAAATTTTTAGTTTGATGATATCAAAGTTATAAGTAAAGCATGCATTATAATCATAAGCAAAGGAATATCCATATCTGTCAATGTAAGAGTTTAGTTTTAAAATGGGCTAATTATTTACGGTCAAACTGTAACTTGTATATTATTTTTTCCAGAAAGAACCTAGTTCGTATAAAGATTTACTTGCGCACCATGGAAATAACGATGTATGAACATCAACCAAAGTATGAAGTAAGATATCGAGATATTTCATAAATACAGTACAAAATCAGTATAAAATGCAGTAAACACACACACAGGTCGTGAAGGTCAATATATGGTTCCAGAAAGTATTAGTCTTTCGAAATCACCTCTTGCATGCCCCTTTAAGTGTGGCATGATGCCTAGCAACTGTGTTTAAACAAATGGTTGCTAAGTTGATACAAGTGGGATTAGGGATGATCGGTTTTTAGAATAAAACTATTCTAGTTTACGTTTGTTTAGACACAATTTCTGGTGCAGTAGATATCACACATACATGACATCATTGACTTGGAGTGTCCATTTTCCATTAAGAGAAATAAATTTGATGACTTGTGACATTTGTAGTCATGTGTTCAATACATTGGAATTTGAAGAACTATAATTTTGCTTACAGGCCTAAACCCTAAACCACACACAATGATAGAAAGAATATGAACCTAGTCTTTTAAAGAACTTGAACTTAAAGCCTCGTATTTTTTGGCGATAAATCATTCAGAACTTATTTACAAAATTAATCGCATAGTTATTTAGCTGAAAATCGATTAAAATTTTGAGAGCTGAATACATTAACCTACTTGTAGTGGTTAGGGATCAATAAAGACCCAACATCCATTTAAAATGAATGATTTTTAAAACACTAACACTTTTTGCTATCTTTGTCATTTACATAGCTATATAAGAAATAAAATTATAAAAAGCCTACTCTCTCTCATCAAATTTAAAATTACAAGATCCAACCATCGACTAGCTATATTACAGTGGTAATTAAACATTTTAAAAAAATCCATAACAAATTTGCAGACTATCAAGGCTCATCCTCATCCACACCCTGCATGACTGCACCTTTCTAACACCATTTAAGGTATAGATGGCAGCATCTGTCACGCATATGTGAGTGTGTGTTGTGACTGTCTTACTTGACGAAGGTTTATAAGCGGCTCTCTGAGCAAGCACACAAGCCTGAAAATATATGTAAACCAACCAACCATTTAAGGTTGTTCCTGCCCTCGTTACTTAGCAGTGGCTCAAAATTACAAGATCGATCAGGAAAATTTTAATCAAATAGCTAAAGTGCAACAGTGTTTCAACATCGACAAAAATCAACCAAACAAATTTGCGTAATACTACATCAGGGTCATCCTCGTCACTTGAACGCAGTTCAAAATAAAAATAAAATTCTCTCATAGCATTGAGTGTTTTCATTTTTTTGTAATATCTTAAGTAAAGATTATAATATTAGTTTAATATATAATTGGATATGTTGAGAACTGCTCTAAAAAAATATTCCATACATTAAAGCTAACTATGCTGTTTCAGTTTATTTTCTATCCACTACGTAAATCAACTTAAATCCCAGAAAAATTTCCCTTCGTGCTTTTCTTTCACTTTGTTGATGTAGATAATTATGAATTTATCCTCACTAAAATGTTGAAAGGAAGAACCCTATTATGAAATTCTCCAATGTGCCATGTCTCTATAATTTTAATAATTCAGCTATTAAACCTTTCGGTCTCAATGACAATTTGGCATAATCATTTTAGAAATTTTATTCTGAACGTCGATAGCTATTTATGATATCAAAAAGCGCATCATTCAATTCTTCAAACTTCTTTTTATTAGAAAATATATTTTATTAATCCCAATAGATGTCCAAACTATTATAAAATTCTGATCAGAAACATGATGATGCCAAATGGTATCACTGGGACTGAAAGGGTCAAACAAAACAGCATGCACTAACTGTTCTGAATGATCCATGATTTTTTTTTTCCAGTTGGTGGAAGTATTCAGTCATCTAGGAGGCTACCTGAGCTTGTGGCTGGGTTTCTCAGTCCTGGCCTTCTGCGAGCTCCTGGAAATGGTCTCCATGGTGATACTGAGGATAACAGACGTCAAGACCACAACGGGACCGCAAAGGGTGCCCAGAAGACACACCAGAAGGAACAGAGTTCAGAACAGGACTGAACACATTCTCCCCAGTAGGTCTGTAAACAGTATCTTCCGAGAACAGTAATAGGAAATAAGACTAAATTGTGGTTCACTAAACTGTGGACGGCTCCCTAACAGAACAAATAGGTACATGATCCAAATTGTAGCTCGGAGAAATATGAAAAACTATTGTCAAAACATTTGAACAACATAAAAGCAGAAACAGGGACAAAATTGTGGTGCATGGAAGTGTAAACAGTTTCTTAGTAATACATTAGTAGAAAGTGGATAAAAAATCTGATTCACAGAAGAGACAACAGTGTTAGAGATAAAGTAAGAGATAAATGTTCTCAAGGGCATTGACTTTGTAATGCGACAAGTTCAATGTTGATGATTTTGTAATGTTTAAGAAAATAGGTCTCTGGACAGTTTATAAAAAATAAATCTTAGAATTAATCATTTATTAACAGTACTTCTTATTAATGATATTTTTCTATTATGAAGCATTTAGGCATATTTAATTAAGACAGAATATAATAAATATTTGATTTGACAAATGGATTGACTATTTTAAATTGTCTAAATAAAAGAATTTAATGCATTATATTGATTGATTCTTTTGTGACAATTTTGAATTGTGTAATCTACTGTATGTTTTATTAGTTCTTGAAGATCATAAATTGAGAATGACTACTGTTTTAATTTGTTGATATAATAATTTTAACATTAAAAAGAAACTGCACTGCATAATAAAAAGAAACAATAAATTTATTATATACTGACAAAGGGTGGTACAATGAAGCCGAATGATTTTGCAGCAGCTTTCAGGTCTAATTTATTTACATCAAAGACTCTCTTCAAATGGTGAGATTTGTACGCTCGGACATATGCCTTGAATGCTTCCTTGGCAGAAATGTTCAAGAAATAGTTCTTTACGATTAACTTTTCCAGCTAGAAAACAGTTTTAGACTTTTAAAATAACACAACTAAGGTTTTCCTGCGTTTTTAGTAAGTTATTAGTCTTATACAATAAACTAAATTGGTTCTAAATTTATTGTAGTATTTAGCTTATCATTTACAACATATATACCATAATAGAAATTCGCTAATTTTACTTCTATGAAGGCAATTTTATTGAAAGTATGCTTAATGTTAACAGTTTTAATATGCACTTCCCCCGTTGTTTTTCATAACATTAATTTTAACCATGAAAGTAAGTTAGATAAGACTTAACTTCTACTTTAAGCCACATTTTCTGAGTTTTCACAAAACTTTAACCCCAACCAACAATATAGTTTACTCAAAAATTTTAATTCGGTAAAATTACAAGAGTAACTAATCAACCGAGTGGAAAAATGACCGATTTAAAATTTAATATTTTTTAATTCTAACTATACATGCACATCATAAAAAAGGGTAGGTATCTAATACTCTGCTATTTACAAATAGGAGGTTGTGTAGCAAGATTTTTTTAAAAAAAGCAGAAAACTATTAGAATAATTTTTTTAAAAATATATCCAGCAATATCAGTTTAGTATTCCAAGTAGAGTAAACTAACCAGTGAATGAACGTTTAAGGCGCTGCGTTCGCCAGCGAATAAACACCAGGACAACCAACCATATGTCAGATAGCTTCTTACTAGATGGGAGGAAGTCAGTGTTGTCAATCCGTCTAGTGGAATGATTTTCATTATTTTTTAATTATTTACCAAATGTTCATTCACTGGGGCCTGTTCACTCACTGATCATTCGACCCTCCTATGTCCTCTCCATTTTAAATTCTATAACATTAGAAGTAGAACAAGACTAAAAAGCACAATTGCTTTTAAAAAATGTAACACTCGTAATGCAAGCATATATTTATAAATATACAATCGGTACATAATTTCTTAACAAATATTACAAAACAAGAGTTAACTACATCTAATGTACATAAATGCATCTATAATGTTATACATAACTTTACACATACCTCATTCTGGACATTAGCGATTTTGCTCCATGGGAATTCATATTCCTGTACTGGAACTCTGGCCTGTTTGAGGTACCTTAGGAACCCCAATTCTTCAGGTCGAAGAATGAGAAGGGCGTGTCCGTTCTTTCCTTTCCCTCTGGCTGTCCTGCCCACCCGATGGATGTATTCCTGCCACAAGGGAAATGTTTTTCAGGGATCGAACCATATTTAGTTTGTAAAGTTATACTTATTTGTAATTATAATTTAAGAAGGACTGTCAGTCCCATAGCGCTAATGCATTAGTTCTGAAATCACAACTTTTGCAAAAGAATTTCTTTGCCATGTTATCCCATTTTCACCAGGTAGGGGAATCATCATAACATCAATTTAAAAGAAAATAACATATGGTTATTTAATTATTAATTGGTTGAAGTTTTAAAATAGTGTCGCCATCTTCTGTATATTTTTGGGATTTTAATACTTCAAAAATGTATAATTAAATAACAAGATAACATGTTCGTTTTTAACTTTGTTTCATTTCAATGTTATGTTGATTTTTATACCTGTTAAAAAAGGGCTAACATGGCTTAGGTGGAAATTTTTATTCCGAAACTAATGCATTAGCTCTATGGAACTCTGACAGTCCCTCTTAATAATAAAATATTCTGTAAAAAGTAAACTGAGTCATATGCTTGGCCCAAATTCCATTCATAGAATGTTGCTACAAAATTTAAAAAATATATGCATTAAAATGCCTTTTATAGATAATTTGACAGTAGATGGAAATTTAGGTACTTTATAAAAGATGAATCACAAAAGAGGGATTTCAAAAATGTAATTATTTGACAAATTAAGCATTAAATGAGCAAAGAGTTACCTTATTTAATACTTTGTTATTAAGTTATTCATAATTATGCTTCATAATATGTTTTATTGGGGAGTAACTGTATAGTCAAATGATTTAATTTTGTTTTTAATTTTAAGTTTAGTAACAACATTTATCAATTCCATTTGTACCCCAAAAAAGGCAGAAGTTTTTTTTAACGGCATATTAAAAACTACTACTAACTATATTCAAATGTTTTATTAAATCAAACATTCAACAAATTATTTAAATCTTAAGTAAAATAAAGAAATAAAGCTTTGCAATGGAACTAAAAAAATCAACTATTGTTTAGTGACACGAAATTAAAGTAGAATATTACAAATAGAAATAAACGGTCCACTAAATGCAAATCACAGCTGAAATCCCCAAACAAATTTTGAATACAAAAAAATTAAAAACTTACAACAACTAACAACTGTTAAAATCTGCAAGAAGCAGAATACTACAAATCTATTATTTACATCAATTAGTCACTAAGTCCATTATTTATTTTTAAAAAACTATTTTTTACTACTAGGGGGCAAAGCCCTCTGCTCGCTACCGCTCGCCAAATTCCGCAATTGCTATTTGTTTGCAGACTGCAAACAAACGTGCAAGACTAATAAGAGGATACTGCCAATGCAGGAATGCTCATCTATACAATCTGGCTAGTTTCCGTGGGACTGCTCCTGGGCATCACTTAGCTCTAACACTAAACAACGATCTCTACCAAAGCCACGGGACGCAACCTGAAGCAGCCCCAGCACAAAACAAGCACACCGCCACACTTACTTTCAGCGTTTCTAATTGGCTGAAGCCGCTAAAGTCATGTGGCTTTCAAGTGTCCGACAATTACAATTTTATATTGTATATTGACATAAAAAGCCCAAAACCCTTATTCACCTTTGGGTCTTCTGGTGGATCATATTGCACTATCCAGTCCACTTCTGGAATGTCTAAACCTCTGGCTGCAACATCCGTGCAGAGTAGGATACCACTCTCAACTTTACAGAATTCAAAAAAGGTTTGTGTTCTCTTCAGTTGCTTTTGCCTGCCCTGTAAATACAATATAGTGAACAATATATGAAACTGCCTTGACTGAAATATAAATTAAAAAATATATGAAATAGTAATTGAATAATTAATAAACTAATATATAAAAAAGAAGCATGTGTATGCCATAACTTTTTTTTTCCTCAAATGGGGCTGCAACATTGGCGGTCAAGCCTTTGCAGAGTTGGCATATTCATCAAAACTGAGAGCCATTTTTTTTGTGGCACCATCAAGGCGACTCTCGCTACCAATTTGACGCCGAGATTACAATGAATCCGAGCTCTCCGTGGATGTTAAAGTATGCCGAGATTTAATTTTGCCGAGAGAACCAACTCCAAATGCTCTCCAGGGATCTTTTACATGCCACATAATCATATGACATGCATGTCCAAGATTTTGCCATCCAGAAAATCTGACGACTCAGCCGGGGCTGGAACCCGCTATCTTGGGCTTACGAGGTGGACACTTTTAGCCTCTTCTCAGCCACTAAGCCGCTATCCATAACAATTTATAATAGTATAAATATTCAAGCTATATTACTTTAAACATTTTTTAAGTAATTTTTACAAAATTTAAGATCATTAAAATATTCCAAAAGTGTTCCACATAAATATTCTATAAGTATTCAAAAAAAATAATTGAAGTTTCTATAAGTTATGACTTTAAAAAATAAAAATTTTGCTGTAAAGAATGAAATGTTTTTATAAATTAAACATAGTTTCCAAATATCATGGAATATTAAACTAAACACCAATGCTAAACTAGTATTTTTAAATAATTCACGATCCGATTAAATAGATCACTTACGTGTATGCATGACACCGGCATGTCAATGTAGTTGAGCAGTTCGTTGTGGAATTTGACAGACATACATGATGAAAAGAAGACCATCACCTTCTTGTTGCGGTTCTTTTTCAGGAATGTGAACAGAAGAAGGAAGCGTTTCTCACTTGGGCACATAACATAGCCCTGGAAAAAAGTTCAAATTTAGTTCATGACAATTAAGGAGAAAGGAAACATGATAAAGTATCCTGATAAGGGCTTACTAGGATTTTAACCCTTTCAGTTCCAAAAATTAACTACACTACAGAAACATCTGATATTCACAAAATAAGCTTATTTTAGGTCAAATATAAGATTTCCATGAGAAAAAAATTGTTTTAATTTTTTATATGGCTTTTGAAATAATGCCACAATTTTTTAACTGTGGAAAACAACAAAATAAAAAATATATACCTAAAAACCCTTCGAGTTATATATTTTAAGGTATCTGACCATATTATCCAAACAAATTTAATAATTATTTCAACCGAAATAGTTTAAATTGTGTTTTAAATATGAGGAACTGAAGTGAACGTTTCAAAAATCAGGTGAAATGTTTGTTAGCTATTTTCTGAATTAAAAAAATAGTAGTTCTGATTTCTATTGAGATTAATGTAAAATATTGTCTGATAGAACAGAGTGTGAAGAATCAAATAATGTGTGTTTGGATGTCATAACAGGGCATAAACATTTAGAAAAAAATATTGAAAGTGATGATGCCAAATGGCATCACTGGGACTGAAAGAGTTAATGACTTGCTGAGAAGGAATTAATTTTAATGAATCTTCAAAGAAACAAGAGATTTATCAAAAAAATATCTATAAACTAAAATAATACTTTCCAGGAATTATGTTATGGTAAAAAAATTTTTCCTAGTATTTACCTATCCTGTTTTCCAAATATTAAAATATGCAAATAAAAGACGGAAATAAGGGTATTTTGTATTGGTTACAGAGTTCTAGAGCTGAGCATGTCTTGTAGAGATTAACAAACGTATTATAATAAATATTTAGTATGTATGTGACAAAAAGATATTTATGGGTTTGTGAAGAGGAAGGAATTTTAGGTAATCTTATAAAAACAACTGAAGATAATCGTTCACAGATTTTTTTTCAGGTTTAGTTACTTTTTTTTTAGTACTAGATATTTAATAATTGTTATCTTTTTGGAAAGAATTAAATGTAGTCAATCAGCTTATATTTAAATATATTAAAAACAAAGTGCACTAGAATTAATTTACTTTAACTTTTGTACTGGAGTAACACAATTTTTAATATTTTTTTTTTAAATACTAGGGTAGACTGACCAGTGAGTGAACAGGCCCCAGTGAATGAACATTTGGTAAATATAATTTTAAAAATAAGGATTGAAAATCATTCCACTATATGGATTGGCAACACTGACTTCCTCCCCTGTAGTAGGGAGCTATCTGACAATGGTTGGTTATCCTGGTGTTCATTCACTGGCAAACATGACATCTTAAACGTTCATTCACTGGTTAGTCTACCCTATGTCAATAGTGCACTTACTAGGATTTAGCAGCAACTAAATATGATAAAACAGAAATAAAGCGGAAACAGGTTAAAATACTTGTTTTAGTCCTTCTACAGTGGCCTCCTCTTCATTCTCTTCAACCCCAACATAGAGTGGCTTATTTTTCATGGCTGACTTGATGAGATTTTCCGTTTTCTTCGATAAAGTTGCACTGAACAAAAGGGTTTGTCTTGTTTCTGAAAACAAAATTTTCCAAAAGAACAACCAATGTTTGTAAACCAAAATATATATTGTCAGAATATAAAAAGATAAAACACTATGCCATAAAAAGAAATGGAAAAGTATTTCGCACCTAAGATTAGCAAAATTAGTAAAATAAAGATAATCTATTGCCTGGGAAATTGTATATTAGACATTCAGGCCTCCCAACAGTTTTCAACCCTAAAATTGTGTAAAATGGGGACCATTTCAGCTAAAATGTGGACCTATTGGGGACCATTTCAGCTAAAATGAGGACCTATTGGGGACAATTTTTATGAAAAGATAAGCGCAAGACCAATTATATATATATATATATATATATATATATATATATATATATATATATATATATATATATATATATATATATATATATATATATATATATATATATATATATATATAATATATTATATATATATATATATATATATATATATATAATATATATATATATCAGGGCTGCCAGTGCCAGAAAGCTTTAAAAATAGTTGCTTTAGTAGCCTCAGATGTTAAAAAATAGTAGCCAAAATAGTATCCTCTTTTACCTAACTAAATAAACAACTTTTAATTGTTAGATAATATAATAAGTAATTTCTTTAAAAAAAATTTGCATTAAATGTCATCTGCGATTACATAAATTTTCCAAAAAAGGGATATATTAGCTTAATATGCTACGATGCACAAATTTAAAAACTAAAAATTAAGACTTGTAAAGGTGCAAACCTTAGAATTGTAGCACTAACACTCAGTGGAAAGGATCGATAAAACTGCCAAAGTTTTTCGGATGTATTGCAACAGAAAATTTCATGTTAAATTATTAAACCAATTTATATATAATTGTTAGAGAACATAAATTAGGGGAAAATATTTCAAATTTATACTTATTTGTATTTGAATTTAATTACATTAGAAAAATTTAAAAAAACATTTTGTTAACAATTGGATAATTTTTGAGAAACAGTCATAAAAGTGCCCTTTTTTTATCCTCCAAAAATATATTATATATGTGTACGGGCAATATATTTTTCATTTGTTTTAGCTTGACTTAAAAAAAATCTAGGCAAAACCAACATTCATCTAGAAAAAGCCTGTCATTTCACAGAAGCGAGAAGGAGAAGTTAAAATGCTAAATAGTGCCAAAAATTTATTAAAACTAAAACTTAAATTTACAAATTGCAACACCAATTATCGTATGAAAGGATTGATATTGCCAGTAAAATTAAATTTACTTGAAAATAAATGTATTTTTAAATATATATAAATATATTAAAAACAAATTTATTTCGAATAGTTATCAGTTATTCAAGAAACATAAGGATCAATACTAATCCATGTAAATATGTTTCACTGAAATAACTCGCAGATTTTAAAATCAAGCAAGGAGGGCTAAATTAAAACTAATTAAATTTTTAACGTAAATATAAGTGTTAAAGTATTCTTGTTTACAAAGATCTAGATCAAAATAAATTCAAAAGAAAATATTACTTTTTTTCAAAAAAATATTTTAAAAAACGTATTTTGATACACAATTCTTTTATATACATATTTTATTAAAAATTAAAAAAAAGCTTTAAACAAAAACTTATTTTGGCAACAAAATAATTTTTCAGTAAAAAAAAGTTACTTAAAACTTAAAACTAGACACAGTGTGTTGGCAACACGTTTCTTCCTATTACTTTGGTAATTTGAGAATTTCAATTAGCTAGCATCTATTTCTGGATTAATTTGATAGCAGTTAAATTTTAGTCAAGTTATGGTATGTTTTGTTAGCATGCAGTAAAAAAGGTAGGCTTTATCGCCAACTTATTGAATAAAAAATTAAAATTTCAAAACGAAGCAAATTAATAACAAACAGACAGATGTAAATCCTATTCAAATGCAGCTTTAAAAAAAATCTTCAACAAAGCATACAAAATCAAAGTTTTAGTTTCCATGAACTTTACATAAGCTTCTAAAAAAAAATCAGAATCAATTGCAATTTCAAAAACACATGGTTTTGCGCTGTTGGATTTGAGATGAGATCGAAACGAAAACTAAAGGCACTTCCAAGTTTTGTGCATCGGTAGTATCATCGCGGCGCCATCTATGTGAAAATTATATAACTAAAAAAATCTGAAAAAAGTCGCCCAAGACCGAAAATAGTTGAAGGTTTTGCTTAAAATAGTCGTTTTGGGCCCTTTTTGGACTTAAATAGTAGCCATAGTCGCCTAGACGCTAAAATAGTCGCTTTAGTAGCCTTTTAAGTCGCCACTGGCAGCCCTGATATATATATATATATATATATATATATATAGATATATATATATATATATATATATATATATATATATATATATATATATATATATATATATATATATATATATATATATATAGCATTTAAATATAAATATTACACGAAACATTCTTCTTGTCTGCATTGTATTAGAAAAACGAATTATACATTAAAAAAAAATTGCATGGTAGTACAGATTTTGTAAAATCAGTAGAACTTGCATCAGCATTTGAAGTTCTGGCCTCTGGCAGTCACTAATAGGAGTTGATCAGGACTTTTGTTTTGAAATTACTTTTGTGTTTTTCTGATTCCAAATGTCTTTATGGAATAAATAATTCCTATGGATCGGATCCGCTTTTCGTAAAGGAACGGGTCCGCCGAACAAGGACCCGTTCCTATGGATCCGTTCCGACAGATCGGATCCGTTTTTTCTAAAGAAAGGAACGGGTCCTCCGAAAGATTTTGGTAGGTTACGACCACAAAAAGACCAGTTCTTATGGGTCAGTTCCGATGGATCGGATCCGTTTTTCTAAAGGAACGGGTCCGACGAACGAGATTTTGGTAGGTTACGGCTGCGAAAGGACCAGTTCCTACGGATCCGTTTTTTCTAAAGGAACGGGTAAGAAGAACGAGATTTTGGTAGGTTACGGAGTAAAAATTTGAAAATGCGGTAGAAGCGGACCGAACTGCTAAAATGTGGACTTTTGCGGACTATGAAAAAAAATGCGGACTTTTGCGGGATTGCGGACCTATTTGGGAGCCCTGGACATTGGTTTGTTATTGATTACTAATTTAAAATAGAAACTTACAAATACATTATAAAGAATCGATAAGATATTGGGAATTTACTTTATGCGAAAATAAATTAAAATTCCCCAAATCAGAGACTTTCCTTTTTTCAAATAAAATTTACGAAAAATAGAGCAATTATTTTGCACAACTATTTATATTTTAACAACTAATGGAGCGTGTATTTTTTTCTATCAAAAGAAAAAATACTTTTCTATATTAAAATAAGAAACAAATTGTTGCAAGATAAAGTTTATAACAAAATTAAAGAAAAATAACAAATAAAAATCACTGAGACATTAGACTAAAATTTTCAATCAATGACAATTACCAGACACGAAATTTAAGCAACTAAGGTACCTTTAACTAAATAAGACAATCATTTCTTTTATACTGTAGTCTATAACAAGAATTTAAAAGCATAGGCATGAACATGCATTATAATGAAGAGAATTATTATATGTACATCAATAACTGAAGTGTAATTTAACATACTTGGTAATCTACTAATAATTTTCTTCATGTCTTCTTCAAAACCAATATCTAATATCCTGTCTGCTTCATCAATGATCAAACACTTTAGGTTTTTGTACAAGAATTGTGGAGTGTTCTATTAAGAGAAGATAAAGTTTATTTAAAACTTTCTATAAACATGATGGCATTAATAATATTGCTTCAGTAATAAAAATATATATCCCATGCACTAAAGAATGTTTTAAGCTTTAAAATAACATCTTCTTTATATAATAATGGAAAGTTTTCAAATTAAAAGTCTTCAAGCTATTTAACAGCAGTAAGTAACATACACTGATAAAAAGCAGAATAAAAAAAATTAGAAACAAAACTAAAAATAGTTGTTTATGTCCTCGAACTCATTATTAGTTAACTTATAATGAAGAATAAAAAATTTGATAAATGCCTTGTAACAGATTATCAAATAAATTAAATTAAATACAAATCCAAGATCATACAAAAGTAAACCCACCATTAAATGGTCAAGCAACCTTCCCGGTGTCGCAATCAATATATTTACGCCCTCTGTCAGCTTCTTTGCCTCTGCTTGTCTACTTGTTCCACCCATAACCAGACCATGGGTCATTGTATGGTGAGCCAGGAGCTCCTTGGCAACACCAAAAGTCTGCATGGACAACTCCCGAGTTGGGGATATAACCAACACACCGGTGCCTTTCACAGGAGACTTGTGAAGAAGTTCGATGGCTGGGATGAGGAAAGCCAATGTTTTGCCACTGCCTGTTTTGGCCGAAGCAACGACATCACTGAGAAATAAAATATATTTAAAGGAAGGAAATTAAGGGAAGCAATAATAAAAAAATATTTTTTTATTTCATAACTGATTAAAATAACAACTCAAAAATGCGCCTGTGAATTTTTAGAATGAAATTTGAATTGATTATTGGTTAAAAACTCATTTAAATGCTTCATCTCAACTTGGCACTGGAGGGTTTTGTCAAAACTTCAAGCATGTTTATTTCAAAACTACTTTTTTTTTTAAATGGGGGGCAAAATAACTCAATAAAGTCTTCCATAGATCCTTATTAAATTTGGTCTACAGTACAGTATTATCTCCGAGTTGAAACTCAAAAATACCAAAAAATAAATTAGTCTTTTTATCCTAAAACATTTTTTAAAAATAAAAGAGTTAAAAAATCTAACTTATTTTGAGGCTTGCTGATTTACAGTTTTTCAACTTTTTAGGTTTTTTTTTTGTTTAACTAAAAGATTCAAGTTTTATGAACATTTTCAAATCAAAATTTTTGATTTCAAAATTTTTGATTTCATATCAATTTTGGAGTAGTTAGAATTCCCGCCGATTGGTAATTTTTTCCGCAAGGCAGGAACTGAGTTACGACGACGGCCATTAAAAAAAAATCTTAATGTATATTAATGTATAATTAATAAACATACTGAATTTTAAAACGATTCATGTTTTCCTTTCCTTTTAATAACGTCTCTGAAAAACGATCAAAATTCAGGCAGGTAGCTAGGTCGTTAGGGTGCATCGAAAAAACCAAGTTTTTGATATCAAATTTGTAATAGTGCGGTTAAGTTACCTTATGTTATTGTTAGTATATGTGCAAAATTTTATTGTTTTGAGTTAATATCTTCAGTTGCCTCCGAGACCATTAATTATGCAAAATTTGCTAATTTCATTTTCTTTTCTTAAAAATTATGAAATTGGAATCTTTAATTTTAATAGTGCGGAAAAGTTACCTTATATTATTGTTAATATGTGTGCAAAATTTTGTTGATCTGAGTTAATATCTTTAGTTGCCTCTTGAGACCATTAATTATGTAAAATTCGCTAATTTTATCGTTTTTTCAATATATTTTTTTTTAAAAATTAAGAAATTGAATTTTTAAGTCGTACCAGTGCCGAATAATTGCCATATTACTCCTTAGAGTGTGTGCAAATTTTTATTGATGTTGATTAATTTCTTCAGTTGCCATTAGGGGCGCTTATCTGGCCAAATTCCAGAAAATAAATTAAGGTCATGGATGTAGATTTAAAATTCATTTAAAAAAACTTCAACAAGTATATTTTGCTGGATTTTTTGGCAATTTATCTGCTTTTAACAATAGCAGTTTCAAAGACATAGTTAGTCATACCCATGCCTCAAAGTATAAAAGTTAAATTTTGACAAACTTACACATTTCCAGATTTTTTTTTCATGTCTACTGGACTTACAGTCAGTCAGAGTTTTAACAGTTATAACTTTAAATTACTGTTTGGGCCAAGATTTTTTTTATTTATTTGGACTCAATTGTACATTCCAGTTAATCAAATGGTATTGAATAAGGTTAAGTGGGTGGAAAGGATGACAAAAACTTTGATTAAAATTAACTACTCTACTACCTATATGTTGTATATAAAACTTGAGAAGGTTTTTTTTGTTATACAAAGATATATAAGAATGCAAATGAATTTCTATAGGTAATTCCTTTGCTAGAGAAAAAAAACTTGAACTTAAGCTCCCAGATTTGACGACAATTCAAAATTTATCACCAAGTCAAAATGACAAAAAAAACCTGGTGTAAGCCAAGTCTGATGCCCCCTTGAAGTGACAACAAATACGTGCCAAAAATACTAACGAAAACGAAAATATCTTACAAAAACGATTCAATGAACCGGGAAAATGCCATTAACTAAAAAATAATCAGGAGCACTGATAAACGACCAAAACAATCTTTTGAAATAAATAGGAAATTAACCATTTGTTGAACGATCAAAACAAAGCTAAAAATAATCATAACAGATTTTAAAGCAATGTATAATTATTTAAAATTATATTAATGCTATTAAAAAATTATTAATGAGAAAAACACTCAAGATTAACTAATAAACTAGTAGGGTAAAACTAACTTAATAGGGTATTTGACTAAAAAAAATTTATTGGTTTAAAATATTCCTAGGCAAAAAAATATTGGACCCGTATTTTTTCTTTTTTAAAAATACCGCCTAGAAACGGAGAAAAACGCAAATGAAATTTAATTATAAGCCACGCCCCCAAAACGATCTCCGGCAGAATTTGAAGGGTGTGACGTCACCTGGCTTGAAACATTTTCGACATGCGGGAGAATCCGTAACACTGTTGTTGTATTTGTTCACTCCATTTTCCTTTGATTTATTATTAAAAGAGTGAGTAAAGGTGCTTTAATGGGCTTTTTTTTTCTTAGCACTTTGTTACTAATAGTTGGTTCGCGACTTTTTAATTTCATAATCCGCTACTTACATCTGTTAATTCCCTTAAAGAATTCGGTTGACTTTCAAGAAAAATGGTACCAGAGCGCTTGTAAACCAAGAAATAATAGCTTATAAAATAAGAGATATATACATAAAAAAACGCAATCTGAACTAATACACATCCTAAGAAAAATGTATATAAAAAAATTATAGGGCCGCAGTTAAATAGTTTTTTTTAAATTCATATGAAGTGACCTAATTTTATACTTAAGGTTTTTTTTTCATGTAATTTTATTTAAGCAATCTCTATTTGCCAAAATATCTAGCCTTAAAATTAAATAAAACCAATTTAAAAATGATTACTTTGTGGCACGCATATGTAATTTTTTTTTAATTATAATTATAATTTTAAACGTCGGTAACCTTTTATTATAAGTCGTTCATTTGCGGATAGCTGTTTTAAATTTAATTCATAATTTTTTAATAGATAATTTATTCAAGTTGATTTTTGAGATAATTTATTCAATTGCGTTTAATACGAAGTTTTACTATATATTTACAATATATTTTAATGTAGATAGAAAAAAAGATACTTGAAGTTCAATGAAATCAAAATTAGGGGAAAACTGATGCAGCTTTCAAAAACTAAATTTTTTATAATGTTTTTCTTTTAACTAGAACGCAGAAACAACTTTTTGTAAACAAAATTGCTTAGATAAATTTCTAATTTTCTAGATTAGTACAAGAAAAAAAGTTCGGGGCGCCATCTATGGGCAAGGATAAAGATATGAAACTAGTTACCATTACAACATTAACATTAGCATTATAACGCTTTCCCTTGTTAAGTATAATATTATTTACACTTTTAGGACCTTTTCATTAAAAATATTAATAGTTTCCTTATAATCCGTTTAAAATTGGTTATTATTTTGTTGGAAGTTGTAATATTTTGGAACTTATCAGAACAGAAACCCGAAGAAGATTTAAAAAACAAATGCTCTACAATCATATTCATAAGCATTGATTATCGGCAAATTTGAGCTAGCCGTTTTCGTGAATCCTTTAATTTTATTTATTTTAATATTTTTAAGCATTAAAATCGCAATGAAAGAGATACTTATTAAAAAAAAAAACATACATTTTAGACTTAAAAGAGCGCTAAAAAGTTTCGGATGACTAAATTCGAATAGCATGCGGGGCGGTTTAATGCCAGGTGACGTCAGACCAATCAGCGTAGCGTTTGCAATCACGTGACCGAGCTTTGGAAAATCGCGATTTTAAAACTTAATTTAAATAATATTTGAGCAATTTTTTGAATAAAAACCAATGAATATGTGTTTTCTAGGTCCTATACTATGTTTATATAACTTTTTTGGGCAGTTTCCCGATTTAGTCAAATACCCTATTCTCAATAAGCAAACAAAATATACATTTAAATAAAATAAATGTAGAACCATCTTTTCAAAAAATAAAATATTTGATGAACATTTCATTAGGGTCAAGTGGGGTAAGTGTGATTGGGGGTAAGTGTGATAAACAGCTCTTGTAACTTTGGAAATCATTCTAAAAATCTGAAAGTTTGCAATAGATAACATTAGACCACTTATAATTAAACTAAAAAGAAATATTGACCTTATTTTTTGTTTAAAGAAAGTTTTGAGCTTTTGAATTTAAGTGCAACTGTCTTCTTTTTATGTGGGTTTTCCTATGTGGGGTAAGTGTGATAAAACAGCAATGGTTTTGAAATGCAAATTTTGTACACTTAAAATTGGAATTCAAACATATAATTTTTTTTCTACATATGTATGTTTCTTATAATAATTCAGTACCAATTTTAGGATATGGAATTTATTTGAAGCAGAGAAAGAATTTTCTTAATGAAAAATGCAGAAACCCTATCACACTTACCCCACTTGACCCTACATACCAAGAAATTAACTTGCATCCTACCACATTAAAAAAACGTGGATCAAAATACCGCAAATGTCGAAAAAAAATAATGATTTAAAACTTAAATAAAAAATCCAAAATAGATCAATTTCAAAAAAATTTTTACTTTTAATTAAAAACAATTTAGTTTTAAATAGGTAGACATTTAGATCCACGCAAATAAGCACTGCAAGTAGTGCTACTGCTTTGTGGAAAAATTAAAAATACTTGTACCAAACTTGGCCCAGTTTTTTTTTTTTTTTTAGCCAATCAATACACAGTGTAAAGGTGGCCAAAATTGGAGAATTTCGCTTGAAGCACGATATTTGGCAATCTTGCAAATTTTTTGTCGCCAAGGGTTACCGTAACACAGATTTGGCAGGGTTGCCAGATTGGCGACTTACTTACTTGCCGGGATCGATAATCTACTTTAGCCGAAAATGAATTAAACTTCCAGAAACACTTATTAATAAATAAATTTTTCTCAAATAAGGGTGGGTTAAGAAAGTCAATTCAAATATTATTACCTTCCTTCCAGTAGCTTGGGAATAGTTCTAGATTGGATTTCTGTCATTTTTTCGAACCCCATTTCATTAATTGCTCTTAAAGTGAGTTCGGACACCTTGCCTTCTAATGTGCTGAAGGGTACATCGCTCAGGCTTTCCATGCTTGATGATTTTAACAAATTTACACCTATAACTAATAAATTTTCACATTAAACACAATAATGAACTAATAATAAGCATTTGATAAAATGGAAATATCCAATTTACAGTAAAGGTGGACTTCTTATTAAATTTATCACTGACAATTTAAAATACCAACTTTGTTAATAGATCCTAGAGCAGTTTAAAAAATTGAAACAAAAAAAACACTCCTGTGATGACCCACATTCTATTTTTGTTTTTTAAGAATAAATAAGTTTTATGAAATTAAATGAGGGATAAATAATTTATTTGCCAGATAATGAAAAAGATATTCATATTAACTTAAAACTAGTAAACTATTATGCATGGCACGTGTGTAAACATTGATTTGAATTTTAAGGAACGGCTATTAAAAATTCTAAGAATTATAATAAAAAGTATATTAAAAATAACTAATTTATACATACACCCATAAATACAAATAATAAACAAAATATATATGGCTATTAAATCATTTCTTTTTAAACACAAACAAGTAAACAGAGCAAGAGCAACGCAGAAATCCAGCATGAAAGGAGAGTTGAAGTTGTAGTAAAATATTTTATATCAGTAACTGTGAGGAGCCTAGTGGTTAGCGTCTTAAAATCAGAAATTCCCGCGATCGAGTCCCGATACCACTGAAGACTCACCCAATATGCGGAGTGCATGCTCGATAAATCTGTGGATCCGAAAGTTCTGTGGGCGGTCATGGCGCAGTTTCCCCTCGGGTACAGGCGTACAGGTCCATGGAGGGAGAGTGGAGACTATTTCCCCCCCTTCAGGGACATGTGTAAATTGCGGAGGAGAAATAGAGGGCAGCATCTGTCACTTGTGTGTGTGTAATGTATGTCTTACTTGACGAAGCAACAAACCTGAAAATATATGTCTACCAACCAACAAATTTAGGTGTCGACTTTGTCACTTGAACAGGGTTTTAAATTACGAAGTGTTATTGGCTGTGTTAAAGCCCCTAATGGAGGCTAGAAATAGGCAGCCGGAAACTTATTTTGCTGACAACAATCTTAGTAATCATTCAAAGTAAACCTTTTCTTTAAATACAAAAAATGTATCGAAGACACAGAAAAACTGTTGATCTTTCAAGAACTCAATCTATTGTTGGTCAAGCGGACAACCGAGAATATTCCTACAAAGGTAATCTGAAAAATCACATTCATACAAAAGGAAAACCACATGAATGTCAAATCTGCAACAAAACATTTTCCGAAAAGGGTAATCTCAAAAGGCATTATCTTATCCACTCTGGTGAAAAACCTCATGCATGTGAAATGTGCAACAAAACATTTTCAGAAAAGGGTAATCTCAAAAAGCATTATCTTATCCACACTGGGGAAAAACCTCATGTATGTGAATTATGCAAAAAAAACATTTTCGTCAATGGTCATTCTCAAACGACATTATCTCATCCACACTGGGGAAAAACCCTATCAGTGTGAAAAGTGCGACAAAACTTTTACCAGGAGCGAGAATCTCAAACAACATTATCTTATCCACACTGGGGAAAAACCTCACGTATGTCAAATCTGCAACAAAGCATTTTCTGATAAGAGTTCTCTCAGAAGGCATTATCGTAACCACGCTGGGGGAAAACCTCATGCATGTGAAGTGTGCAACAAAACATTTTCTGAAAAGTTTTCTCTCAAGAGTCATTATCGTATCCACACTGGGAAAAAATCTCATGTATGTGAAATATGCGAAAAAACATTTTCGTCAGTAGTTAATCTCAAACTACATTATCTCATCCACACTGGGGAAAAACCTTATCAGTGTGAAAAGTGCAACAAAACTTTTTCCAGGAGTGGTGATCTCAAACAACATTATCTTATTCACACTGGGGAAAAACCTCATGTATGTCAAATCTGCAGCAAAGCATTTTCCGAAAAGGGTAATCTCAAAAGGCATTATCTTATCCACTCTGGTGAAAAACCTCATGCATGCGAAATGTGCAACAAAACATTTTCCGAAACGGGTAATCTCAAAAAGCATTATCTTATCCACACTGGGGAAAAACCTCACGTATGTCAAATCTGCAACAAAGCATTTTCTGATAAGAGTTCTCTCAGAAGGCATTATCGTAACCACGCTGGGGGAAAACCTCATGCATGTGAAATGTGCAACAAAACATTTTCTGAAAAGTTTTCTCTCAAGAGTCATTATCGTATCCACACTGGGAAAAAATCTCATGTATGTGAAATATGCAAAAAAACATTTTCGTCAGTAGTTAATCTCAAACGACATTATCTCATCCACACTGGGGAAAAACCTTATCAGTGTGAAAAGTGCAACAAAACTTTTTCCAGGAGTGGTGATCTCAAACAACATTATCTTATTCACACTGGGGAAAAACCTCATGTATGTCAAATCTGCAGCAAAGCATTTTCTTTAAAGGGTAATCTCAAAAAGCATTATCTTATCCACACTGGTGAAACACTTTATGCATGAAATGTGCAACAGAACATTTATTGAAAAGAGTAATCTTACAACACATTATCGTATCCACACTAGTTTAAAACCTCAGGAGTGTAAAATTTCTTATAAACCATTTTCTCAAATTGGTAGTCCAAATGCACTATCTTATTCACGCTGGAAAAACATTATGCATGTGAAATTTGTGATAAAGTATTTTCTTACATTAATCATCTGAAAAGGCATTGCCAGATTCACTCTTTTTATTCACACTGAAAAAACCTTAGGCATGTGAAATTTGTGCTAAAGTATTTTCTCACAATCATCTGAAAAGGCATTGCCGCATTCACTCTTCTTATTAACACTGGAAAAACCTTACGCATGTGAAATTTGTGATAAAGTATTTTCTCACATTAATCATCTGAAGAGGCATTGCCACATTCACTCTTATTATTAACACTGGAAAAACCTTATGCATGTGAAATTTGTGATAAAGTATTTTCTCACATTAATCATCTGAAAAGGCATTGCCGCATTCACTCTTCTTATTCACACTGGAAAAACCACTGAACTGAAACTCTGGAAGGAGTATCCCATGATAAGCTAGTGAAGCCTATTCTTGGGTCACTTGGCGACAGCTTTAAGGAGAATATGTGCCACATTCGGCAGGAATTCGCCTATCACAATTGACACTTGACTTGACAGTTTGCATTGGATGTCGCCAATCGCTCGCCAATGAATAGTACTCCAAGGAATTTAAGTTTTAAAGATTGTTCCTGCAATTCTATTTTTATTAAAGTACATGTTTCCTAAACTTCATTATATAAAGAACCTCCTGAAGCAATGACCTATAATTTGATAACACTTATTTTGGAATTTGAAGCAGATTCACAAATTGCATTAATTTATGCATTTTGTGAAAATAGCTTATTCTTAATTGTTTTAAATTGTTTCACACATTTGAAATGTTGGTTATTGCTTATTTGCAATGTGTCTTTCCTTGTCAAATACCAGGTATTCTTAAATTTATGCATGCTACAGTTAAGGTCTGAATAGTGGTGAAGGTCTGCTTGCTTATTATCTTAACTTAGAAAAAAACAACTTTATGTATGCCTAGTGATTCAAGTCAGGTAAATACCCAGCGGCTAGGGTAATTATCCTTACCATGTTTAAAAACCCAAAATAAATGTAATTAATACAGCTGAACCCTGTTAACGCGAACTCAAAAGGGAGCACCCAAACATTTCGTGTTAACCGTCAAATTTTTTTTTGCATTCAACCTGTGAATGATTATTTAATAGTTACTTCTAAAAATTATTCTATTTTATAATAATGTAAATACGATAATATACAATTATGAACTCAATTGTTGTTGTTATAATACAGAAATAATATAGAAAATAGAAATATTAGAAATTTAGAAACAATATAGAAAAATTAGAAATTTTTTTGATGAACAGCAATTAATATTTTTTAATATTGTTGAAATGGTGATTTTAGCTACTCCATATTTAGGTGCAATTTCTGATTTTTTTTTAAACATTGGTCGTCGATATCATTAAAAAAAATTTGTAGTTTCTAAAGAAATATACAGCTGCCTTCCCATGGGTACAGGTACCTGGAGAAAATTTCCCTCCCCTTCAGGGACATGTCTAAATTGCGGAGGTGGCGACAGATGGCAACATCTGTCATATGTGTCTTGTGTTGTCCTACTTGACGATGGTTTATAAGCGGGTCCTTGCGACCAAGCACATAAGTCTGAAAATATATGTCAACCAACCATATACAGCTGCTACCGATTCATTTTGAATGAATATCAATAAATTTAAATGCAAACCATTTCGATCTTCATGTCTTTACCTTTGACCTCTGCAGAAAAACACATATGCTTCTCATGACATAATAGATCTTACACTTGATGGTGAATCATGAAAGATCATGATTTTCTTAGAAGTAGAAGATTGTAATTTATTTTAAATGTGTTCGGTGCCATTTAGTTAATGTTTTATTCCATATGTTATTCAAAATTTTGATTTACTACGGAGGAAAATGTCAAATCCTGAAGTTTTTGTTCGGGTTAAGCAGAATTTCGCCCAAAGCGATTTTGCGTTAAAGCTTTGAGCTAATGCTAAAAAACTCTAAAGTGCAGGAGAAATGCTTTCAGTTCATCTTAAGCGAAATTTCGTGTTAAGTGAGTTCGCGTTAACCAGGTTCGACTGTATAATTAAATAATTTTAAACTAATATGAACTTGTTTACCAATAGGAAATAAAGACCATGAATAAAATATCAATAATATTTGGAAAAAGTTCTTAAAAAATTTTAAAGATTATGTAATCAAAATTCTAAAAACTGTTTCTATAGTGACTGTGAAATGTATATCTATATTTGAAAATTTTCTTTAAAAAAACTGGTCACATAGTTTCAAAATCTATTTGTCAAAAAAAAAAACCTTTGTTTATATAAAGGATATAAGGAAATGACCATATTGAATTGGTGATTAAACAATATAGACAATAAAAAAACATTTTTTTTTTAATTTATTTTAAATTGTCCACCAGTTTTGAAGAGTGGCAGGTTTTTGTACAGCAGCTGGAACATCTGTGAATTTTCTTTTTCTTTCTTTTCCATATAGCTGAAAAAATTGTATTCAAGGTATTAGAACAAAGTTTTTAGAAAAAGGTCTTCACTTTATAAATACTAATTTACAAAAAAATGGACAACCTTTTATCAAATATTATTAGATGTTTTCTTGTATTCAACAAAAACATCACATACTAATTTGAAATTTTTTACGAATTCTTCATACAAAACGTCATATACTAATTTGAATGAATAAAATAAAAAAAACTAGGTTGTTTTTGTTATATCATGTTTTTAATCTATCATAATTTGTAACAGATTGCATTAATCTACAAAAAATATTTATACTTACATATTCAATGGTTGTGTCTAATACCCGAGCTAGATCCAGCTCCATGATAGGCATTTCATGATTAATTAATTTGGCTTTACTGGAAACTTCAGGGTGAACATGATTTTGTAATGTCTAAAATGATACACAAATTGTTTAGAATAGCAGACATATTTTTAGCAATAGCAAGATTCAGGACCTTGGATTCAATGGTATAGACAAGTGAAGCTATAAAAGATTATGGATAATACTAACTCAAATTGAAAAAAGTATTTATGAAGACAGGAATTAAATTTACTAGATATGATGGAAACAAGCAAAGATTTTTTTTTAAAATCGAATATGATTATTGTGCCTCTAATATATCACATAGCCCTAGAACCAGCAATGAATCTCATTTATAGAAATTGAACTGTAATGAAAGTGGACCCCCCCCCCCCCCCCTTCTTTTGACACCAGTTTGGTACCTAACATATTTATTCGCATGCTATATTACAGGAAAACTTTGACAATCGAAAGGTATAAGCAAAATCTATTCTATAAATGGGGAAAAAATGGAACAATATTTTTTTATGAATTCCACAAAATATAAATAAGTACCATTAATTAATTATGTTTTGTCCCAAGTAAAATTAAGTAAAACATACCTTTATTTCCCATAAAGAACTTTCAAGAGCTTTACTTTGAGCAGGATCCATTGCCTCAAAAATAAAAGGATCAGAAGACAGTTCTAAATTAAAAACAAAATAAAAACTTACCTTAGAAAATATTTTAAAATGGAAAGATTAAAAGTTAATAATATGAAAGGTAAAACGACTAAAACAAGATTGAATGCAAAATTTTTGGCTGATACTTTTAGATTAAAAATGATATGCCATGCATTATAGCTTTAAAATATGAAAACATGCAATGGTAACAAAATAAACACTTAAGTTAAATTTCTTTTACGTCTTTAAAAAAAATTCCCTTTCATTAAGCTAAGAATTAAATTTTAATTTCAAAACACCTTTATAATTTTTGGTTTATTTTATTCTTCAATGCTAGGAAAGCCCGGCCAGGATATTTTTGATAGCAGAAACATATCACTCAATTATATGTACAGTGAAACCTCTGGGAGCAACCACCCTCCTGTTCCCTAATAAATCGGTCGTAAATGGATATTGGTCGCTGATAGAGTACAAAAAGTTAATTAGCTAGAAAGTTGAAATATCCTTTTACAGCGTATTATTAACATAAAGACAGTAAAACCGTGAGCTTTCACCCAATGTCCATGATTATTAACCATTAAAAATTACAAAAATTGATTTATCTCTCATTACATTTATTTATTAATTCGCAAATACATATACACAAAATTATACCAACTTATTTTTTAACAAACTAGTATCCACTAATTGAACCCTTTGAAAGCAAGAAGAAATTTATGACTGTTCTATCTTTTTCGCAAACCCCCTCAGTTTGTAATTTATAAAAAAAATTACATGTGTTAAAAAAGATAATTTTTTGTGAAATGGGATTTGAAACTGGTTGTTTGGGGAATGAGATATGGTCTCTCCCAGAGAGGCTTTTAACATCATAAACATAGGGGGCGGGGGGAATTAGTGCCTTGAAAAATTGATCGTAAGTCGAGGTGGTCGGTCGTAGAGTTTTCACTGTATTACAAAACATTTAAATCCAACTAACCTTATTCAACATTAATGTAAAAAAATATATATATCAACCAATTCAACAGAATATCATGAATTTAGGAAAAGCCTGTGGTGTTGTTTGCTTTCACAAAAATCAAACAGCCAACATTATGTATTTGTATCTTCACAATTAACAGGTGAGGGACCTTAGATTTACACAATCAGCCTTACCTTGTGGGCTTGTCCTATGCACCATGCTTTTGAGAGTGGGGTTCCTGATAAGGATATTGCACACAAATGGCAGAATTCTGAGGATGACCTCTGTTGTGGAAGACAGGGCAATCCGAGATATTTTCTTCACAAATGAGGCCACTAGATAGGCAGGGAGATGCCTGGAAATCACAATTTTTGGTTAACCTTGAATGCAGCTAGTTCTAATTTATAGATTTTTATATAAAAAATACTACCGTCAAAGCGGGTATCTTTGGCCACGGAGGGTAACTTTGGCCACGCGTCGGAAAAAGATTTTTTTCTTAATTTCTCTTCATAAAATGATCTCATCTTAAATTGTTTTACATTTTTGGAAAGGTGGAAATATCGCCTTTCATTTCATGTAAAAAAAATCTCATTCTAAATCTGGCAATACTACAAATGCTGTTTTCATTCTTACGAGCATAAAATGACAAAAATCTATTTCTTCCAACTTTTGTCTGGAACACTTAAAAAAATATTGAAAATATTTAAATAAAACACTCTATTCGATTCTTTTATTAATGAGGAAGAATATTACACCATTTGTTTTATTCTAAGTTGACTACTTTTTATGCTGTATTTAAATATTTGTAATTGGGAAGCTTTTGCCGATGAATGCGGGTAACTTTGGCCATATATGTAAATATTTCTTTATGGAACTTTGCACTTTAAAAAATTTATGTAAAAGTGTATTAAGTTTAACTATCTTTGAAAAATTCTTACTTTTATGATTACTCATTTTTTAGATATTTTTTTTTTAAATCTCATGATTTTAAACATTAAAAAGATAAAGATAGAATGCAAGATACCTATTCCACTCAAAATCGCAAATGTCGAAAGGTAAACATTTTCAAATTCCTAATTACAAATATATTATTTTTCACCTTTTATAATAAAATCGTTTGCTTTTTACAAGTATATTTGTTATTAAATCTTGCTTCAAAAAAGTTATTTTTTCCTTATTAAAATAGAAGTTTATTTTTCTTTCTTTTAAGCGACAATACTAGTATTCAACGTGTAATGCCATTCCACGATGCACTGCAATGTAAATGTTAAGTTATATACCATTTTAAATAACTATATGTCTTATAACTTTGTTATTTTTGGGTTTCAAGTTTTAATATTGCTATTTAAATCATTAACACAGCTTTTAAGGATGTTTCTTATGTATTTCTTGGGTGGCCAAAGTTACCCGCCCGGCTCCTAACAGTCTTATTTTTAAAAATTAATACCAATTTTTTATTAATTTATAAAATGTAACAAAAATGCCTGAAAATTATTCCTAAATGTACAATACTTAGAATGCTTAAGGATTTTTTAACGTTTAAATCGTTTTTGAAGTTAAATTTTTCTTCTTTTGTGAAAAAAACTATGATTTTGGCCAAAGTTACCCGCACTGACGGTATTCAATTTGTTTTTCTTTAAGATAAACATTGCTGTATAAGATTGGTATTTTGTGAAAACAATAATTCTCCATTTTTGTTTAAAGTAGGTTGGTATTTTCAACTATAAATTAGAAAAATAAATAAAACACACTTTGCCTACAATTTTAAAAATAATACAATGCTATAAAAGTTCTACATGCCAAAAAACATAATTATAACTGTAACTAAAGACTTCAAAAATCTTTCTTTAACACTGTGAATAATGAAATATATACAATTAAGATAGCTAAACACCATCAGCAAAAATATGGCATTCACAAGAAAAATTTTATAAGATTTTTTTGGTGAAAAAACATACAAACAACTAATCTTAAATTATGTTGGATAACTTTATTTGGCAAGGAAAGTCTAAAGTTAACCAAACTTCCAGGAAACACTCTGAGCCACCATCAATATATTTAGAGCTTAGCCTCGAAGAAGATAGAAAAGCCACGGATATGGAACCCAATTTAGATGTAGTGCATTGTTTTTTAAAGCTAACCAACTACATTAATTTGTCCAACGCTGTCAGCAATCTGATTGGTTTATGGGACCAAACGTGACAGATAAGTGGCATGGACTTCATATTAGACAATCAATTGAATTAACATAGGATTAACTAATTTGAATTATTACAGCAAATTCCTTAAAACATAAATAACATTACAATAAAAATTGTCAAGATTAGATAATTTTAAATAATAATTCTAATACTACTTACGTTGATGATAAGAAAAGATCTGATAAATAAAAAAATCTGGCACTAAATTTTCCATTTACAATTTCCCGATCAAACAAGGAATAGAGCTTTAGAAAAAAGTCAGGATATTCTCTGAAAATAAATAAAAATTATGTTCAAATCAAAGAAATATCAACAGTTATTTATAATTATTGATATTAAATTTTTTAATGAATTAACAAGACTTTATTACAAAATATAACAAAACATCCATTTTTATTGTTAATAAAACATTACATTCAATTCATTTTAAACGATAGAAAATACAATAAAATGAAATAACAAATGCATAGAAGGCTAGATGTAAAAAACAAATCCTGATTTTGGATGTCATTAGCAAATCAAAAGTTTATTATTATTGATATTATAGTATAGTCGACCACAAGAAGCTATTTTCAAATGACTAAATAATGCTAAATTTTGTCTTGAAATCATTTAACCTAAGAGAAACTGCTATTGCTTATAAGTTCTAGATTCATTTTAAAACCTAAAACAGCGTAAATTATATTTAAGTTTAAATTTACTTGAGCCTTGGCTCATGAGCTAACTATGTTGTTAGTAGGTAACCGATGTTGAATACGAACCATTGTGAACATCATGTCAAGGAGCTAAGTCCATAATGAATTCAACTTTAACTCCAAGTAAACTTGGCACTCATTTGAAAAGTACAAGGTGAAATGCTTGACTATGTAGGAAGCTTTCTGTATTCTTTTGAGCTTGGCTGACATTTGCGCCAGGAAACCGGTTTTCCTTTGGCAGTACAAACGTGTGACTCATGTCCACTGATCTCTGGCGTGAATCAGGGTTGCCGCATGAAAGAGACAATGTGAGTAACCGGTTTCTTTACACCAGTTTAGGCGAGGACTCGCTATTGTAGCCAAAGAATCCTGATACAGACATATTCCTATGAAATCAAGCTCTTTTCCCCCTGTACTCTTCATGAAGGCTTTAATGGTTTTATTACAAATATAACAATAAAGAGAAAGCTATACTTACACATTTTGTTTGTCAATCAAGTAAAATAACCCATGAAGTGATAGGAGACTTAAGACCCCACCTATAATACAAAAGTGCACTAATTTATTTTAAAGCATCATTTATCTCACACAGATTTAGAATATTGCTAATACATGTTATAGAAATATTTTTCTCATTCCATATAATGGATAATCATATCATGGATAATATAATGAATTCAGTCTCCGATTCGATTAATTAAAAACACAAAACTGTTTTATTCCTCAGACTAATTTAGCAATCAAAGGCTTTACAGACTGGTTTAAATGAATTATTATTATTTTTTTAATCTTTAATTCTCGTAATTAGATGCTTACAAAAGTCAAAAATATTTTTTTTGTTACCAGTCTTTAAACATGCTATTTCTATTTAAAAAAAAAACAGTTAAAAAATAAAACTTGTTTTTACATTACTAAGTAACCTAAATACTCAATAATGCCTTAGAAAAATATGATTAATTAAACTGTGATTCAATTTTTGTCACTCTGTTATTATCATTTTGCAACAAATAATTCCTTGCCGTCAAAAAGCCAAGATAAAAAAAATCACAAAAGAATGGTTAAGTATATTAATTGTGACTATATTCAAATACATATATCAAATAATCAATAAGTTGAAATAATACTTTTTATTTCATTACACTATCAGAAAAAGTACATATAAGGGCACTTTAACATTGTTTCTTAACATAGTTTGTTCCAATATTGAATATTGCAGCCTTCTTTGGTACCCCCATCATTTAAATACATGTAAAATCTTGGAATATTATTCCAAGGCATTATAATATATTTAGGCATATTATTCGGCATTCTACCATTAAAAATAGACATGACCGTTCATGTATTTATTTTAATAAGGTCTGAAATAATTGCTCTGATATCGTGATCTGTGCTTAATAAATGACTTTGTAATCACAAAAGTTTTCATCACATTTAAGTGTACAGAAAATTTTTGTTTAATACAAATTCTATAAACCATTTAACTACATGCCATTGATCCCTCTTCCATTTCTTAGAATGTTTTTCAAGCTAAATGTTTCAAACTAATAGAAACCAAAACAAAAAAGTTAGTATTGACAACTTTGAAAAACTAATTGCAATAACTGCAACTAAATTTATTTTACTGTCCCAAAATTAAGAAATTGAGTCACATTTCACGACCAACGACCATCTATTTTGAATCCTGTTCTTGATGTGTTACATGTGTCATAAATGGTTATTGTTATCTGTATACACTCTGTGCCAACCTAACTTGGGTAAAAACAAAAAGTAAAAAGGCAGAAGGAAAAGCGCGATTGGTTTGTACTTGGAAACTCTTGTAAGGTAATATTTACATACAAAATGATCTGAATACAATTTAACCAAAATACACATTTCATCTGGATAAAATAGCCAAATTTTCTCAAATAATATTCAAATCTGTTAGACTTAAAAAGAAATTAATGTTTTCAACATGTTTTCTGGAAATATTCACAAATTATTTATGGAACTCCTTACATACACGGAAGGATCTTATCCATAGCATATTTCTTTTCACCCAACTTAGGTTGGCAAGGAGGATAGTATGCTTTAAACTAATTTTTAAAAAAAGCATTGTAACATGTTTTAATACCTTGTGTGTAGGCCTCGGTGAGGAAGTCTGTAAGAGAACATGGGTTCTGAATGTGGGGCAGAGCCTTTTTGTGCAGAACCACAAGCACCCTCTTCAACAAAGCAGGAGGAAGCTGCAATAAAAGAAGAAACTTCTTTGCAAAAAGATTTCACAGGGTTGACACACTTTTTGGTAAAAAAATATCAAGGACAATTTAAGGACTTTTCAAGGATATATTTCTTCATTTTCAAGGACAGTATATTTAAACATGCAACACCTAAATTTCACGACAATTTTCAAAAATTCATTTAGAAAACGAATAAAAGCTCTCTAATTTTCAAATGAACTTAAATATGTGTTATAAAATAACCTAAATTTCATGATATATTTTGTTTTCTTGTTTATATATTGATTAATAGTTATAAAATATTAAATAACTATTAATTTATTAAAAAATCTATCTAAAATCCCTTGCTCTGAATTCTTAGATTATACATAAACAATAAATCAAAATAGGAAATGATTCCCATTGAAAAAATGTTTTTAATGAAGCCAAAGTTTAATTAACACTTTCAAAAGCTTTTTGAAGACTCTTGTTTATATTTAACAACATAATTAAAAAAAATTAAGGACTTTTTAAGGTTAATAATGTTTTTCAAGCACTTTTAAGACCTTGAAAATCAATGTTCTTTTTTCAAGCACTTTTCAAGGATCGTGGCAACCCTGATTTCAACTGCAAACTCATAATGAAGGGCTGTTTAAATATAAGTTATGCTAAAAAAATGTCCAAGTAATCTGGGGATCGTTTTTTTTAGTTTAGTTTAATTTTATAAACACATACATTTATTTAATATATTCAAGGGTAATGGTCTATAGATTTTTTTACACAATAAATGGTCTATAGATGTTTTTCATACAATAAAAAAAATTGGGCTACATATTTATAAGAAATTGCAAGGAATTATAATTTTAAGAGTTTCTTATACAGTTAATTTTTCTAATAACATATATTAAAATATCAGCATTGGTGGTAAATTGGACTATAAAATAGGGAACCACCAAAAATTCAACCTTTTTACTGTCACACACATAATACATTGAGATTAACAGAAAAAAAATATTGTTTTCAATTAAAAAAAAATTGATTTTAAAATGATCACACCTGGTGAAATACTTTGAGAAATATAATTTAAAAGATGCTTAGAAAGATGAGAAATTAGCAATGCAAAATCCCCCTGCCAATAATGGTTACACATATTGGATTCAAAATACTCAGCCTCAAATCTACACAATGTTTTAAATGAATAGTTCAGTAGAAAAAGGCATATTTTTCTAACATCAACATTAGTTTCTACCTTCGAATTAAGTTACAGAGTTAAAATAGCAAAAATGACTTACAGTGTATTTCAAAAACTGCTGCCAGGCACTTGTAAATAGTTTACAAAATAATTTCTTTTTTAGACAAAATCCTGCAAAAAATACAAATAAAGACTTTATTTAAAAGCCTTGTACTAAATTATGATGAACAATTTGAAACTTTAAGGACTAATGCAAAAGTTCAAATTAACAACACATTTAAAAAAAAGTTTAATTATTTTGAAATAGGAAATATTAAAGATGACCTCATTTTGATAATTGATAAGCTTTCCGTAAGTAAAGCATTTGTACATGTTTACCAATATTGAAAAAAAAATAATATTCTATGTTAATTGATTAAATTATCTGAAGTTGAAATTTTACCTTCTACCGAGACGTGAGTATTAGAATCTTCTGTAAATTCCTTGGGGTACTTAATTGTGCACAGAAGGCTAAATATGTTTCCAAGAAAAATATCTGTTACCTAAATATGGAGACAACAATTTTAAGAATTAAATAATAAAACATTTGCCACACAATACAACAATAATATAACATTTCAAATAAAGAATAATGTATTTCAAAGAAGTATACATAAAACCAATCTAAACAACAATAAAAAAAAACTTAAAATTAAGTTTAGTTATGAGAAACAAAGTTAAGCGATACATAAAGATTTCAATTATTAACAAAAGGGTTATTTTTTAGGTTTTTTTTTTAAATATTCAAAAACAATAAGCTGTTTCAATTAATAGCTGAATTTGACAATGTCTAAGTATTTTCAATATTTAGTAAAAACACTTGATACTTGAAATATTTAAGTCAAAGTCTTGGAATCATCAGTAATTTAGAAAATGGCGAAAACTTAGATATAAAATTTTATATTGCTAGAAAAATTTATTGAAATTATGAAATATTTTGGCTGATTAAAAAATATTATATTACAGTAGCATATTGTAACACAAATCAAAATTGTATATAAAAAAACACTAACTTGTTCACTGGTCAAAAATACTTTAAGGATAGCTTTCAGCAGGTATGTCTTGATGTCATCATAACATGTGTAATTCTGGAATGCTGCAATAAGTGACTGCTGATCAACATCGTGAGAAGCCAGTTGATTAACAATTTTCTGAAAATAGAAAATATATAAAACAAAGCAATTCAATGAGTTAATTGTGGTGCTGCCAGGCAGTGACAAAAAATACTGACACTGATTATTTTATTCCTGCATAAGTGAAAACAATCAAAACTTTTACAGAAAAGATAAGAATAAATTTTGTTGGTCAATTGACCACATTGAACTTTCCTCATACGAAGCAACAGTAATCCTCTCTACATATGGCAATAAGCAAGGTATAAACCTAGACATTTAAAAAGTATTTTTTTTTTAAATTCAAACAAGAAGAATTTATTCCAAAGCACGGTCAGATTATACACACTGAATAGTCAAGCCCAAAATTCACAAAATGCAAACGTAACATAGACAATCTGATGAAACAACCCTTTCTACTAAACAGCACTTTTATCACTTCAATTATTGTTGGGCATGGAATGCAGAAAAGTTGGCAACTCTGGATTGGGTACACAACAAAACCTGGCTAGGAGATATTTGGCATGCCAAATTTAAATAGTATTGACCCCACCTAAACAGTCTTGTTTTAATAAACTGTGAGGCTCAGTGGCTGAGTAGTATTGCTTTCTGCTACCATGCCACAGGTCTGGGATTCTTGAACCAGATCAGGCCAAGCTCATTCAGCATTTGATTCCTTCAGTGGGTCAATAAAATGGGGACTAAACCAGCTAGGAAAGGAAACTAAACAGGAGGGATTATTTGTCAGTATGATCAAATAACCAAAACATCTACTTTTATGCATCTATTGGCCCTGGTATTTTGAAATGATATTTTATCAGGCATGGGCTGTAGTGCCCTACTGAGTTTGCTTTAGTTTTTGCCTGTATATAAACACAGTGTCAAATACTGCATTGGGTCTGCAAATTTGAAGTCCTGGATCATTACACTTGAAATCTCGCTGCTTAGATCTACAAAAAAAAAAAAAAAAAAAAAAAAAAAAAAACTGATTCTCTTACCTGAAAAATATTGTTAGGGAAAAACCAGCCTTTCTTATTTGAGTTTTCTCCTTCCAGTGCAACCATTGTCATCAGTACACCAAGGGAGTTCTCCTAGGGGGAAAAAATCGACATTCTGTATATCTCCTCAAACTATTTAAAATGTAAAAACAGTAAGTTGCAAATAAACTGTTTAAAAAAATTTGTAATCTTAAAATTTAAAACTATTATTTCTTTTAGTTAACATTTAAAGATTATTTAGTTATAGTAAAACAATTTCTTTTTTTTTTTTGGTAATATTTTAATTAACAATCTCTTACAAAGAAACAATAAACGTAAAGTAGTATTGCTTTGTGTTACTCTGCCATGTGTCTAGGGTTCTTAATGATCACATCAGACTTCATTTTATAAAAAATAACATTAAATATTCCATAACCTACCTGAATTGTGGAATTTTCATGTACTAGATAACACACTAAATGTGACACCATGTCATTGTAGGAGCTTGTCAACCAGGACCTAAACTTTTCTTCTTTATCATCTATAACATAATTTACAAATATTTTGTTTAATCAACATCAAAGTTCTTGTAAAGCTTCTTTTTTCAAAGGAGCTATCATTACTAAATTTTATTTTACAGTTTTCTAATTAGTGTTGGTGGTATTAAGGTTGATACCAAGTATACTTTGAGATGTTCTTTTTGATTTAAAAGGTTACGTCACATTTATTGTATTTGATAAGTGTTTTATCATTATGATTACTATTTGTTTAACTATTCAAGCGCTTCATATTTAGGTAACATACATTTTTTTTTGGAAACTTTAATCAGCCTTAGTTTTAAAAACCGTCTTTCTATGAAAGTATTGCATTTCCATGTTAGTATTTTTTTACCGGGATCTTCATAACAACAAAATAAAACAAATTTAAAAGCAAAATATCCTGTTACATGTATTATATTTTGGAAGGTTTTAAAACTGCTGAATAATAGATATTTTTTTCATAACTGGTGAAAAGGGCTAACACAGCAAATCAATATTTTCACAGAATTTTAGGATACCAAAATTAATGCATTAGGTCTGTGGAACTAACCATAATCTTTATGTATAAAGAGTCCAGGGGAAAAACCATGAACGACTGGGAATCTGCCTGTATTGAGGTCTGCTTGTTGCATAGTGGCGTTTGGAAACCAGATTCTCTCTTGCTTCTTCTGCAGTTCAAGCATCAGAATAGCGTCTAGAGTGAATCTTGATCATAGAGATAGTAATCCTGCATGAGGTGTAAAAGAACCAAGGCGAAACTAATTTCTTCACACCAGTATAGGTCATGACTTGCTATCCTCATCATCAGACTTGATGCAGACAGATTCCTATTCAATGAAGGGGTTTTTCCCCTGTACTCTTCACATTTCAATTATTAAACTAATAATTGTTGGTTATACTTACCTTCCTGCAAAGGCACCTTCAGCATGCCTTGTTTAAAAATTTGTGTAAACACCTCTTTAAACAAATCTATGCTTGAAAGAACACAACTATCATCATCGGACTGAAAGAAAAATCAAAATTTTAATTGCTGTTAGGATTGGATTGGTTTTGGATTATCGTCGCACTAGAGCTACACGAGGGCTATTGGCGACGGGCGTCGTATTTTAGAACCACAGTCAGGTGACGAGCCAACACCTGAATAGGGACCCAACGCAACCGTTAAGGGCGACATCGTACGCAGCGTTAGGACTTTGAAGGATATTTAACGTGCACTCCCTAACACGGGGTATTATTCGTCAGGCATTTTGGCTGCACAGGCCGTTTATAGGTCGGCAGCTATTTTGGCAATGCCCGGACCCGAACCAGGGACCTTCCGCATGCTAAGCGAGCGCTTAACCGACTGGGCTCCCCAGCCCCTATACATCTTCTGGTGTTTGGACACGTTCTTCAATGTTTTTGGACTTTTTCAAAATAAATCATGTTATACGCAATTCTTTATTTACTCGTTGCACTGAACACTTTTCTGGCATTTAGACACCTTAAAATTCGTTAGCAAACAACAGGCTACACCCTTTTTTTACGAATGTATTTTACTGTAACTTTCTACAACACCCTCTCCTACACAGTGAGCGTAATCTTCCCCTGTACATGCCGGATTAAATCACACTTACACAGCCCGCACTGCATCTGAACAACCAATAGTCCATGCATAGCTCTAGTGCAATGGTAATATCCAATCAACTAATACGTATATCCTTGAAAACTTAAAACGCAAGGTTGGTATAGATACCTACCTATCGAGACCGGCCATTACAACATAGCTGTTCAAATAAGTGACAATTTCATCAGAAAGATACCATTTTAAAAATAAGAAAATAAGTCAAACATTATTATAAAATGATATTTGAAAAATATAGGTGGGGATAATACATAAAATTGAAGATAAAAATAAGCAAGCGTATAAAAGTAGTGTTATAATTAATACATATTCATTATTCCGATAATAAGACTTAGGATTAAATGAGAGTACGCATTTCCAAATTTAAAACGACTTAAATAGTAAAACAATAAACACAGATTTAGCATGCGTTTATAATCAATGATCATTGAAAAATACCATTTTGATTTGGTCAAATTACCATAACTACAGCAGATTATACAAAAACAATGCTTACTAATAAAGTTTTTTCCAATTGTAAAATGCAATTTGCATTCTTTTTACTCCGAAAAAATGGATCAAAGTCAGATATTTGAAGCATTTTTGATTTAAGCAATTTAAGATTATTTACATGAACAAAAACCTCGATGACAAAAACAGAGCGAAATGGAACAGTCAACAGAGCACGACAACAACAGAGCGAAAAAATCACAATATTTCGTTGAGCAGGAGCAGAGCAGCAATGAGAGTGAGATTTACAGTTAACGAAGTTTTTTTTTTATCTATTATTATGGGGAACATTCATGTGACGTCAAGTGGTTTGTTATGCATCAGCTCGGGAAGCATGTGGTAATGTTGGTTGGTTGATATACATATATTTTCAGGCTTGTGTGCTTGCTCAGAGAGCCACATATAAACCTTCGTCAAGTAAGACAGTCACAACACACACACACTCAAACAAATGCACACAAATACGTGACAGATGCTGTCATCCATCACGCGCCACCTCCACAATTTAGACATGTTTTTGAAGGGGAGGGAAATAGTCTCCAGTAACCTGTACCCGTTTGAAACTGCGCAATGACCGCCTACAGGACTTTCGGACCCAACAGATTTAACGAGCACGTACTCCGCAGATACTCGGATCGCGGGACCTTCCGATCCGTAGATTGCGACACTGACCACAGGGCGCCTTTTTCTTACTACTCAAACCTGTCTAACAGCTTTTTTTTTTCATACAGCGATTTGGAATTGAAGCTCAGGTGGATATGGCGTGAATGTCCCCCAGTGAATTATATTACGTATCCCAGAAAAAAAAATGTATTTAAAAAAAAAACTACAAATGGAGAAACATTTACTCCGTGTTAAATTTTGGATTATCAAAAGGGTGTCTAATAAAGATGCTGTTTCAGATGACGTAACGCTTTTCTATTCTCGTTTGAATTTAATGCGATTTCTTTGGTTGTTACAAAGAGTTCTATAGTATGGTAGAGATTTTTAGTTTTTAATCTTGTTTCTCATTGTTTTGTATTTTTGATTGTTTAACCTGTCTTATAATCTGCTGTTTATGCATGTTTGTGGCTTATGCCATGGCGCAAGCTGTATCTTATGTTTAATTAAAAAAAAAAAAGTATGGTAGAGGAGCGACTCGTACTGAGCTGCCATCGGCAGCCATGGCTCGCTACGGAACCCGAATAAAATGGACAAAAGTGCTAGCTCCGTGTTGTTCCATGGTGCGGTGGGTAGGTTCAGTCTCTACCCTACTGTAGAACTCTTTGGGTTGCATCGATTTCACTCTCCAAATAGCGCTTTTATTGTCTGCTGAATGTACTGAAATTTCTTTTAATTGAAAAATCATAAATTCTAATCTTACAACAATGTTCAATGCTATTCATCTGACGTCTTTAATTCAAAAGGAATAAGCTCCTTAAATTTGTTATTTGCTCCCTCCCTCCTAACAATACTTTTGGATGGGTATGTATGTGTATGTATGTAAACATCGGAAAAGAAATGTAAATTAAAAATAACCAGCTTTTTTTTACCATTAAATAAAACACAATTTTAAAAAAGTTTTATTAAAATATATACATAGCTAAATCTGTTTCCTGCATCCGAAAGCTGATTCAGAAAGTTGTTCACGAATCTAAACGGCAACAAACTTTCACATCCTTTTTAGCAACTTTCCTTTGGTTCGTCGTGATAGGTTTTATATTCATCCGTGAACCAATCTGGTAAGATTTTGTATTGTCCAGGATTAATAAGTTTTTCCCACTTCACATAAGGTGTACCTGGCTCGTAGAAGAACCTGTAGACTATTCTATAAAAATTGAAAGAAGAGAAAAACCATTAATACGTGTATCAACAAAATAGTATTGTCTAGCAAAATAATAAACGGTCAATTAACATGAATGTATAATATAATTTAAATCTTCAACCTTCAGTGTCAGTAAGGTACTCAGAATATAAATACAGAGGATTTCACATCATTGATTTTAAAGTTCTTAATAACCCAGTAAAGTAAAGGTTTTGTTGTAAGCAACTTTTACAATACATCTCACATCCCTGCTGCAATTTTGTGGGTAACCAAACCAATATACCGAGAAGAAAAGAATTCATAGTTGGAAACAGTATGTTGTGATGTGCCCCTGAGAACAGCTTCTACACTATGATTTTTCAATGTTACTTTTTAAAAAAACTGAAAAAAATTATAAGTAAATCAAAATGATTACCGAGTGTTTAGTTTTTCTTAAAAATTAAATATTTCAGGTAAATGATTTACTACTGAAATGTTCTATTTCCAACGCATCTGAATACAATACAACTTTTTTTTTTCAATGTAACTTTAAGAAAAATAATATTTTATTTTTCAGCGGGGCTGCTTTATTGGCGGTTAAGAGTTTGCAGACTCGACTCGGTATATTCCCAAGAGCTAAGAGGCATTTTACTGTATCATCATTTAGGCAACTCTTGCTACCAATTTTGATACCCATATATTATAATGAATCTGAGCTCTCTGTGAATTTTAAATAATTTTTTTAAGCTGTTGATTTGGGAAATTTTGGGCAAAGTAGATTATCACTTAATAAACTTTCACTCTAATCCATTGTTTATTTAGTCCAATCGGTGTCTACCTTTATCGAAAAGAAAATCCCACGAAACTTACCTAAGTGCACATAGAAAGGAGATGCTATGGAGAAAAGATTAACTTAGTTGCAGTATAATAGATGTTTACTTACTTTGGATCATCTTCCTCAATGCATTCTTTGACGAATCCCAGAATCTCATGGCATATCTTTAAGCAATTATTTTTATCCCGCTGAAAAGACATTATTTAAATTTCCTTTTTTCAATACAAAATTTAATTGAAATGAATACACAACTAAAAACCCTACCCCCTAAAATATACACCCCTAAAAAATTTAATTTTGAAATTTAGCAATGATCTAATTGCAATTTGCAATTAATATTTTTTGTCAACATAATAAGTAAAATCTTTTTAACAATGGATTGATTGACGTGTTAAAATTACTATTTACTTTGCAAATTTGAACAAAACTGAAAGTTACCTACAGTTTAAAGGCTCTGATGGTGATATTGATTTTAAATTTGTCTTAAACGTGTTAGTAATTTTCCAAGAAATTTTTTTTAAAAAAAGTTATAGGTAATTCTTCATGGGAACATATGTGCGCTCTTCATTTAACCCAATAAAAAATAATCTGCTGGGACAGCAACAGGAAACTGCTGTCTTCCAGCACCCAAACTGCTGATTCGGTGCCGGGAAAAAGTGTACTTAAAAGTCAATAAAGTGTCCGCGGGAATAATGCTGCTTCAGCAGTGCTGGCCAGCAGCGATTCATCACTTATTTCCAGACAGCTGAATTTTCTCCAGCAGTGAAACGGCAGCTGCGCAACAGTTACGGCTGTTTTCCTGCGGCGATTTAGCAGCGGGCCATCAGCAAGTGCCGATTTTCCAGCATTTTTCCAGTAAGCCGCCCAGCAGGATGCTGCTGTATGAAAACAGCAATATAGCAGCAATTCAGCAGTATTTTTCCTGCACCCTTACCAGAAAATCCGCTAAATAACGGCAGCAATATTACGGCAATTCAGCACTTTTTTCGCTCCTGCCTGCCCAAACCATATTCCTTCCCATTTATTTATATTATTCCTTCTAGTTCCTTTAAATTTCAAGTTTTAATTCCTATTTTGTGCTATCCTTATAACCCCTTATTATTTATTTAATATTTCAATCTCATAATGCATTTCTTTTAAATAAACAATTTTTATTAATTATTAATAAAATAATAATAGTATTATTTATAAATAATAAAGGTATACAATAAAATTAACACAAGATTCAATTCGATATTTTAAAATACATATTTATTCTTGACATTTTTCAATGACCATTTTCTTCTTAACACTTCTGCATCAATCTGTGCTTTGAATCTTTTTGAGTTAGACTAACAGCTACTGAAAGAAAAAGAAATTTTAATTAAAGTTACTACTAATCCTACACGTAAATAATCCTTTAAAAATAATTGTATTATATCAGAAACATGTAAACTTACTTTTAAGCAAGCAAACTTACTTTTAACAAGAATGAGTAAAAAATTAAATGTTCGCCAGATGCGGCAATAGTTTAACAATAATCCAAATTTTACAATAATTCTCAGTATATATTATCTCAATTTTAGAAAAGCTATGATATTATGCCCAGTTTCGATTTGGCGATTCGAGTTATATTGCCAAGCAACGAAAATTCAAAAATGTGGAGACATTCCAATTCATATTTCATTCAACTCGATAAGTATACCAACCCTATGTAAAATTTTCGAGCTCTTGATCTCGAAACAAATATGACCAGGCTTCCAACTTTATGGTAACCCTAACAGTGTATTTGTTTAACCCGGCAGCACTCGCGCTAACTTACCATAGACTAAGAATCTTCTAAACCGAGAACTCAATCTGATGCCTAGCGCCCCCAAAGTGTCGAACGGAACTAATACACTATTAATGATTGATTTGTGATTGGCATACTTGGACTTTCCGATTGCAAATCTACTGTTTCTTCGAAATGTACAGGGTGGTTATAAAATAACGCTCGCTATTCGGAGTGGTCTGTAGCTTGAATGAATAATCCAAACGCAAAAAAACTTTGAGACACTTACTAATCAAGAAGGGGGAAGGGACTAATCAAGAAGGAAACAAAAGAATAGAATCATAAAAAACAAACTCGTCACTTGACCAGGGTTCTAAATTATGAGGCGTAATTAGATGTTTTGGCCGTAATTAGCCATAATTGGCTATGCCTCGTAATTTAGTACCTTTTTCAAGAGACGGGTTTCTGTTTCATGATTCCATTCTTTTTCGGGAAAAAGACCCTTGTTTTTTGACCAGGGTTCTAAATTACGAAGCGCAATTGACTGTGCTAAAGCTCCTAAAGGAGGCTAGAAAAAGGCAGCCGTGAACCATTACATTAGTTCTCTTAGACACAATTGGGGGAGTTAGTGTCTAAGACAATTTTAATATAGAAAATTCTCATAATGGTAATCCAATCAGAGTTTCAGATCTAGAAGTGTATTTAATCTAACTGGGGTCCATTAGACCCCAGGCGAGTGCTACCGGGTTAAGGAAATGCAATCAATATAGCGGAAAGCAAACTAATACGAAATAAAATCAAATTAATCTAATTCTACGTTTAAAACTATACTGGTTATCAAATTACTACTATGAACGCTACGTTATGCTTAATAAAGTGGCCCCTCTTTTTATTTACCAAACACATAAAAATATTACTAACAAAAGGTTTATAATTACCTGTCAGTGTTGTTCAGACCACGAATCTGAAAATGAAAGTATTGAAAAAATGCAAGTTGGAATTGAAAACAGTAAATTAAGGTGATCGTTCAAACATCTTTAGTCAAAATATTATTACTTTTCTGCGCATGCTCTCACATCCACTCTCAAACTGATGTTTGTCACCACTTGCTCAGCAGAAATACGACACCACTAATACGGCATACAGTAGATCGGCAGCAGCCCACCAACAATTTGACATCAGATAATCAGCACACATATGCCAGCAACGTAAAGGTGCACTTCCCAGCAGAAATATGACTACACAAGCACTAAACCAACACTTCCAGCAGTTAATCAACTGCTGGGCCAGCAGTTCACTGTTTACTGGGAAGTACTGAAATCTTTTTTTTTTTTTTTTAGTTCCCCATATTATTTTACTCACAAAAAAATAAAGGTTGTTGTTATTTTTCCAGCTCTTTACACAATTTTTAAGGCCTGCACTTAGATTTTTTTTAATAAAATAAGTTTTAAAGTACCCAAAAAAATCATGAAATTTTTCACTTTTTTGCCCCATAAAATTTTTTTCACTGTAGTTTTATTAAAATTTATAACCTCAGATTAATCTATACTATGTATTACATCATATAAAAAAACTTACAAGAAAACATAGCATAGTTTTAGAGAAAAGGTACATCGAAGTTCAAAAAATCAAGTTCTGAGAAAAACGCGTTTAAAGTTTTTATTGTTAACCCATTTCCTTTCAAAGCCATGACACTAAAATGGCTTTTAATGTCAAAAATATTTTTCCAATCGTCTTGATACTTTGTGACATTATTGATAAAGGTTGTAATAGTATTTTAAGCCAATAATTTTTGTTTTGATTTTTTCTCCGATTTTGGGGTACTGAAACCCCTTGAACCGAAAACATAATACTATACACGATTCAAATTGTTAAGGCCGTATCACACGAGCAGTTTTCACCAACCCAACCGGCAACGCCAACTTCCTTCCCCCCAATTGCGCCCCCCCCCAAAAAAAACTTGTTAAGAGGTTGCCAGAGTGGGGAACGATTTCTCTTTTCCGACTGTCATGACTAAAACGGTATCTCTACAGTAGGCGACAATTTATAAAAAATCGAACCTTGGGATTAATTTGAGTAATATTTTATCACACGGGTAGGATTTCTCTTAGAATTATTATTTTTCTTTCACACTATTGTTTAGTGATGGAAATGAACCATTGATGTATATGTTATAAAAAAATATTAGTCTTGGGGTTTGGTTATGGAAGCTATTTCTTTTCTTTTACATATAATCCTTTAGTGGTGACATTAAAAAGGAAAACAATTGTGAAAAATATGCAAAAATCAATGTTACAATTCGATAAAGATTGCTCGCTTTTAAAAAGAATTTTACAAGTCAAACTCAATTTGTCACTATATATCAGAATTCATTGATGATTACATTCTATTAAAATCCTTATTCTATAAACAAAACAAATAAACACTAAGAGGTTGAAAATTTTAATTCTTCCATTTAGATTGTTAAATTAACACACTTGCGTAGAGAAATATTTTGAAGGCTATAAATAGTTGGAATTTTTTTCTTAAAGTTGCAAATATTTTTTTTAACAAATTTTAAATTAAAGCTGATATAAAGTTTAGCCTTCACATTTAGAACTGTAGCGGTGTGATATTTACTACTCTCGTGTGGCAACACATTGGCTTTGTAGTTGGAGATCTGTGTTCTACCAAATATATCGCTACTTCCTCTGTCGCTAGAAATGTTTCATTATTTATTGATTTAAGTCATTAAACATCGAAACTAGATAAGTACCAAGTCTCCCTCTTCACTGGTGACTACCGGACGCAAGATGAGCGACGACGAAACTTCGACCGAAAAGGTAAACTGCGCTAAAGATTCAACAAGCAGCATCGCGAGGGTAAGCATCAAGCCACCGCCATTTTGGAAGCCTGATCCAAGAATATGGTTTCTGCAGTTGGAGGCTCAATTTAGGAATGCATCGATCAAAGAGTATCAAACAAAGTTCGATTATGTAGTGAGTTCAATCGAGACAGGAATTTTATCGCAAGTGTCGGACATTCTAACGCATCCTCCTAAAGTCGCCAAGTACGACGCTATCAAGGAACGGCTCATTTCTATCTTCGCGGACACCGAAACTCAAAAGACACAAAAGCTGCTAACTGACGTTGAGCTAGGTGATAAAAAACCTTCTCAGGTATTATGTGAAATGAAGAATTTGGCTACGGATAAGGTGAGTGAAACCTTTTTGAAAACCCTTTGGCTACAAAGATTGCCGAATGACATGTCGAGTATCTTACCGATAAGTGGTGACGATTTATCAAAATTAGCCACGATGGCGGACAAGATGTGGGAGATCAAAGCTCCTAACTATCAGAATGCAGCCATTGCTGCCGTGAAGAACGATATTTTGGTGGAAAACCTTCAAGAACAAATTGCTCAGCTGTCGTTGCAAATTGGCGAGTTAAATAGGAAACGATTTCCCTACCGTCGCCAATTTCGACCTCGTTCTAGGAGCTCCTCAAATGTTAGACGTAGCACTGCCAATAACACTTTTTGTTATTATCACTCAAAATTTGGAGACGCGGCCTTTGATTGTAGGGAGCCGTGCAATTGGTATAACCAGAAGAATTCGGAAAACTAAATCCCCGTCTCTCATTGACGACCGAGGGACATGGGGTAGAGCTGAGTCGTCTCTTCGTTAGCGACAAAGAATCGGCCACCCAATACCTTATCGATACGGGGGCGGAATTGTCTGTGATTCCCCCTTCGCCAAGGGACAAAAGAAATATCTCCAAACTAGAACTGTTCGCTGCTAATGGAACGAAAATTCGAACATTTGGACAGAAATTGCTGACCCTCAATCTTGGTTTAAGACGTCCTTTTAATTGGTTATTTATAATCGCTGAGGTAAACAAGCCAATTATAGGCATGGATTTTCTGGCTCACTTTAATCTTTTGGTTGATTCCAAAAACCGTAAGCTGATTGATGGCACCACCTTACTGGAAACGAAGGGTATTCCTAGTTTCCAATCGGATGATAAAATTCCTATTGTTAATGCAGTACAGGAGCCATACAAAGATATCCTCGATGAATTTCCGGAATTGCTGCAGTTAAATGTTGTAAATAACAAGGTTAAAGAACACAAAATCGAACACTATATTGAAACAAAAGGTCCACCTGTTTTCACAAAAGCTAGAAGATTGTCAGCGGAAAAACTCAAAGCCGCTAAAAAAGAATTTGAGTTCATGCTTCAAATGGGCTTATGCAGACCATCCAAAAGCAATTGGTCGAGTCCGCTCCACCTTGTAGCTAAGAAATCGGGTGACTGGAGACCGTGCGGAGACTATCGGTCGTTGAACAACGTCACGATTCCAGACAGATACCCACTTCCATTCTTGACAGACTGCAGTTATATACTAGCTGGCACAACAGTTTTCACATCTTTAGATCTGGTAAGAGCATATCAACAAATTCCTGTTCGTGAGGAAGACATCCCTAAAACAGCAATTGTGACTCCTTTTGGCCTGTTTGAGTTCCCATTTATGACCTTTGGTTTACGTAATGCCGCGCAGACCTTTTCCCGTTTCATGAGAGAAGTACTCAGTGGTTTAGACTTTGTATTTTGCTATTTGGACGATATTCTTATAGCCTCTGCTGACGAAAGAACTCATCGGAAACATTTACGAGCAGTTCTACAGAGACTGAATGAGTATGGACTTTGCATCAATGCCGCAAAGTGTAAATTTGGTCAAGCCAAGCTTGCATTCTTGGGATACGAAGTGTCGGCTGAAGGTCTAAAACCTCTTCCATCCAAAATTGAAGCTATAACCAATTTTCCTGAGCCTAAATCCTACACGAATTTGAGAAAATTTCTAGGAATGGTGAATTTCTACCATAGATTCATCCCAAATTGCGCCAAAATTCAACAGCCATTGACTTCTTTACTTAGCGGTATCAAGAAAGAAAGCAAAAGAGAAGTTATTTATACAGAAGAATCGAAAATCTCTTTTCAAATGTTAAAAGAGGCATTAGGTCGAGTGGCGAATCTAACTCATCCTTCTGACAAAGCTGAAATATCTCTTACCACTGACGCCTCGGACACTGCCATTGGAGCTGTTTTGCACCAGACAGAGAATAAAAAGAAAAGCCCAATGAGTTTCTTCTCCCGAACGCTGACACCTACTCAAAGGAAGTACAGTGCTTATGACAGGGAGTTATTGGCGATTTATGAAGCCGTGAAGCATTTTAGATACATTTTAGAGGGACGACCTTTCACTATTTTCACGGATCACAAACCCTTGGTATTTGCTTTTCAACAAGATTTGGAAAAGGCTTCGCCACGGCAAGCCAGGCAACTTTCATACATTGGACAATTCTCTACTGATATACAATACATCCAAGGCGAAGACAATATTATTGCGGACGCTCTTTCTCGAATAGACACGATATCTGTCCCATCTCCAGTCGACCTGCAAGCGTTAGCTGAGGCTCAGGAGGACGAAGAGTTAGAAATGCTTAAGAGAAATCCCAAGTTAAGGATTATACAGGTGTAAGACCCGGTCGCCAAATCGGGCAATACGCGCGCCAGACTTGGCCCGCGACACGGACAAAAAGGTGAGCACCTGGTGCTTGGACAGAAAGTAACGAACTCTTGAAAGAGATAGACAAGTTTGGTGTACGTGGTTGAGCGGCCATGTTGGCTTTTTCCTTTACATTATAATATTATTCTATAAATATCTGTAACTTTAAAATGATCACTTACAAGTTCAATTAAACGAACTATCTTCAGTTATGTCTCTGTCTCCTAATTGACGAAATCTCCGACATATTCGTGCTAAACTAATTAGCAGTCCTTCTGGACGAAATCGACACCCTGGATGGCGCGCCGTACATAGCTGAGAAGTACATGCGGTCCAGTGGTTTGAATTCGGGCACCCCAGATTGCGCAGCCGTACAATGCTGAGAAGTACAGGCGGATCTGGTCAAGGGAGGCAGCGGTACAACATTATTGGCGCAGCATCGACAGGATTCCGAGAACCTCAACATCGGACGACGAGTTCACTACAGGTTGGTGGTGAGAGCTCGTTTTATTTTAATTTCATGTACTCCCTTAAAGTTACTAGTGTATAAATTCTTAATTTCCGTTTTGGTTGGTAAGCGATTTTGTTTTTGATGTAATTTCGGTGTTTCCGGTGGATGTTTAAAAATTTTTGTTTAAGAATCGGTTGACAATGAAAATATTGTGATTCTTTTTTTTTCCAGGAAACAGAAATTTATCAACTTTTAAAATTTTGGGGCTGAAAAAGTTCAAACTTACCAATCGAAACAGGAAGTCGATTTATCGTATTATATTTATGGTTACTAACTCAACCAGTTTTAGACTTAATGAAAACAAAGTTAAGTTTAGTATTTAATTAATCCAGAGTGGTATTAATTGTTGTTGGCTTGCGAGGCCAGTAAATTGCATTAAGAACACGAGAGATACTGCTGAAATTGAGTATACATTAAGTTGTTCTGTCCCCATAAAGCGGGAAATAAAATAATAATTAAAAAAAAAAAAGGTAAAAATAAATAGTGTGTTATTAATTTACATGCATAAAAGATTAAGTGTATTGCAAAAAATACATTAAGAATAAGTTGCGTATTCTGTATTAAAACTACGTGTTAGTTTTGCTTTGCCCAAAATGGCGCTGAGATGTTGAGAAATATTTTATTCGAACACGCGTGTAAGGTGGAAAAAAAAAATCCTTGATATATTTCTCGTTGGAAGTTGTGTTTTTTTTACAGGGTTGCTAACGATTCAAATAATCGAGCCCGTGGACCGAATTTGCAATATGGCTTAGCTGAAAATAAAAAAATAAAGGATTAAAAAAAAAAGAGAGAATCTTTATTTTGTGTGGGCAGGTGTTTTATGAGTGTTTTATGCAACTAAAACATTTATTCTGGGAGAACAGCTATAGCCTGTTCCTGTCGTTATTTTCGTATTGTGATGTTTAAAAGATATATTTGGTGAACATTAACAATTGTTCTCAGTAAAAGTCTTGTTATCGATAATCTTTGTGAAACTTTTACCTTGTTTTGTTCTTGTTGCGATTACATTTTGTTATTGAATGCGAATATAACGTTTATTTAGGGTGATTTATTTTTCTTCTCAAAAAGTGTAGTTATTGTTCTAGTGATTTCTCTTTTAAAAGATGTGATACACATGTTAATGGTTATTTAGAAATATTAACCTTTTGAGTACTTTATGTAAAATTGAATAAAGTTAATTCATGTGTGAAATTAAGATTTATGAGATATTATTACATAAACTGCCACTATTTTAACTAATTAAAAAAAAAGTTTAATTAGTTATTTGTTTAATGATGTGTTAATTAGATTTTGGGTATACTAAAGAGTTTATAACTATAGTCATTACTGTTTAATACTGATGTGTATTATTTTTGATCATAACTACCCTTTTGATCTTGCGAATTTTTTTTGAACACTTAAAAAAAAAATGTTGTCTAACTCCTAATACGTATAAGTCATATTCGTATTTAAGATCTTAGAATTGTGGATAGGATAGTGTTAGGACAGTTCATTTTGTGGTTGGCCAAATTTTCGAATACAGTGTAATTATGGCATTTATGTTGAAAACAAAAAGGTGTGATTTAATTAACTTAGCTATTGAGATGGGTGTGCAGCATGGGGCCAGTGACACGCGGCCGAAACTAAAGGCACTCATAACTGCTAGTGCTGATTACAAGGAAGAAGAAGCAAAAGACATTCTCCAACAGATAATCGCTGACCGCTGTGAGGCTGAAGAAGCAGCAGAAAAGGCGTTGGCCAAACAAGAGGCTAAAGAAGCAGAAGAGAAGGCGTGGGCCAAAGAACAAGAGGAGCGAGCATTCGAGTTAGAGAAATTGAAAATCCAGGCAGAAGCAAACGCAAGGGAAACAACAGTTTCTAATAGGAAAAATGAAGACTTCGTGGGCCCCAAATGGGAATTGCGTAAACTAATTCCAAGTTTCGATTTAAAGGAAGACGACATGGGCTTGTTTTTGAACATTTTCGAAAGACAATTGAAATTCATGAAGATACCGGAACATCAATGGGTACCTTACCTCATTGGAGCCTTGCCTGCGGAAGTGACAAAACTGATTGCCAGAGAATCAGAAGAAGAGGTGAACGATTACAATCACCTTAAGGACATGCTTCTGAGACGTTTTAAACTTAGTGCCGAGAAATTTAGACAGCTATTTTGTTACCATCGGAAAAAACCTGAAGGGACGTGGAGAGACTACTACTTCGAGTTAAGAGGGTATTTTGAAGGATGGTTGTCCGAACTCAACATACAGAACTTTGATCAACTAAAGGACTTGATCATCGCGGACCAACTGAAGCGCAAGTCGGGCCCAGAACTGAAAGATCACTATTTGGATGAGTGGGTGGAATGCAACGACCCAGGTGAGCTCGCAGATAAATTTGAGACATTTGAGAATCTGCGGAGCAGCATGAGAAGAGGTTCCAACCCTGACTACAAGGGGAGAAATTTTCATAACCCAAAGGATAAAACATTTATCCCCCAGAGGCGAAATGAAAATGGACCAGAAGCAAGGCGCGAAAACACGAGGTTCTACGACCGGGCTCCTGACAAAAATGGCCAGGAAGGACGGAAGAAATTGCAGTGTTTTTTTTGCGGATCATATGAACCTTTACGGAACAAATGCCCTAGACTAGGACAAAGAACTCAAACAGCAGCTAATAGAGTAGACGTCCAACCCTTGCCCGCAGAGGAGGAGGAACCTCACATCTTGACAGCTAGAGTTTCCGTGCCCGTCACTACCCCCATTATCCACAAGAAGAAAATCAATGTACTTGAAAAAATAAGTCTAAAATGTGGAACAAACGTGATTGAGGGGATCGTGGACACTGGAGCCCAGATATCCGTCATTCGATCAGACTTGATACCCGATTTATTATGCGATGGAGAAGGGAAGATTAAACTCATTTCGGCTTTTGGAGAAACAGAGTTGGCCCAACTCAAGGTGATCCACATGAAAGTAAACGATGGACGTCATGGTGAAATACCAGTCACGTGTGCAGTTTCAAAGAAACTGGTCAGTGAGATGTTGGTGAGTAGGTCAACATTTGAAGCCTTGAACTCAAACATGGAGCTGTTTGGCAGTGGGTTTACTCTAGGGAAAACTGAAGTCGAAGAGGAAGCTGCCGGAAAAGCATTATCACAGAAGAGCTTTCGAGAAATAGGAAACCAACTTTCCAAGTTACCAGATGGTGTAGATCCTGAGAGACAAGCTCGAGTTAAAGTTGAGAAGCAAAAGAAAGATTTAAAAGAGGAACTGAAAGCACCTAGAACTGAGTTGCTGGATTCAAAAGAAAGCGCAGCAGCTCAGGAAGACCTCCTGACCGAAAGAGAACAAGAATTGACCATGCTCAAAAAGACCTTAGAAGACGAAACAGCTTCCCATGAAACCCAAATTGGTGACATAAGACTAAAGCATAACGATGAAATAGAAAACCTTAAAGAACAATTGCATTTATTGGGAAAGACTAAAACTGCTCTAGAAAAGGCTAACTATAAACTGGAAGTTGAAAAGTCTGAGTTGGCCGATGAAGTGAATGCCTTGTCTACATCCAGGCAAGATTCTGAAAGGAAGAGAGAGCAGTTAGAGTTGCAGTTGCAAGACATGGCTGCAAAATTATCTGATTTGGATAAGGCCAAAAATGATTATGCTGAAAAAGCTCAGAAACTACAGACTGAGCTCGTCACAGTATCAGCCCAGACTGAGGAACTTGAGACCGGAGCCGGTGCTGACATCAGGCAAGCTGGTACGCTGGAGTCCCAATTGGAAGAATCCCAAGACCTAGCCGAAGAAACACGCCAGAAGCTAGCTTTTCGACCTCGCTTTCGTCAGCTTGAATCAGGAAAAGATACTCTGAGAGATCAGTTGAGTGAGGAAGAATTGACTAAGAGACCAAACGAGACTGAAATTCGTGACTTAAGAGACTCGAGTGAGTCGACCGACATACTGATTAACGAGAACAATCACAAATTGTATAATGACGAATTAAGTGCGTTTCGAAACCGCATTAGAAAAAAAGTTGTGCACAAACAGTTGCGTCTAACTAGACAAAGTGTAATTAAGCAGAATAACAGTGTATTGTGAGGTGACTTAGAAAGACTCGAACACTTAGCCCTTATATATGCAGTGTTACCTCAAAGGGACCGGTGAGAGTAGCAGATAACTAATTTAAAATTGACGTGTATTAAAGTTCCAGGGAAAAGGGAAAATTTATATATTTTGTGTACGAAACCAAAATAGGAGAAAGTGTAGTTTTTTTTATATATATATTTGCAAACATGCCTTAAAATTGTATTTCATTTATATACCTTTATCAATCTCATAGTTATATCCATATATATATATTGATTTCTATTTTGGAGTACATGAAAATATTGTGTATTTCGTGTTTTCTTTTCCCTTAGCATTTTATTTTGAGCTCTCACCCCACCTAAAACAAACTGTTGAACTGATAATATGAACTATTGAACTGATTATACGCATATTCACTAAGGTGAAGTATGCGCTTCCTTAGGGGGGAGGTGTAAAACCCGGTCGCCAAATCGGGCAATACGCGCGCCAGACTTGGCCCGCGACACGGACAAAAAGGTGAGCACCTGGTGCTTGGACAGAAAGTAACGAACTCTTGAAAGAGATAGACAAGTTTGGTGTACGTGGTTGAGCGGCCATGTTGGCTTTTTCCTTTACATTATAATATTATTCTATAAATATCTGTAACTTTAAAATGATCACTTACAAGTTCAATTAAACGAACTATCTTCAGTTATGTCTCTGTCTCCTAATTGACGAAATCTCCGACATATTCGTGCTAAACTAATTAGCAGTCCTTCTGGACGAAATCGACACCCTGGATGGCGCGCCGTACATAGCTGAGAAGTACATGCGGTCCAGTGGTTTGAATTCGGGCACCCCAGATTGCGCAGCCGTACAATGCTGAGAAGTACAGGCGGATCTGGTCAAGGGAGGCAGCGGTACAACTTTATTACAGGTTTCTGTTCCAAACAGCAGAAAAGGTATCTTCTGCGATGAATCCACTGGCAGTTATCGTCCGTATATTCCTCCGAGATTTCGACAGCAGATATTTTCATCGATCCACTCTCTTTCTCACCCGGGCGTTAAAAGTACCAAGAAGCTGATTACGAAACGGTTCATTTGGACTAACATCAATAAGGATTGCTCTAACTGGAGTAGAGCATGCTTGGAATGCCAAAAATCTAAGGTTCAGCGACATACCCAATCGGCTCTTTCAAACTTTTCTGTGCCTCCCGAACGATTCCAGCAAATTCACATTGACATAGTTGGCCCCTTACCGCCATGTCGAGGCTTCAGATACCTATTGACGATGATTGATCGTTTCTCGAGATGGGTTGAAGCGATTCCAATGGAAGACCAAACAGCAGAGACTGTTGCAAAGGGGCTGATATCAACATGGATAAGTCGTTTCGGAATTCCACAACGTATTACGTCTGACCAGGGAAGACAATTTGAAAGCCATCTATTTTCCTCCTTAAGTAAATACCTTGGTTTTCAGACCTCACGAACGACTGCGTACCACCCTCAGGCCAATGGACTGATAGAAAGACAACATAGAAGTATTAAAGCCGGTCTACGATGCCATTTGCAAAATAGTACAACGTGGGTAGATGCTTTGCCGTTGGTTCTTCTTGGATTGCGCACCACACTGAAAGAAGATATTGGCTACTCTTCAGCGGAATTACTCTATGGAAGTCCTCTTTGTTTACCTGGAGAATTTGTTGCCGAAACTCCCGGAGTTACGCACTCAGAGTTCGTACAGGCACTCCAAAAGGAAATACGTAAATTGAAACCCTCAAAAACGACTACTCATGGCAAAAAGCCAGTTTTCGTGTCGAAAGAGCTTTCGAATTGCTCTCATGTGTTTGTATACGACAATGCTCCTGTATCTTCCCTGCAACCAGTTTATCGGGGCCCCTTCGTCGTTAAAGAGAGAGCATCCAAGTATTTCGATATTGAAATCAAAGGTATAGTCAAAAGAATATCAATCGATAGATTGAAGCCTTGCTTTACGCTGCACGAAAACTCAGAAGAGTCTGGGACGGATGCTTCATCATCTGACGTCAGAGTTCCTCCTCCCACTCATTTTTCCAAGAAGTCGGACGAATTGCCGCCTGAAGACAGAAGCTATACGACGCGCAGGGGTAGAAAGGTCAGGTTCCCGAAACATCTAGAACATTACGTACCGTAATCGCTGTGGCTGGGAGGGGAGTGTGTAGCGGTGTGATATTTACTACTCTCGTGTGGCAACACATTGGCTTTGTAGTTGGAGATCTGTGTTCTACCAAATAAATCGCTACTTCCTCTGTCGCTAGAAATGTTTCATTATTTATTGATTTAAGTCATTAAACATCGAAACTAGATAAGTACCAAGTCTCCCTCTTCAGAACAAAAGGGGCGATTTTACCCATCTACTTTATATATAGCAAATGCTATATAAAGTTATTGCATTTACGAAAGAAAATCCGTAAAAATAGCTATATGCTTAAAATCGAACTAAAAGCTGTGATAAATGATTTTTTCCCCCTGAGATATAGAAATCAATCTTATGTGGAATTGGCTCTAAGTAACAATTTTCGTTTAAAAAAACGACTTTTCAACATATTTGTATCGAAAAAATAGATTGAAAATCAAAATATCGTGCTCGTAAATAAATAAACAACAACTTGGCGCAATATGGCTTGAAGATTTGGCTTCAACCAAAACAGAACCATGACGTCAGTGTAGCGTCAGTCACCGATTCTCCTGATTGGTTGTTGGGGACAAGTTGGCCAACTCTGTCGCGATGAAACGACTGAGTTGCCCCAACTTAGAGCCAACGCCTACGTCATAGCACGCGGCAATTCTACCAATCAGGTTTGGAGCAATGGGGGGAAAGAAGTTGGCGTTGGCGGTTGGGTTGGTGAAAACTGCTCGTGTGATATGGCCTTTAGACTCGTCTATTAGCAGATTCGTTCAGAAATTAATACATTTAACCAAGCGTATATAGTATTTACATTGACAATTGCATCTATATGTTAATATTTAAAATTAAACGTCAGTTGAGTATTTTTCTAATTACTTCTTGTTGAATTATTTCCAGAATATTTTCTGTTTGGAAGGTTTTCAGCTGTCCCACCACTCCATTGTCATTGCGCACGCCGCATATGATCTTTGGAATTCCGGCGAGGAATGATTGTAACCACCATTTAAATAAAGTTGGTCTAAAATAAAGAAGTGTTTTAAGTGCATATTGTCAACTTTTTGAATCATTTTTTTAAGGAAGCTGCGAAAGTGCTTATTTATATGCATTTGGACATTCCAAGTAATCGGCATTATTCTGCTTTCTTCGCAAAAAAGCGTAACTTTTACGGAAATTTTCTTTATTTTTAACGATTTAAAAAAAACTCTAAACTTCCTTTACGTTCGCCGTTTTCTTAATCTCGTTTATAGTTTACAACCGTTTTCATCAAAACTTGTTCTCAAAGACATGTCGTTTGCCTTTAAAATATTGCTTCCTCTGGTTTCGATCCGTCGAGAGAATATGTCACCGTGTGGGTGAGACGCTTTTCTTATAATTTAAAAGGATACATGTCCGAGTTGCACCTGACACAAAACCTTTTTTTTTTTTTTTCAGTTTGAAAAAGTATGAATAATTTATGGAACAAAACTGTATTTTAACTCGAGAATTTTGAGCATTTATTTACGAAAGTTTCAAAAGTTCTACAGTTATTTTCCATTACATCAATTACCATTTTAAAACCGTAAATTTGATTTACCGATTTGTAAAACCGATTTTTTAATGTAGTCAGGGCCGTAACTTATAGGGGAGGAAGGGGGGGAGCCTCCCCCAATAATTTTACAAAGGGCGCCATTTTGGGCGCCGTCAGGCGCCCAAAAAGGCGCCTCGTTTAATTTTTTAACAATTAACTTTTTAACAATAATATGTAATTGTTAATTTATTTCCCCTCAATAGCTTTTCAGGGGGCTATTTTCGCCCAAAATGGCACCATGTGAAGTGAATGGCACCCTGTCTAAGATTTTATAATAAACAACAGAAGCTTGAACTGGTATAAAGAACATACTGATATTTTTATTTAAAAAATAACGGAAATCTTTCAACCCCCTCCTGAAAAAAGCTTTGTACTCTCTCAACAGACGACTTTTTCGCTCGGTCACTCTCTGCGGGGGTTCAATTATGTCCCCTTATTATAACCCCCTCAAGGAGGCATTCTGAGTATGGGATTTCGTAAGACTTTCTTTGAACGGTGACGATTTCTCTTGAAGTATCCTTTTTTGGTGGTGACCACTGATTACGGACAATGGGCTAATATTGTTGGGCTATCTTTGTCTGTCTGCACGCAAGTATGTGCTTGTTTTCCCATTCCTAGTAAAAGATATCATTTAGATGAAAGAGGGGGGGGGGGGGGACTGTATCTTCGAACCAAAAGGTCACCCAAATAGAAGCCATAAACACACGGGGGTCCAATTTAATTACTCTTCTTGCCCTCTAGTGGGGAAAAAACTCAGCCTATGTCCGATATGGTCAGTTGTAAAATAAAATTGTCGTTGGCTGATGTTCTTATACGTCTATTGATTTTTTGTTTTGTTTTTGCTTCCTTTGCACATGGATTTGGGGTTGGCTTTTTAACGTATTTACGTGTTTATGAGAGTAAGCTAATCTTATCCACTTTTTCTGTTGCTTTTCCAATGCTTATAATTTTCGAAACCTTAGGCATTTCATAATAAGTGTTTTATTTTTGTTGGGAATAAAATTTAGGTAAGAAATTACTATTTACTCATTTTATTATCATTATATAAGTTACTTATTAAATGTATCATTTTAGGGAGTTAAATTGTATCAATTTTCTTTAAAAATATGAAAATAATCCAAATGAGAGAATAAAGAAAACTCATTTTATAATTATAAATAGGAAATGACAAATGTAACTTTTACAATTAAATTGCGTGCAAAGCTACTTTTCGATAATTTCATGAAGCAATAATGTTTTCTTTTTGCATGATTGCACAGATATATATTGTACAGATTAATATGCATTGTTACTATAAAAATTGTATAAAGGATCAATTAATTTGGAATCTAACTCGATTCTATCGAATACTCTATTGCAAGGTACTTTTATAAGGCCAATAATTTGTATGTTTAAATTTATCATAACTAATTCAGTGTTGTTATTTTAAATTAGGTTAATTCATTTTTACCTAATTTACAAATTAATTGTTAAACAATTAAATTAGTCATAAATAATTCTTTAATTTGTAATTAAAACATTATTTCGTTAGTAATTAATAATGATGCAATTAGTAATTAATAATGATGTAAGTAGTTAATAATTATTTAATTAGTAATTAAAAATGATTCAATTAGTAATTAATAACAATTAATTACTTTCATTAGAAAGTTAAATTAATGCATAAGTACTAATTAATGTAATTAGCCGTTAATAATGATTAATAACTGACTCCAAAAAAAATGTAAGAGGGCGCCAAAACGTGGTCCTCCCCCCCCCCCCCCCCCCCCAATAAAATGTCCAAGTTACGTCCCTGAATGTAGTCGACAGGGCCTTATAAAGCCTAATTAGCGTTGCTACACCCTTCCTCCCTTTCCAAGTTCTATACCAATTGTGCATTTTTTCATGTTTTGCAAAACATTTAACTATCTGCATCATGGACTATAGCACTTTTACCTTTATTTTAATTTATACATTACCTGTAAAATCGTCCTTTATCGGAATTATGTCTTGTTGTTTTCAACTCTACATAGCAGTCTGTTTGTTTTAAGTTGACATTGAAGTATGCATATTCTTGGGTTATGGCCGGATCCTTTCCATCTACTTCTGCAGAGCAGAGCAGATGGTATTCATTCAGTTGCCCCTTTAGCACGACGTAATATCCTTCGTTTTCATTCACAGGAACTGAAGTGTTTGGCATAGAATTGGGAGCACCTTAGATGGTGAAGATGATACGGTAAAAAATTATTGATTTTTTATGTAAACTTAGATAAGTCATATGAAGGTTAGGACTAACCTACTTACACAGAAATATTGTTGGAAAACTATTACATATATTGATACATAATTACCGTCTATTACCCCGTCATTTTTTTTTTTTTTTTTTTTTTTTTTTGACGAGCCAAGATGGTGCAGTGCCTGCAATGACAGCTTCACCGGCAGAAAACGTTGTCGACTCCGCATTTTTTTCTACCTCCGTAGCTTATTCCGATTCCCGATTACCTGCCTCTTTGCATTGATATCTGCTTGAGTCAACTTTCGGATGATGAGAAGGAGTTTTCGAGGCTATTGTTCATACATTGATACACATTATACATATTTTGGTTTCTTGAACTTAGTGTGGTTATTATGCACAAGAGAGTAAGAAACGACAATACCATCAATCTAAATTGTTTTTTACTAACAGTTTTGATAAGTTTTAACCATGAATCATTGAATATATTTTTGTTATATTGTAATCTTAACACTTACCAGAAGTCATGTGTTGTTCAAATTTAGCTCCCCACGTAGTCATGACTTTATCTCTCTCCGTTTCGTTTTTTCTGTCCATTATTTGATTATCTGTTTCGAATGAGCACATGTATATTGTGGACTTAAACTTGCATGCACAAAATGACCATTCGAAGCGTGAACCTTTTCGTGTTTTGAACAAATTTGTGCAGCAAATTTTCTGCAAAAGTCCTCTAGAGAATACAAAATCTATCTTCAGACTGAAAAAGGACGTATGAATCGGGTTAATGTTAATAAAAATACAAATATAATATAAATTTATGATCGCAATTATCAAGTCGTGGAATAATTAAATTCTTTAAGGACACGATGATCTGAGGATACTTCAAGTGTCTAATAGTGTCGCCTATCATATAATCAATGAATGGATGGCTATTAACCGTCGTGGATACTTGGGGAAGTTATTATTATTTTGACTCTAAACTATTAGACGGATTCTGATTGCCGAAAATTTCTTCCAAACACTCTGAGAAATTACACTTTCATTTTTGACGATTCATGAATCCTCAAACCTCATTTCGTTAATTTTGAGGTTTGTTTCGTCAAACTATCACGTAACTTTCGTGTAGATGCGAATCTTCACTGTTACGATCGTGATTTGATGATTTTGTATCTTGATTTTGATTAAACTGAATCTCATTGTTGTACTCACATGCTCAAAAATGACGAAATATTTCTTTAGATTAGACGACGTTCAAATCCTCATAAAAATGACGATTCGAATTTCCTCACTTTGAGGAAACGAAAACTCGGAGCATTTGCCAGTAACGGAATCGTCAAAATTAAGGAAAATTTCGTCGTTTTTGAGCATTCATTTTTGAGAGTGAACTATTTTATCTTTATTTAAAACAAAACTCTCGAAAACGCGTAAGAAAATCAGCAAATTTCAGCTTTGTTAAAAATGAACTCTCAAAAACTGAGTACTTGGATGTGCTCAATGGGGTTACTTGGTCAGATTTCTTAAGATCAAGATTGGATGTCTTAAGAGAAATAGCAAAATATTGGTAATTTTAATTTCCACTGTGAATTATCTGAAGATATGAGTATTTTTGTAGGGAATTTGGGATCTATTTTTTCCATCTATTGTTTTTGTCTGAATGCTTTTAACGTAAATGGCTGTTTCAGTTCTGTTTTCATTACATTTTAAAGGCTGTTTTGTATTTAAAAGCAAGTTTTATAATAATTGGTTGCTATTTTTATACAACGGCATGAATGCATACAATTTTAAAATTATTTCACATATTCGTTTGTACGACGTCGAAAGTTTAATTAAAAATATGAATTAGCTTAGTTGAAGTTTGAAATCTTAAATGATTTTTTTTGTTTGGCTTAAACTTTTAAATATGTAATATTAAATGCATTAGTTAGTTTATAATTTAAGCGATCAATGAATATTCTCCTTGGGGTTGGCCATTTCGCGAAGTGGTCAGATTAATTACAAATAATTTTAATTTAAAAACTTTTAATTGGAAATATTTTTTTATTACAAATAGTTTGTCATTAAAAATAATTTTAATTGAAAAATAATATTAAAAAATTGTAAACTCTCCAGAATTTTTTCTAGTTGCGTCTCAGGATGGCACACATGGATAACACACTGTGCTATGCCAGCGTGGATTTTCTCATCGTTATTAGTTCAAGCTCCTGTCAAGGATGAAGTGGCTAAAACTTTAACTAAAATTTAGTTTCGTTTTTAAAGTTACTCTCTTATTGAAGCATGATTATCTTTTTTTGAACTACACTTACTCGTTGGACTTTGGCGACAGAAAACCACGGTGAATTTCTTCCCGGTGGTTTAATATCCACTTTAGAATGTGCGTAAGATGCTTTCTATTTTCGAAATCCTTTTTAATTGCTTGAGGATAACCTACGTTTAGGTCCCAGCGAAGTTCTGGACTCAGATAAGCGTCCCAACCGGTCGGTGGCTTGTATATCCATTTCATCTGTCGATTATCATCATGGAATTCCTTTACACCGTCCACAGAATAGTGGCCGATTTCCGATGGTTTTCGAAAAGTTATTATCTTTCGATCGTTCAGTTTCACTTCTTTTTCGTGAAGTTGCCGATTCATAACAAGAAAAAGAAAGGACAGAATGCCTCTGCAAAACCAAACAAAAAAAAATCCTTACTCATTCAACTAAATAAAAGTCAATTGTAAAGTAATATGAAAACAACATAAGGTACATTATCGTTTAATGGCAGATATTTATAAATGATAAAAATATTTTAGATATAATGTCATACGGATAACAATTGTATCAATTTTATACGCATAAATGTTTTTTTTTAAATGACAGACGAAAAGGAATAAAGAGTAAAGACAAAGATAACTGTGCAACAGATACGAACATTCGATTGCTTTCACTTTACATTTTCTCCGTGTAAATGTCTGCTAGTGTCTTTTAAAAACAAAGTTCAAAAGGAAAAAAGTTGTTATTAAATTAAAACAAAATTATGCTTGATTTAAATGGAATACAGAACCTCAATATTTTAATTAAATGATATTTAATTAATTGTTTAATTTTCGACTGTTCGTCTTGCTTTAGCTTTCTTTGCTACGAATTTACAAAGGGGATTTATAAAAAAGGGTCTACTTGGAACAACCTTACACTTGAGCTACACGTGGGCCATTAGAGACTACTAAAGTGGGGTGATAGCTTTAAAATTTTTATACTAATTTTTTTTAAATAAACTTTGAAAATGACATGGCAAAGCAAAATAATATTTATGTAGAGCAAATTAAGTTACCCCCCCCCCAAAAAAAAGAATTAAAAAATTAAAGTTAGAATTTAAATTTTGAAATGAAAGTTCTAAGGGTATTCACATAGGGGGGTCATCGTTAATGGGTTAAGAAAAATTAAAACCATATTTAATTAATTTAAATTATACATAATAAATTCTAAATAATTTGTTATGCATAAATATTTAATTATTACAATTTATTAAACAAAATAAAGCTTAAAACAACTTCTTTATAATTAAGAAGAAAATTATCCAAAAAATTTTAAAATTAATTTCCATTTGTAAAACAAGTTACACAAAGATATAAAATAATGTATTAAATTATTTTCGCAGTTTTTAATTTTTAAAAAAATATTTATAAACTGGTTGGTTGTGTGAAAGTTATCACACTAGAACAGAATGGGTGTGGTTGTAGCTATATCGTTTTCTTCGCCAAATTAGCAAAAACGTGCCAAATGAGCTGCAAGGATTTAATGCGTGAAATTACGATGGCATTTATCCATGAATTTTATAGCGTATTTTCAATTTTGAATTTCAAGGAAATATAAGTAACGGGATTGTACACTCGAGCGGAAACAATAAACATAAGATTTGTCCTATGTATTACGGATTAAATGATACATATACTAGGATCGATTTGAATTTTTTTAGTCCGTGCGAAGAACGGGTATTTCGTATTTATTTGCAAGTTAAATATATAATTTAAATTAAATCATTCGTATTTGTATTTTTCATCCGAAAAAAGATTCACCTGTGATTAATAGAATTTTTAAGAAAATAATAACCCCCTGAATAAGACACGCACACAAGCACCAATAACGCAAAAAAGAAATCGAAATCCTCGAAATTCTTATTTGCGGTCAACCCACCAACTACCACCAATCGAGCCACAGACAATAATCTAAACAGACTGCGCATTTACGTAGGTGAATAGGGCGAAAAGCCTCCGCCCCCTGAGCGTAGTAACAAGTTTAGTCACTAGGAGCGCTACAAATCAGCTGCCTATTTTCAGCTCTATTTAGGAGCTTTAACGTAGCTAATAGCGCCTCGTAATTTAAAACCCTAGTCAAGTGATGAAATTTTTTACTTTTTTGCCTGGTTTGGAACGTTTTTAACTGCCTACTTTTAACCACCAAAACGGATTTTAACACAGCTATAAAAGTTTCGTAACCCATGTAATTTTCGCTTTTCTTAACGGACTGCGGCACTTGACCAGAGTTCTAAACTACGAGGCGTTATTGACTGTGTTAAAGCTCCAAAGGGTGGCTAGAAATAGACACCCGGAAATCATTACATTATTAATGGGCTTATTTCACGGGGGTCTGGCAACAGCTCCGCGGTCTAGTTTTCTTTTTTCTCGAATTACTTTTGTTTTTATTCGAAATTGTGTTTTCTAAGAATAAGTTAATTTAGTTATTTTTAAAAATTACAAAATCTTGCTCTACTGTTGGTTGTTTTAATCATTTATCAAGGAAAACTTGCATCGAAAGAAGTTTTAATTTTAACAACTATAATATTCTTAGAAAATTCGATTTGGCAAATAGAATGCAAAAGTAATTCGAGAAAAATGAAAACAAAATTGCAGAGCTGTTGCTAGTTCCCACGTGAAGCAGAGGTGTTGCTAGTTCCCACGTGAAACCCCCTGGTTATTTAATTTAAACAGTGAATATATTATTTATATATTTACTGAACATGATAACTATTGTTATAATGTTTTTATATATGATAAAAAAAATTAAAAACTTTATAAAAATCTAAGTAAATATGCAAACAGAAATTACCACAAAACATTGAAAAAGAATTTTAAACCTTTAATTTACAATTCCAAAATTTACATTTGTAAAAGGATTTTTTGAATAACCAAATTATACATATAAATTAACTTCAGGCATATATATATATTTGGCATATCAATTTAACTTTTTCAAATATTATTATAACATGTTTTTCAGAAGAAAGGAATCAGTAATAATGAGACTGCATGTCAAAATAATAAGTATGTAGATAAATTTACAATTAATTATCAAGTTTGAAAGACAATTAAATATTTACAAGTTTTTAATTAGGTGCTTACAAGTTTTGAAATGGTAAATATAGCTTTTCTTTAAATGGCTTTTCCTTGATACAAAAACATCAATTCTCTTGCTAATTATTTTATAACACAGCCAATTATAGTTTGTATAATATCAGAACATACAAGAAGCTAGAAATAATGCTGTTACAAATAAAGTGTTTGATTATAATTTTTTTTCCTCAAATAAATTAGAGTTTGCTTCTAGAGCAAGTAAAAATAAATCAATTTCTCTAAATAATCCAATGATTAAGGGGGAAAATATAAATATTAATTTATAAAATATAATAATAATTTACAGCCTACAAGTTCTGTAAGGAAAATAATTCACAATTTCTCATAAATTTATCAAAACATTGTTTAATCATTAGTTTATGTAGTGCTGGACTTTTGTAATCACAAACACACAATGTAAGAAAATAAATGCAAAATATTTTTTTAAATAAAATAAAGGAGATATATTTACAAAAAATAATAACCCAATAAAAAATAACTACCTATCCAAAAAAGTCAACTAAAGGAACATATGTTAACAACATCTCAATTCTAGAACAGCATCATAAAACCAATATATCTGTTAAGTATTTTTATATTAAGCTCTTAATAATCTAAAGCAAAATTTTATTAGTAGGTACCCACACTGTATGTTGCATTTTTTTACTCAGAGCAATATAGTATTTAAAAATAAATTTATAGATAGGAAGAGAGGCATGCAAGTAATTTTGTACAATTCAAGGAATAATTGTAATGGCCAAGTTGGTGTACTTGAGTAGGTGTTCCAACAAATCTGGTGTTATTTGGCCCCTTAGAGATACAGGTTATGGAATGAGTTTTCACACAAATAAGCCCATCTATTTCTTCATCCTATGTAGAAAAAGCCTTTCTAATATACATCACATCAAAATTATGAATAAAAATCCACAAAAATTTTAAAATGCTCATTAAACGAAGCGATTAATTTACAATATATTGTTATACCTTAAATTTTACTAGCCAAGATTTCAAATTAATTTTTAGTGAAATGAAATAGTAAGTTTTGAATCAAAAAGTTCCGATATTGTATGAAAATATCAGCTCTAACTATTAAATTAGTTTTTTTTAAAAAATAATAATAATTAGATGCTAAAAACACCTAGCATATGACATAAATTAAAAATTGAACAATTTAATGAATTTTGAAGAAGGAAGTGTCAAATTATTTTTGGAAACTAAATATATCCTGCCTGAAAAATTTATTATTTTAGGTGTAGAAATTCCTACAAATCTGGTGGTAACTGGTCCATTCATATAGATATTTAGAAGAGATCATTAGGGAGCACCTGAGTAGGCACCCAACACAACCATATCATATTTAACATGCACTCTCTCTACACCGGGACATTCGACTAACATTTTAAGCTGCACGGTCCGCTTCTAGGTCGGCAGTTAGGTCATTTGTTTAAAACATAGTTTTAAAAACTAACAGCAATAATATTATAACTCTATATATATCTTATTTAATAAAGGTACACGAAAGAAAAGTGTAACTCAGTTAGTCTATAACATTTAATTACTTTAAATAAAAAATTAATGACCGAAGACCAAAAAAAAACACAGATGTTTTAAGTGTGTTAAGCTACATATATCGAAACTTTTCACTACAAAAATAACCAACCATTCTTAAGTGATCGAGCATTTAGCTCTGATCAAGAAAACAAGAATATTTGAATAAATTAAACACTAACCTATCTTACCTTACCTTCAAAAACACTTACCTCTCAATATCCTTATGAACGTAAAACAGTTTCATAAAATACATTAAAAAATGTGTTTTGATGAGAAAAAAACACAACAAAAACATTTGTCTCCACTCCAGGCCTCTCTCGAGTCGCAATTTTCTTCTCCGCAATGCGCAATACATTACTTTTCAAAAGTAGCGCGCATTAATTTATCCAAGTTTGAGCATAATTAGTACAAGATGCGCGCGCTGCTTGGAGTCGCACGCAGTTTTCAACCAGTCACGTGATAATTAGTTCTAACTTTAGTCACTTGGTAGCGCGATCATTGGTTGCTTCGAAGTTTAGTCACTTGGTGGCGCGATCATTGGTTGGTTCGAAGTTTAGTCACTTGGTGGCGCGATCATTGGTTCGAAGTTTAGTCGCTGGATGGCTGGTGACGTCATTCTCTGAAAAAAAAAGTTCCGATTGGAATGTCTGTTTACGTTGATTGTCTGTGAATCGAGCGACGGCGTCTTTGGGGAAAGTCCGAAACGAAAAATTCGCCTAATTTGGCGAAAATTAGAGCATCATTGAGTGGTGAAAACAAAAACTATTTTAACTTAAATGAGAAACCAGCTATATTTTTTTTCTACAATCTACAGCATAAGTATGATTGTAAAAACGTTACAGCAAATCTCTAAACAAAAAACTCAATGCGCAGTAATTTTTAAAAATAACATATAGTACTTACTATTTATGGAGCCACTTACTATTTATGGAGCCAAAAAAAATGCTTTTGACGAAGAGTTACATGCTATAAAAACTGCATTTTTAATATGCTTCTTTTATGAATATATACCTCATGTCTGCCAGAAATTATCAATACATATCCAGCAATAAACTTATGCTAGCAAAACTGGTAAAAAGTTTCAATTAGTTAATATTAAATATATATTTTTTATTAGTCGAATTTATCTCATGATGCCATCTGGTGGCTTTGGCATGCCATGTGCGAGGGCTTGCGAACTGCCTTATGGGATACTGGTTAAAAAGTGGCTTCACCTTTTCCCCTGGGGCAGATCAACAACTTTCTAAACCTATGCCCCCCTAGTCCCCTACTGCCACCACCCCTATCGAGAAAACGTATTCATTAGTTTCGGTTTAAGTTATTAAATATGAGTGTGTGTGTGATAATATTTTTTGCCATTGAAATGATAGATGGCGCCACAATTTTTGGCATTTGCTTCATAGATTTAGAAAGTAGCAGATCTGCCCCTAAGGGGAAAGGTGAAGCCACTTGAGAATCAGTATCCCGAAAGGCAGTTCGCAAGCCATGCACATGGCATGCCCACTGAACTGAATTGAAACTCTGGAAGGAGTATCGAAACACTCGTCAAACGGGTCGGTGAAGCCCGGCAACCCTGTGAGAGCAACCCAACTTTTGCCGCCAATCCTATACTTTACCTGTTAAAATAGACATTTAAAAAAACTTTTTTAAGAATTTTTTAAGCTGAAAATTGATAGGTTATTGCTTTAGGAGGTTCTTTACATAATGAAGTTTCGGAAACATGTACTTTTAAAAAAATAGAATTGCAGGTACAATCTTTAAAACTTAAATTCCTTGGAGTACTATTCTTGGCGAGCGATTGGCGACATCCAGTTCAAACTGCAAGTCAAGTGTCTATTGTGATGGGCGAAATAAAGCCAAATATGGCACATATTCTCCCCAAAGCTGTTGCCAAGTGACCCAAAAAAAAGCTTCACCAGCTTTTGATGGGATGATTCTTCCAGAGTTTCAGTTCAGTTCAGTTCAGTGGGCATGCCATTCATAGATTTAGAAAGTAGCAGATATTCCAATCGATTGCGCAATCCCGTACAACGCGATACAAACCACGGATTGTGTGATATATCCACATTTTGCCATTTTCGCAATGCATCACGGGATATTGGTTAACAAAAAATGCTTAGAGACATGCAATAAAAACTGCAATTTTAATTTGCTTCTTTTATGAATATCTACCTCATGACCACCAGAAATTATCAGTATATATCCAGCTATAAACTTATGCTAGCAAAACCGGTAAAAAGTTTTGATTTGTTAATATTAAATATATATATTTTTTTAGTCGAATTACCTATGGTGCCATCTGGTGGCGTATGGCATTCCATGTGCTAGGGCTTGTGAACTGCCTTATGGGATACTAGTTCACAATGGCTTCACCTTTCCCCCTTTACGGTCAGATCTGCTACTTTCTAAATCTATGATACCATTCGCCACCAGATGGCACCATAAGATAATTCGACTAATGGCTATGTCCAGACGGCGACAATTAAAACAAAAACTTGGCGACCGCCAAACGAGGCAATAGCGAACGGTTTTTTCGCCAAATCGTAGGTTTTTTTCAAACGCATGCGTCTGGAGGATCTGTTTGGTCTGCCCAATGCCGGTGTTGTGCTAGAAAAGTGGAATGGGATGAAAATCGCTTGTTTTAAACTTTAAAGCGTGACCTTGATTTCAATATTGATACGAAAACATTAAATTTGGTTAGTAATATTAAAACGTAACAAATTTAATTGTTGGTTTATAACATAGATTTTTAACTTTTATAACACAATTAAATTGGATACTATCCGAGATTTTTTAATTAATTTATCTGGACCCGTATACGATCTCGGGTCTACAGAATAAGATCAAGAAGAGCTGACCACTAAGCCAGAGAGATAGGGTATAATACATTTATATTAAGAGTTAAATAAAAAAAAATCATTTTAATTAAAATTTAGATACATTAAAATATAAATGCTAGATTCGTAAATAGCTTCATGGGGCCAGTAGGTTCAGTTAGATTTTAAATTAACTCATAAGCTAAAAGTATTGGAGAGAAGGATATTTAACGAAGAATTATTGAAGGATATTTAACGTGCACTTCCGCCACACGGGGTATTATTCGTCGGACATTTTTGGCTGCACGTGTCGCTTATAGACCGGCAGCTATTTTGGCGATGCCCGGACCCGAACCTGGGACCTTCCGCATGCTAGGCGAATGCCTAATCGACTGGGCTCCCAAGCCCCTAGACACTTTCAAGTCTTTAAATATTTACATTTATCCACCATTATTTTATTTCGCTTTTTTGACAAACCAGTATCAAAATCATCAATCATATCAAACCAGTTTCATATCATATTGGACAAACGTTTTTGTCATAATGCATAAAAAACGCAAGAAAAAAATTAAACACATCAATTTAAATGGAGACATTTAAGGTTCTCAAAATGTAATTTAAATTCAATTGATTAAAAATAGTTTTATGCACTTCTACTTCAATTACCCTTTTTTATTTTTTCCCTTTTATTTTTTTTATTGACAATAGCAACCCTACAACAAATTAACATGGCTTTAAATAGGAAAAGTTGTCGGGATTTTCGATTGTCTCTGACAACTTTTTTCCGGGTTACTTGGCGAAAATGGAATTTTTAATTGCTTTTTTGGCTTTCGATTTGATTATTTGAAAATTTCCAATGATGAATTCGGTTTTTCTCTCAGAAGTTACTATAGCGCAAGACGCACCGAATCAGAGTATTCTCGTAGATATTTAAGGCATGCGTTAATAGCTAAAACACCGTGCGTCACAATTGAGGTGCAGTCACCGTGCGTCAATGTTTTCGTTGACGCACGGTGTATGAGTTGCGGTTGTCTCATCCTCCATTCGCGCGCATCACAATACAAATTGTATGGGGATCACGTGACACACCACGTGACATTTTTGTTTTTATTGTCGCCGTCTGGACATAGCCAATAAAACATATATATTCAAAATTTACTAATTAAAACTTTTTACCAGTTTTGCAAGAATAAGTTTATAGCTGAATATGTATTGATAATTTCTGATAGACATGAGGTATATATTCATAAAAGAAGCAGATTAAAAATGCAGTTTTAATTGCATGTAACCGGCAAAATGTGGATTCATCACACAATCGCGCGTTTGTATTGCGTTGTACGGGATTGCGCAATCGGCTACTTTCCAAATCTATGGATGTGAAATCGCAAGCACCTGACACTGATTTAGGGAAAATTTCTTTTTTTCCAATCAAATTGTTAATCTTGACCTTGTAAAAAATAGGCAAAGTTTAGCCGGTTATTGAGTAAGCTTTTTACCCACTCACCTATTTATCTAAAGGTAAATTAATTTAGCTTATTTGTACCTTTTTAATATAAAATGAAAATCTGGGGATCATTATTTACTTTAATGCGTAAACATAATCCTTATAGGTGAGATCCTACTTTGATGTTTTTCTCGGCCTAAAAACCTCTATATGTGAAATGTAATGTTTATTTTTGAAGTTTTTCTTAACAAAATAATTTTTTGTTTGCTTACTAACACTTTTACTGTAAAATTTTTTCTTTTTATTTGGTTTGATTTTTATTGCACTTTAATTACTTTTTTTAAGAGCTTGAAAATTCTACGTTGCCGTATATCTTAAGAGTTCTATAAAATATCAAGTGGAATATTTGTCACATTTTGAATTTTTGTTACTTGGCAACTCATAAATTGTCAAATCGACGCTGATCATTTGTATCAAAGTTGTTCTAATATAAAATAAATATTAAAAAAATCGCCTGATAAATATTCCATGAAAAGCTCAATGCCATAATAGATGGCTACTTCCTACAAGGAAGTGTTAAATTTACCTATTCCTCTTTTAAGGAATTTATTAATTTAAAGGCTTTGTAGAAGTAAATTGTGATTTACTAAAAAGTATGTTTTGCAAGTTATTTTTCAAATATTTATTTTTAAAAAAAATGTTTATTGAGGGGGCAATAATTTCATCTGTTTTAAGTAAAATTTGTTAAAGAAATTTTCTGGAATAACACTGTGTGTTTGTAAATCTGAAATTTTTCATTTAAAGATTTGTTTATTTTAACTTCCCATGCTTTTATGTTGCGTTGCTCAATCTATGCAGCCTGACCAAGGCTATTATTTTTTTTTTTTTGTCAGCCTTGTATACCTTTTTATTTGTCAGTGTTGTCCACTTTTCAAATAAAATAAAAAAAAGAAAATAAGGTTAAAAATGCCCTTGGTAATTGTTTTGATCTAAAAAGACCAGCTCTCTGTAAAAGACTTGTCATCTTAGACCGACGTTGTATGATAAGGATGACTTGACAAAAAAAAGGAGTAAATAGATAGCAGTGTTAAAAATAGATAGTATCTAGTGTGTCTAGAGATTTTGCAGTCATGAAATTACTTCACACTGTGCAACATGTTACTGACATTCGACTTATTAATAAGAGGAGATTTTGATATGTGTGTTTCTTTGTTTTCCTGATGTAAGTTGGCTATATACATTTTAAACCCCTTTCTTCTTTTTCACTTAAATTGTTTAAATCTTGAAGGGACAAAGAAACTGACTATACATATCAAGAAGTAAGAATCTTAAAGGGGTTTGATGTTGTAATAGAAAGTTGTTTTAATAGTTTTTTTTTACAAAATATTTTGCAAAATTTGGTTGTTGTGAAATCAAATGATTAAATTACTTCTCGGAGGTATTAATTTCCACATCAAATGGCCCAGCTCAAAATCTTCATTTCACAGAATGCGATATGGATTTTTTTCCAAAGTACTAGAGACCAATTTATTAAACTCGTATTTTTTCCAAATTTCAAGTATTTATGAAGTTGTGATGTTTTTTAAATGAAAAGTTAAGACTAACCTTTTTTCATTTAGCACTCCAATGAATGAAAATGGTGTTTTTCTAAAGAATGTAACTAAAAAGGGCAGCCTTGGAACAATTAGTCAATTTTTCTATAGAATATTATTACTCATAGTAACAGTTTGACTACACAGTTTTCCCAAACCATAACTTCCTTTATACGAAACTTGGAAGAATTGAAAAATATGGGTCTGATAAATCTGTCTCTAGTACTTTGGGGGAAAAATCAATCAAATTATGTAACATGAAGTTTTTAGAGCTGGCGATTTGACGTGGAATGACTTCTAAGCATTTTCCTCTACTATAGTCCATACGTTTACAACACAACTTGGCTGTCCCCACCATCTCGTGTGTCTTTCTAAAAAACGATACGAGTGTCAACCTACTGTAAAAGAGAACCCCCACATCCGTTCACCCCCACTGAGAAGCCACAGGGGGTCATCTGTGATATTCCTCGAGAGAGTTGATGGTTATGGTGCACTACCAACCTACTTTGTTTGAGGCCCTGTTGTGACGTTCATGGCAACTTCTCTCCAAACCCAAGTAGAGTATGGAAAAATGAAAACAGCTACCCTTGTGCAGTTTTCTGGAAAACTGTTCAAGTAAGCCCTGCTCTTCAAGTTTCTAAGCAGAAGCAAGAATGTGTTGTAATTGTAAGGACTAAAGAAAGAGTGTTGCTCTCATGCGGGCACATTACTGTTTCTATTTTTAATAATTTAATGACATTCTTTTGTTACTTTTCAGATTCTATCCAATCACCATACAAGCTGTCCCAATCCGAGGTATGGCGAGCAAAAAGGATTGGGGAAATCCCAAGGAGATCCGCATACCAGTTTCCTATGGTTCCATTGCTGCCAAGGCATGGGGAAATGAAAGTGACGAGCCTGTTTTAGCATTCCATGGTTGGCAAGACAATGCTGGAACCTACGATAAATTGATTCCGCTGTTAAACTCTGATTTGTACATCGTTGCAATTGATACCCCTGGACATGGGTTATCGTCTCACAAACCATATGGCTCGTTATATAATGTCCCGGAAACAGCGCTTGACTTTAAGAAAATTGTTGATTATTTGAAATGGGAAAGGTTTAGTATTATTGGCCACAGCATGGGAGGCCAGTTGTCCCTATTTTACGCTGGTATTTATCCAGAACAAGTAAAAAATCTTATTCTGCTAGATATTGTGAAGCCGCCATCTCGAAACGTTGACGAGCTGCCCAGGGAAATGAAAAATGGTATCAGTGAAATCATGGACATTGAGAAAAAGATGTCGAACCCTGTGCCTGTTTACAGCCCGGAAGAAGCGAAGAAACGCTTGATTGCAGGAATGTACTACGAAGTGACACCCGAATCCGCCGACATTCTCTTAAAACGCGGCTGTAAGCCTTCAGATTGTGGCAAAGGTGTGGTATTTACGAGGGATATTCGAGTAAAAGTTATGAATGATGTAGTGAAGTTTAGTCATGAAGACATGAAAGCCTATATGAAGCAATTAATTTGTAATATGTTAATCCTACTTGGAACAAAATCAGTGTTTAGACCACCTTCTCTCGACCAAAATGCAGATTTTTTGAATCTTTATAAAAACCGTTGCAAGTCTTTTTCTGTAGTGCAGGTTGAAGGAAATCACTTTGTACATTTGAATAATCCAGAGAGAATTGCTCATCATATTGATGCTTTCTTCAAAGCTAACTGTAATAATTTATCAAAGATATAAAACTCTGGATTAGTTTTTACTATCAAGATTTAATTTATTTTCATCTCGTATTTTTACATAATAAAATTATTAATGATTGAAATTTTAAATAAATTATATTTTACTACTTAATTCTTAAAGATTTCTTTTTTAAAATTATTATATCACAGAGTATATAATCATTTTAATGGATTAACGGGCGCAGGAAAAAGTTCTAATTAATATTGTAGTACAATTCTTTTATTGAGTTTTTTTAATTTTGGGCTTATTGGTGAATTTTAGCAAAAATATGTGGCTACTAACTGAAATATCAGTTTTCTGCAATACAGTTTGCATGTTTGAAGAATCACTGTAGCTCAATCCAGTGCCTCTCTTCACCACTTTAGGAATAAGGTCAGTGAGTACCAAAACCCAGGGACAAAGTTAGGAGACGAGAAAAACGCATTATAAATGTTAAAAGCCAAAATTCAATGGAAGGAAATCGTTAAGCTACAGTATTAGTTCAATTTAGATTCCAAATGAATGTAATTTTTAGCTAAAAAAAGTATTAGATTGAGCCCTAAACTAAAAATTTGACAATCGGGACACACGATGGTAAGGACTTTTCTGCATTGCTTTGTGTTCTAAATTTTTTTTGGAGTCTCTTTGCTTTAAAATTACGCTTTGCAATTATAAAAGGAGCAGTCTTTTAATATAATAAGAAAAAATGGTAAATAAATATTAATTTTTTCAAAAGTTATGCCCAAGGGACATAAAATTAAAAATTATGGTAGAATTGCCCATATAATTATAGTAAACCGGTTTTAGGATTTATGTTAGTTATAAGTTTCATAATCAAAACTCCAAAATCATTAATAATAAACCAATAATCAATTAATAATAAACTAGAATTTGAAATAATGAGTTTTTTTATGCATCTAGGGGAAATATTAAGGTAGTTTTTCCAAAATTTGTTTGTAATCTTTCACTCTAGTATACATGTCGTGTATGTTTTGTATATTTAAAAATGACAATAGTGGTACATTGGTTTAGTGTTTGTCACTGTTAGTAATGCTTCAATTTTATCAGCTATAAATATTTACATAAATTGTAAATGGGTTTAAAATTAAGGGACTCTGTGCTTATAGTATCTATGTAGTGCTTATAGTATCTATATGCTATAGTATCTATATTTATACTATTGAACAACGCTGCATTTTTTAGCTGTAATTACTCAATTTTATAAGTTTGATAACTGCTGGAGTTCAAGCTTATTAAGTTTTTTTTACCATGTTAGAATACTTTTTTTCAATAAAAAAATGTAGGTTTCGACATGCTAAAGATATCCGAACCCCACTTCCAAATTCAGTTCTATTTGTGGGATCTTAAAAATTCTTAGGAAAAAGTGCTTATTGGTGCTTAATTATTATCAGGAGTATGTAAAAGTACTTAATTTCAGAAATTAAACACTCAAATAATTCTCTCCCGAGCTACAAGAAATCTTGAAACTGTGACATCCACATCCTTTTCGGTTGAAATGACTGAATTTTGGACTAGTTTTTCTAGCAAGAATTAGCTGGTGTAAAGAAAAATAGTAAACCAATTTAATTTTTGAACAATTTGCATGGATCAAAATATGCCATCGGCTTAGACATACAGCTGAATAAGAGTGATTAAATAACGACTTAAGTAATCATTTTGCCTTATATGCAAATTTTTTTAATAATTTTAAATGTTGAATGTTTTTATTATGTATTGTGTAATTGCAGATTTGTTATAAGTGCTTATTTATTTTGAAATGGGTGCATTATTGTTATATATAGTGAACTTCTGCTGTGTACCTTGCATAAAAATAGTTCATTTTAATTATGATCCTCTTGTTTGCTTATCATAGTAACAATACATAGTAATGTTACTATATAAGGCCTAACTAATTAAAATAATATATACCATTGTGATATTTAATAAATGAGTGCAGTCTGTTTTGTTTAATAAAATCTTTAATTATTTATCTTTTTTGTTGTATATAAATTATTTTTGCTCATTACAGATTTAATTTTTTTCTTGTGCAACATAGAAACACCCAATCGAAGATACTATTAATTTACCTAAGTAAAAGTACAGTGCTTCAGTCTAGGTTCAAACTTTGTAACTGTTGAAATAGGTTAATAAAATGAGTATTTAATAGGTTTTTAGAGCCGAGTTATCTGGGATACTGAGGGTGACCAGGTGTATTGTATTTCGTACATTACAATATTTTAATGCCATATCCTACCTGTTTCAAAAAGATCCAATATACTTCAAAAGTCCTTGTTGTTATGCATGTTTAGCAAAATGTACTGCCCCCATTTGTAATAAAATCAAATTTTAAACATTTGGCTATAATAGTCTAAATCCTTTTAATTCATATGCTACTGGAGTATTTTTTTTTTTTGACGACTGTACTGCTATATATTTTATATTAAATAATCTGGTCACCCTAGAGTAGCCTGACTACATTGTTTTCAATGATTAAGTTTTTGACTATGAAATCTTCATTAGATTTTCGGAATTCATATTTTGTTACATTGTTTTGTTTGAAAAAAAATTATTAAAATCACTATTTGCAAATTTTTTCATGGCTAAATAGTTGAATATTAAACAACTGTACTATGATATGTAGCATGTCTGGTCACAATACCCCTAGGATAGATACTTTATAATTATATGCGTAAAAAATGACTCAAAATTTCTAAGAAAAGGAAGGTTAGGTTTCAATTATCGTCGCACTGGAGCTACACGAGGGCTATTTTAAGACAAGGAAGATGCAAGATTAGTAGTTTTGGAAAATCTGAGGTCTTTTTATTGTAAAAAATATCCATCGGACAATTCCTTATAAAATTAGTTTTCTAACTATGACTATTTTTTTTAAAAAAGAAATTAACAGTTAACATTCTTTGAAAGATAAACAGGGTGTGTAATTCTAAGAGTATTCCAGAATAAACATCCCAATTTTCCAGGTTCAGTCGAAATTACATTTTTGAACATCACATCTAAAGTTTTTTTTAGCTATGAAGAGGAACATGCTTGTGTAATTGAAAGTTAAGTTTTCAGTTAAATATCGGAATAAGATAACAATATAAAGTACACTAGAAAAGGATACTTTGGAAATAAAAAGGAGCTTCATTAATTGTCCATTTTATAGAATAAAATTATCATTCCCCTTTTTTTGTTTGTAGTTACTTTATTTTCAAATTCAAGGAGAGTGACTTTGTGGAAAGTTAAGAGCAGTGTTAAATGTATCCTTAATAGTAATGTAAATAAATACAGCTTTAATAAAAATGGAAATATATGTATACCTCTAAAATAGAAAAAGACATGGCCTATTAAAACTTCTTTTGCAATGTTGACATTTCTTATAGTTTTCTGCTTCTGAGTATGTGAAAAGGAAACAATCCTGGAGAAGACAATTTAATGGTATAAATTGAAATATATTTAAGAATTAAAAAATGTTAACTCGACAGATTTAACAGATTAAGTATGCGATATCAAATTACCTTAGTTCTACGGCCACAATAAAAAATTAACCTTGTATTAGATTAGATTCTGCCAAGATTCAGCAAAGAAACATTTTTTACTTGAATTTAACTCGTGTCTCAAGATTATACTTGACTCCCTTAACCTTCCTTTTTAAGAAATGCATAAGGTGGTTTTTATTGGCGACTTAAAAGCTGGGTCTAACTATTGGGGGGTTTATCAACTAGCCTAATTTATTGATGCCTCTGTACTACTTTTTAATGACCCGTTTCTGCCTGTTGAATGAATTATTTTTGCTTGTTTCAGTAAGCTATAAAGCACTTAAAATGTCCTAGCATTTATATATGTACTACATTTTAAACACAAAATTAAATAGAAATCTATAGTAATGGTTGAAATCCTTTCAATAAATTAAAAAATATGCAACGAAATTTACCTATTTTAATAAAAAAAAAAAACATTTGCCATATAAACTTTGAGCATGGGCTTGAAATTTACTGTTAGAAGAAATAAGGAGATTTAAAAGAAATATATATTTTCATACTGAGAAACTGTACTGTATTACCATCTAAAAATTCTGCTCACCTTTGCAATAAAAAAAGATAAAGATAACTTTAAAGAACTTTTATTATAGCTATTATAGCAAAATAGAAAGCAGTGCTCTTTGTGTCAAACAAATATCAGCACACATTTGCAAAAGCAAATGTTATTACATTCCATGTACATTCCTGTCACCAGATTTCTAAATTTTTTTTATAGCTTGGTTAATCAATCCTTTTTTAAAAGTAATAAGCATCAAATCACAGTTTGTTAAGTATATGAAAAACAAAAATTCATCTTCAATGCCTTGAGCTGTACAAATGCTCATATGAAACGAAAAATGAATGGAATAACATTAGGAAATTTTAGTAGATGCGAGGACAATCATAAGCAAAAACACACAAGATCTATTCCTTCATGGACTCTTCTGATGGTTCTTGACTGTGGCTGATCTGGGGGGCGTCTTCCTTCTTTTTGATTCCGGATAAAATGTCATCGATGCGCAGGAGCATGATTGCCGTCTCCACCGCCGTCTTGTAGGTCTGCAACTTAACGGCCAAGGGCTCCCACACGCCGTAATTCTTCATGTCGACCAGCTGACCGGTGGCACCGTCGATGCCCCAGCTGATGTTGCCAGCGGTGGCGTGCTTCGCCCGGAGGGCTGTGAGGGATCGGATGACGTCCCCGCCGCAATTCTGGATGATGGTGCGAGGGATGACCTCCAATGCTGCCGCCACCGCAGCATAGGGCTTCTGGGTTATTCCGGTGATGCTCTTCGACTTCTCCATGAGGCGCTGGCTGACGGCCATTTCGACAGCTCCACCGCCGGGGACGAGATACGGGTCGAGGAAGACATTACGGGCGACGCACATGGCGTCCTGGAGGCTTCGCTCGACGCTGGCTAAGATGTCCTTGCTGGCACCCCTAAGTAGGATGGTGCAGGCCTTGGGACTCTCGCACTCCACAACGAAGCAGAAGTACTCGTCGCCGATCTTCTCGATCTTGAAGAGGCCGGCCTTGGTGCCGATGTCCTCCTCCTTCAGCTCGTCCACTCTGTTGACCACGGTGGCACCACAGGCTCGGGCGATCCGGTTGTTGTCGGTCTTGCGGACCCTCCTGACAGCTGTGATGTTGGCCTTGACGAGATAGTGCTGGGCCAGGTCGCTGACACCCTTCTCGGTGAAGACGACGTCGGGCTTCAACTTGATGATGTCGGCGCAGATGTCCTGGATGTACTTCTCTTCCAGCTGCAAGATCTTGGTGAAGTCCTCCTCCCTTGAGACTTCGATTTCCGTCTGGCTCTCGCCCTTCTTGTACTCGAGATTGCAATCGAGGAGCATGATTCTTGGGTTCTTGATGTAGCGCCTCATCTTGGAGTGGACCACATCTTTGTTGAGCATGACACCATCCAGAACACGCGAATCTTCAATAGTTCCTCCAGGTATCTTTTCTACTTTGGCATACCGCTTGATGTCGATCTCGGCACGTCCATTGACTTCACATTGCACTGTTTTGACAGCATCAAGTGCAATCTGGCAGGCTTTCTCACCCCAGCTACCCATTACTTTGGTGCGAAGGCAGCCCATGATGATATTCAGCATTTCTTCGCTATTATCAACATCGATTGGGGCCGACACTTCGGTGTGGAGAATATTGATGGCATCTTCTAGGGCCAGACGATAACCATTGATGATCACTGTAGGATGCGTATTCTCTTCTAGAAAGGGCAGAGACTTGTGAAGTAACTCACCGGCTAATACTATTACGGAAGTGGTTCCATCACCTACTTCTTCATCTTGGGTGCGACTGATTTCGATCATGGTCTTGGCTGCAGGATGCTGAGCTGTGATCTCTCGCAAAATTGCATTTCCATCGTTTGTCATAACGACACCGCCCATAGGATCCAGAAGCATTTTTAGCATAGCCCTAGGACCGAGGCACGTGCGGATGACATCTGAGACGGCTTTTGCCGCTAGAACATTTTGCACTTGGACTTTCCGACCGGACTCTCTGTTGGTGTTTTGACTAAGAACTAAAATCGGAGTACCGCCCATTTGCATCATTTTGAAGCAGTTTAAAGTAGCAAAGTTTTCTATATAATATAAGAACAGTTTACGCTTGCTTTGGACAATGGCGGAGCAAAATGAGAAACAGTTACGGTTTCAGTATTGATCGTATTAAAAAAAAAGAAGAAAAATTAACATTAAAATCTTAAATGTTTATTTTTATCAATATAGTTCCTTAAGACTCACTTTTTAAAGCTGAATATATTTTCCGAGCTTAAAAAATGAAACAAAACATGGAGATATACATCATTTAAAAATTAATTGTAGTTATTTGTGACCAGATAATATAAATAACAAACCAGTAAGTACTTTTGAAGGAAAAAAAACCCAAACAGATGATGATGTACCAAGTTGAATTTGGCTGCTTTCTAATGATCTCATGACTTGGAAATTTAATTTTTCCGGAGTTGACATTCGTAGTTTTCTGATCAAAATACAAAAAAATATATATTTATTCAAATATGATTATTAGTCGCAGTTGTGCAAGGAGACTTTCGCTGCATCGGGAACATCTAACAGTGTTTCAAACACAAAATGTTTTTCACTCGTAAGTGTTTTTAAATGCATCATATTAATTTTAAAATTAGCATTTTAAATAGCTCTATTCGCAATTCACAGTTGGTATAAGTATTCCATTTTTTATGGGAATTAGAAATGTAATTATAATAATTAATAACAAAATTATTAAGTTGTCGAATTTTAAGTTAATTTAAAAAACATTATAATTTCGTTAGTGGGAACTCGATAAACCATAAGTTTTGCCATAACTTCAGCTGTCCCACCCCTCCCAACGTCCCAATCCTCCCTCTTCTCCCTTATATATTTGCTAGTTATATAAATAGAATGTTCTCCCATCCTGAGCAAAAAATGACTTCATTCATTCTCTAACTGGAGCAGTTATGTACTTGTAACAAACTGCCTTTTTTATAGGTTTCCCAAAGAATCAACAGTAATTAACATTCGGAGTTACTCAAATTCTGAAGGGGTTCTTGGAAACTATCCATCCAACGTTAAAGAGATAGAAATCCCTGTACCATATGGAAAACTTGCTGGAAAAGCTTGGGGTTCAGAAACGGCCATCCCAGTTCTGGCCTTACATGGTTGGCTGGACAACTGCGGTACTTTCGACAGGCTCTTACCACTTCTATCTGATCAGTTCTACTTTGTCGCGGTTGATGCTCCAGGACATGGAAAATCCTCCCATCTTCCTCCAGGGGGCTTATACACAGACTTGGGTATGATGCTTGACCTCAGGAAAGCAATAGATAACTTGGGGTGGAAGAAGTTTCATTTGTTGGGCCACAGCTTAGGTGGGGCTTTGGCCTTGCAGTTTTCAGCATTCTTTCCAGAATTGGTGGACAAATGCATTTCTCTCGATATCATGAAACCTTTTTCTGCCCCTGCAGATCAAGTGCCTTTCAAAAATATAAAAGCTGCCCACAAATTCCTGCAGTTGGAGAAGAAGCTTCTAAATCCCCCGCCAGTTTATACTGCAGAGAGTGTGCCTGCTAAATTGGTGAAAAGCATGCACAATGAAATATCTGAAGATGGTGCCAAGATATTGCTTAAGAGAGGGTCAAGACCGTCTGAAACTGGTAAAGGAATTATTTTTAGTCGAGATTTAAGGTGTCATCCGATAGAATACAAAAATATGGATAGCCATGAGGTTGTCAAGGCACTTATGACTCATTTAAAATGCAAACTGATGATAATTATGGCCAATTCTACCCATCGTCTTTATCAACCAGATACACCAGAAATTATCAAAAAGTTTGCCACTTTGTATAAAAATAGTGTGGAGCACTTTGTGTATGAACATGTTGAGGGAAATCATTTTGTACATTTGAATAATCCAGAGCGAATTGCACCAATGATTAATAAATTTCTTTTAGAATAATTTTTTTAAAGCAAAAAGTTATTTTTACTATTTATCAATTAAAACGTTGTATTTATCTGAGATGGTTCAAATAAATATCAGAAAAGTAATTAACTTGAAAGTTTGTTTTATAAATGTCCATCTTTTATATTGTAAACTGATAGCCATATTCGTAATTATTGATCATTCCTATCAATAATCATTCCTTTGAAAATATTTATTCGATGCCTGGCAGAAGTTTATTTCTCTATAATATAAAATTGTAATTGTCGACGCTTGAAAGCAACGTGACTTACGCGGCTTCAGCCAATCAGAAACGCTGAAAGTATAAGTGTGGCGGTGTGCTTGTTTTGTGCCGTGGCTGCTTCAGGTTGCGTTCCGTTTCTTTGGTAGAGATCGTTGCTTAGCGCTAGAGCTACGTGTTGCCCTGGAGCAGTCCCACGGAAACTAGCCAGATTGTACAGATGAGAATTCCTGCATTAGCAGGATCTTCATATTAGTCTTGCATGTTTGTTTGCGGAGCAAACAAATAGATATTCGATGCCTGGCAGCCTGGCTCGATGCCTGCGGAGTAAACAAATAGGAGTTGCGAAGCGATTCCCGGGGGTTGGCGAGCGGTAAGCAAGCAGGGGGCTTTGCCCCCTTGTTATAATAATCCTTTATTTTCTGAATTTTTAATTAAAATTAAAAAAATAACCTTTCTACTCGATCCTTTATGAGACCCTCCAGAGTTTCACCCTTTACGGGCGAAAAATATAAATTTGAGATATTTTCCCTTCGTCGCAAGTGGCACTACTCCGAAGATTTGCGGTATTTAGAGATGCTCTGGCCGTTGAACTAAAAGTCGTATCTTTTATGATATTAGAGACTCATCTGTATTTCTACTAGCCCTCAAACTCATTTGCGCTGCATAAGCTAAGGCTTCTGGAGTGGCTTTTGATTTATTCAGTTTTCCTTTGTTTTAACTTTTCGCTAATTTCGAGAAAATCGAATGAAGGTCGCCCTAAACTTTTGTTTGCAAAACATTACGAAAGAATTTCATCACATAGATTTAACCACTTATGAAAGCATTTAACCACAAAAAAATGATGCTTTTATTTTATGTACGGCGGTTCATATCATTGTTAATGTTTTTCAAACTGAGTTGGACTTTTTTTTATTATAAGTAAAAATTCATTCTGGATAACTTGTCGTTTTGACTTTTAAGTTCAACAAATTGCAATTTATTATTGAATTACAATTGAAAGCAACCTCGAAAATATTTCTTAGAGTTACCGCCTTCCCCCCCTTTTATCGATATGATTTATTAGGGAATCTAAATTGGAAAACTTTTTCGATAATGTTTCAGAGTTTACGAAACGTTATCATTTAATCGAGCACAATGCCCTTAACCCTGAGTTTGGCAGTAATACCCCTACATCAACATAAGGTTATTCTTAAAATATGGCAAGATTTTTTCTTGAATAACTTATAAAATTCAGTAAACTGATAGTGTTATTTCGAGAGTTATTTCAATGTTTAGGAAAAAAAAAGAGCCGTTGAACTCATTACTTGCACATTTGACCAATGAAAAATGTACAATAAAATTCTTCCAAAAATTCTATACAATTGAAATTAAACATACCACTTAATAGTCTTTTATTATATTCTCTAATTTCTTACAAAAACGTAAGCAACCTTTTGCGAGAAAACTTCGCATTGGAAATGAACTCTACTGCGAATTGCGAAGATCAGCTACCTGATGAAGTTATAAATTTGTCGGGGGAGGTAATATCTGATGCTCCAGATATCTTCACGTTAGCTGGAACATTATAAGAACATTCTTTTTTGCTTTAGTTTATGCCAAGGGTTTCTGCCACACTGTGGAGTGGTGGGACGAAAGAGAACACATATTGGGGCGGCAGCCTTGCCCGACACGGGGGCTCTCTTCCCCAACCCCCCCTCGCTGCTCCTGCAAAGCGATCTCAATTTTGACATACGGGAAGAAAAAAAAACAATTCAGTTTTCAGTGTGTGTTCCCCATTCCCTTTCCTTCAAGGAGAAAAGTGAAAACAAGATAGGAAGAACGAATCATTGAAATGAACGAGAACGAATCTTTTAAAAGAACGAGTCTGATCCATCTCTAATCTAATGGCGGAGCAAACAGAGTAAAATGTGAAACCAAAGAGTTAAAAGAAAAATTGCCATTACAATCCTAAATGTTTTTTTAATCGAATATATTTCTTGAAGACTCACCGGCGGCGCAACGGTTAGTAAGCTAGCCTTTGTAACTTCTGGGTCCGGACTCAAAACTCAGTAAGGTATGAATGTTTGTGTTTGTTATCAGTATTTGCAGAGAAGAAATTATAAAACAAGGACGACATGAAAGAATCTGTTGGGTTCGGAAAGTCCTATGGGTGGTCATTGCGCAGTTTCTCACGGGTACAGGTCCCTAGAGACTATTTCCCTCCCCTACAGGAACATGTCTAAATTGAGGAGGTGGCGAGCGATAGATGGCAGCATCTGTCACGTATGTGTGTGTTTAGTCTGTTCTTACTTGGTTTATAACATAGATTTAGAAAGTAGCAGATATGCCCATTGATTAAGCAATCCCATACAACGCAATACAAACCGCGGGATTGTGTGATGAATCCACATTTCGCCGTTTTCGCAATGCATCATGGGATACTGGTTAAAAAAAATGCTTTTGCTGAAGAGTTACATGCAACAAAAATTGCATTTTTAATATGGTCTGAAGAAAATTTATAGAAGAATATAAAAGTTCGGCCAGATTAATTAGTTCATTAAAACGAATTCGAAACCAAACCGATATTCCATTAATTTCAACAGATGGCGCTATTATCGGAATTTAACATACAGATGGCGCTACTGTCGAGCGTGAAATTTGGATGTTTGAGAAATATCGCTTCGTGAATCTATGCCGACTCGAAAATACAAACCAACCAAATATAAAATAACAAACCAGTAAGAACTTTAAAAGAGGAAGAAAATCAGATTTTATGATGCAACCTTGTAATAAATTGAATTCGACTGCAATCTTATGACTTGAATATATTTTTTTCGGAGTTGACCTTCGCAGATTTCTGATCCATATATGAAAAATTTATAGTTATTTAAATATGATTATCAGTCGCAGTTGTGCAAGGAGATTTTCGCAGCATTGGGCACATTCAAAAGTGTTTCAAGCACAAAATGTTTTTCACTCGTAAGTGTTTTTCAATGTATTTTATTTGTATTAATCGGAAAACTTTTAGTTAAAATAGCTCTATTCGCAATTTCGGAACAGTTGGTAAAAACATTCCTTGATTGGCTATGGAAAATAAAAAATTATTTAAAAGAAATTATTTAGTTGTTGAATGTGAAATTAACTATAAAAACAATCTAATCTTGTTAGTGGGAACTCGATAAACTCGTAAAAAGCTGTAAAAAACTCACACAAATAAAATATCCGCCCATCCCTAGCAAAAAGCTAACTATTTTCTTTTGGTATATAAAAGGTTTCAGTTTTACTGATCAGTCACCCTTTTCGCTATTTTTTTCACATTTGGTGATCAATAACTTTGTTTGGCAATTTAATCGGACACAGGAATGCATCTGCCATATTGAGTATTTTCTCATTTTGCTTCTCGCTCACCACGTTTAACATGGCTTACTAAAATGATGTTATGTCGCCACAATAGCAACTTTTGTAGCAATTTTTGGAAAATTCGCCAAAAGGATCTGTAAAGTAAATCTGAAACTGTAGAGGTTATGTACTTGAACAAATGGACTTTTTATAGGTTTCCCAAAGGATCAACAGTAACTAATCTCAGAAGCTACTCCAATGATGAAGGGGTTATTGGAAACAATCCATCCAACATCAAAGAGATAGAAATCCCTGTACCATATGGAAAACTTGCGGGAAAAGCGTGGGGTTCAGAAAAAGCCACCCCAGTACTGGCCTTACATGGTTGGCTGGACAACTGCGGTACTTTTGACAGGCTCTTACCACTTCTATCTGATCAGTTCTACTTTGTCACGGTAGATGCACCAGGACATGGAAAATCCTCCCACCTTCCTTCAGGGGGTTTATACACAGACTTGAGTATGGTGCTTGATATCAGGAAAGCCGTAGGTAACCTGGGGTGGAAGAAGTTTCATTTGTTGGGCCACAGCATGGGTGGGGCTTTGGCCTTGCAGTTTTCAGCGTTCTTTCCAGAGTTGGTGGACAAATGCATTTCTCTCGATATCATGAAGCCTTTTTCTGCCCCCGCAGATCAAGTGCATTTCATAAAAATGAACGCTGCCCACAAGTTGCTGCAGTTGGAGAAGAAGCTTCTGAATCCGGCCCCAGTTTATACTGCCGAGAGTGCACCTGCTAGATTGGTGAAGGGCATGCACAATGAAATATCTGAAGATGGTGCCAAGATATTACTCAAGAGAGGGTCAAGAGCGTCAGAATGTGGCAAAGGAATTGTTTTTAGTCGAGATTTGAGGTGTCATCCGATAGAATACATAAGTTTTGAAAGCCATGAGGTTGTCGAGACATTCATGACTCATTTAAAATGCAAGCTCATGATAATTATGGCCAATTCTACCCATCGCCTTTACCAACCAGAGACACCTGAGACTATTGAAAAGTTTGCCATTTTGTATAAAAATAGTGTGGAGCGCTTTGTTTATGAACGTGTTGAGGGAAATCATTTTGTACATTTGAATAATCCAGAGCGAATTGCACCATTGATTAATAAATTTCTTTTAGAATAAAATTTTTGTCATAAAAAATATTACTACTATTTAACAGTTAAAAATTAGTATTTATGTGTGATATCCAAATAAATATCAGAAAAGTATTTGTCTCAGAAATTTGTTTACCATATACATCATATACTGATAGCTATATTTCTTTACCTATTATGCTAGCTACCTACTTAACGAAATTTGTACATTTATGTTTAAATAACACTGATCACTTTTAACCCTTCTATGTTGTTGTGTTAAGTTTTCAATTATTGAAACTGATTTCAAGTGTATACTTTAGTGATAGTTTTTTCATTGAAATATTACCAAAAAAAGTATTAGTATAATAAATGACAGGAGACATATTTTTGTAGTACTCAATATTGTTTATATTTCAATCTTCCTTTCATCAACAAAAACTTATTAATTTCTTTGGTTTAAAAACTCAATAGAAGCCAGAAAAAACTGACAACAATAAATTTCCAAGCAAACTTTAATATTCATTTAATGACACCAGAAAGAAGAAAGGCTGATTGAACCCATGACCTAACCGACAGAACTAGTTAGGCACGATAATTAGATATAAAACATTTTTAGATCATTAATGAAGCATACAGTTTCAATACAGTACTTTTGTATCAATTTGAATATTAAAATTAGCATACGTTGTCATGAAACGAATAGATGGCATAATTCTTGAATTCAGATTGCTATTTTAACTGATTTTTTAAAAAAGCTATTGTATTTGATATAAGCATTATATTTTTCACCATTTTTTTAAAATTTTAATCTGTTAAAAACTAATATCAAACCATTGTACTGAAATACATTGCAGGTAGATTATAACTTGAATTTTATGAAACTAGAAATGGTGTTTGCAAATTTTATAGAAATTTCCTCGTATTGCTCCACAGAGCAGTTCAGTTACAACAAGCGAGAAAATTTGACATTAAAACTAATCTGGTCCATGCTGTTGTGGGCAGGTAAACTGTAGTGAGCACAATAATGATTTGGTCTATTTTTTTCTCTGAAATAAGTTTTTTTTAGTATGTTTTTTATAGGTCAGAGTAGTTGATGCTGACAACTATGGTCCGCATCAATAGACTAGTTACTGCAGTTTATCAGCCTATGGCAGCATGCTTACCTACAGCTGATATATATCACTAAGTATTAAAAGTTCTTGGAAAAAGCCAATTTTTCTGTTACTTTGATACTTACTGAAGTCCTCATAGCTAAACAAGTAGTAGCTTATAACAGTAACTATCATCTAGAATAGCTGTCACACAAGATTTATAACCTTATAATGAAATCAACAATTTCCAAATGAAATTGTTGACAATAGACCAATTCCAAAGTCATTTATATGAAATATTGTTCTTGAAATGCTCATAAAATTTCTCACAGTATGTATTATGTCAACATTTATTTAAAAGAATAAATTTCAAAATACTATGCTATAAAAAATGGATAGAAAGTTGACAGACTGGTAGTTAGATGCTCATCTGGATGTATAGATAGATGGCCAAAAAGTATAAAATATAGGTTTCCGATATCATACCTTTCCATAAAAAATTACACATAAACACACAATTGAAAATTTTTATTCACCAGTAAGCGCTTATAAAAGTGTGCTCCTGAATTAATATAATCTTTAAATTCTTCAGGAAGTTTGAAAATATAATTATTTTCACAATCTTAATATTTCATAGTGTATATTTGCATAAAGTAAATTGAATGAACAGAAGGTTTTTTTTAGAAAGTTTAAAATTTCCTTTTATTTACTAGTTTCCTAGTTTTTACTTATACTTTCCAAAATGAGTAAAATAAATGTTGGGGTATAAAGAATTAAAAAATTTTAGACAGATCAATCATTTTTTTTTTGTATTTCAATTTTTGGTTTTACTTTGTCTTAATTTTTCAATCAAAAGGAACTGAAATAAAGTAAAAATTAAACACACAGTTAAATGTCACTTTAATTTTAAGTATATTTACAAGTTCAAAATAAACAGCAGTACAAATTATTGGTAATTTTGGTTTTTTAGACGTATTGCTTTTAATTCTTCTGTTTTCAGACCTTCTTCTTCCAAGGTTTTCAAGAAAATCTGTACCTGCATTTGAAATAAACATTTTTTAGTCAGATTTCTAATGTGACTTAAAAAAAATTGCAAATTTGAATGAATTTGGAAAAATAATACTGACTAATAATTCAAATTGAAAAACAAAACATTTGTAGGGTAGACTAACCAGTGAGTGAACAGGCCGCAGTGAATGAACATTTGGTAAATATAATTAAAAAATAAGGATTGAAAATCATTCCACTAGATGGATTGGCAACTCTGACTTCCTCCCATGTATTAGGAAGCTATCTGACATATGGTTGGTTGTCCTGGTAATTATGTCCTGGTGTTTATTCACTGGCGAACGCAGCGCCTTAAATGTTCATTCACTGGTTAGTCTACCCTATACTAAAGAAAGGAAAAAAAAAGGATTTCTTATGTTTTAAACTTTAGTCAAAAAAGTAGTGTTAACTTTTCTAGAAAGAAAATTAATCTTAAAAAAAAACCAATAAGAGTTTATTAAAGGTTGCAGTTTAATGTTGTTAAAATTTTAACTGCTGGAACATAAATCCATAGAATAAAATATATGGCAAGTAAATTAATAAACATAAAAATAAACTTATAGTGGCCCTGTTTTAATTTTTTAAAAGATATTTTACTATGTTCTTAGATTTCTATTTTACTTAGTAAAATCATATTCATTTTGGTTTCAAAAGATTTTCTGGTAACTTTGGGACAATCATGCAACCCCATAAACAAAACTCTTTGATATGGTGTCTTGTTCAATGTTTGCAAACCAGACAATGCTTTTGTCTGCAAATTTAATACCTAAACTTATTTCAAGAAGCTTTTCATAAGAAGCTCTGGCAATTTCAACGATCTATTAAACAATATTTGTCATTTTTTAAACAAGTAAAGCAAATACTCATTTTAATTTATACAGGAAAACAAAATTTAAGGTCAAAATGAGCATTTTTGTACTTTTTATAGGCTAACAATTACAATTAAAGTCAAAAAGTTCCTTTCGGTTGAATTGTAAACAATTACCAAAAGGAAGTCATATAAAGTCATGTAAATTACTTTCTTGTCATTATAGGTCAAAAAAGAGTATTTAATAATTTAAAATTTGCTACTTAAAACTCATAACCAGAAGTATTTGTTGGCATAAAAACTATTAAGAAGCCTTTTTAGTGATTAAGATGAAAAAATAAAAGGATAAAAATTGACATACATAATAATAATAATAAATTAAACATAGGATAACAACAAATATTTTTTCTAAACCATATATAGAATTAATTCTTATCAAAGAAAAGGCAAAAAGGGGTTCAAAATTTGCAATATTGAAAACACAAATCATCCAATAAATACTATAGGGCTCTTACAAGTTTCAGACAAACTGAATCAGCATATAGTCTTTCTCAAAAGTTTATACAAAAAACATTTGTAGGCACAAAATCTCACTTAAAAGGAGTGTATGAAAAAGTAGCAATGGGGTTCAAGAAGACATTAATAATTGAAAAAATCCTGAATGACAAAAAATATAATGAAAAACAAGCTATTTGGAGAAGTAGTGCAAAAGTCCAGAGTAAATCAACTTAATGTATGTTTAATCATTTAATTTCCCATTTTCCTTACTTAATCATATTATTTGATCTAACAAGAAACACATTTTCCCATTTAATTTGTTATACTTCCACTGCACTTTTATACTAAGCAGTCAATGTAGCCATTTTAACATTTGTATAGAGAAATATTGCTTACATTGGCATAAACTTTACGTTAAGACCCTAATAAGATCAAAATCCATACTCAATGCCGACTGGCCATCAATTTGAAGTTTTGCCCAACTTTGTGGATTTGGATATATGTATTGGTTTATTTACTTGTTGAAACACAAAGTCTTTCTGCCTAATTCTCACATAAAAAAAATTGCCCTGTATTTACATTGGTACAATGCAGAGTTTATATTACCCTTAAAAATGTCAAAAATGTCTATCTTTTTAATTTTATAGGTACTGCACATGATGCAACTGCATAATTAAAATTAAAGGCTATTTAGAAAAGTAACCAGTCGGGCAACCTACTGTTTTTTTGAAAAATATTTAAATTCCAGGAGTCTAAGATCATTAGCTATTCCCAGGAAGTGTTGGAATAGTGAACTATGACTTTATTAAGGAATTCATTGCGTATTAGCTATATTAATTTTTTTAAGATTAAAAGTACATTTAACTATCGCCAGCAATTTAAAACTTTTATAAATACACATTTTTGACATTGTAACATTGCCAATTAATAGTATTGGGCAGCCTAATACCTTTTCAGTTGCTAACTCTCTTTCTGAAAATTCTTTGCTCACAAAGTATATTCCACTTTGTAAGCATCTCTGTGCCAGAACTCTTGCGACATTGACTAGGGCATTTCGGTCAATAGTACTGAAATAAAAGAAAGGATGTGTATAACTCTAACACATAATGTAAATATATGGTTGTATTATCTATTCTACTATCTACAGATAATATCATCTAACTTTCAAAATCTTAGTAAATTTTTTTGATAATCACAGAAAATCTATCAAATAAGGTAAATCTAATCTGCCCACCAACTTAGATTTGGGAAAGCAAAGAAAAAGAGCCATTGTGTTGAAAGATAATTAGTAAAAAATATATTACAACATTTAGTCAAATATTAACATATAATTTAGTCCCTTATTTGACAGACCAAAGCATTTTGGCTTAAGGGAACCTGGGGATCCTTGGCCCACCTTTAAATTTTAGTATTTAAAAATATTTTAGTATTTTCTCAATAGATGGTACTCAAAGCTACTGTTGTCAGCAGATAGACACCTTAGTTTCATTGAGCTACTTTTCAGCATTGAGGAAAAAATAAAATAAAGTTTCTCTTTCCAAAAAGTAAACATTTTCGACAAAATATGAAAGATTTTTTCAAACCAATTTAATAAAGTTTAAGTACGCCTTTATGGAGGCTTGCCTCCATTAAGGAAGGCATATTTAAAAGCCAAGCCTCTCTTAATGGAGGTTTGGCCAAAACTATAAATTAAGAAAAGAAAAAGGCATTATTTATATTATCACTATTATATCCTTGTTGCCAATAAAGTTTCCTTTTATATGTGCTATCATATGAAATTTTTAGTGTAAAAATAAAATTTATAAAAATGAAATTCTGAAAGCATGGCCAAGGCTCCATAGGCTCCCTTAATCTGTAGAACATAGAAATACTTGTATGGGCAGGAATAAATTATTTTTCAGATAGAAAATGAAGATCATATAATTTGCTGTATTCGAGGATATTTTAAACAAGACTTGATTGTCAAAGTGCCCTTTAGCTTCTGAGGGCTACACTTTCTTGCATGGTCATCACCACACAGTATTTATTTTCTTACTGCAAGTCATTTCGAATGTGAAATACATTTAAATAACAAATGGCATATAATTAAATCACATCAAGAGAGCTGAAACAATTAATAATTAATACTCAATATTAGTCTAACTGTTTACTTAGAAGTTTTAGTGACACTTGGTGTGTGTAGAAATGAATTTATATCTAGAATTTTAAAGGTTATTGCTTAAAAAGATCTAAAAAAAATGCTTACTACCTAATACTTTGAGGTTTATGTTTCCTTAAATGGGGCAACTTAGTTTTAAGCTTTTCTCCATAGTTTTTTTTATCATTAAATACTCATATTTTATTATATTTATTAGACTTTCTTTCAGCTTTTCAAAAACTCTCAAACTGTGCTTTTTACACTTAATGAATTGCTTTTAATTATTTTAAAGCCTATAAAAGTGTCTTTAAATAAGATCTAGTTTTGTCTTATACATCAAATTGCCTTTGAGAGACTGCTTTAAAGATGGGAAAAATTCCTGAAACATTGGGACTGCCAATTTTCCCACAATTTCTTTGTGAAATCTTAAAATAACATAGGTTTAGCAGACTAAAATAAGGCTGAATAAGGCTATTAGACTAGAATACGGCTTCTTAACAGATGGGTAAAATTTCAGACAAATTGGGACTCTGGCCATTTTTCCAGAATTTCTTTGTGAAATCTTAAAAATAACATAGGTTTTACAGAATAGAATAAGGTCCTCAACAACATATTAAGTATTGATAGTACTGAAAAAAGGTGAGGGAGAGAGCAAAAAAGGTGAGGGGGGGGGGCTTCCATTTTAATCACATAATAACATCCTTAAATGTTAACAAAATTATTCATTAATCAAAATTCTTACAATTTGACATATTTGGTTTTAATAGGGCAATATCAGAAGTTTGGGGCAAAGAAGGTAACATACAAGATGACACACAGTAACATGGTTTAGCCCCTTCCCCAACTATCAAAGCCATACCAATGCTTAGTAAGTACATTGTTGAAAAAATTGTTTTGTCTGTATTGTTCTGAGAAAATTATTTTGTCTGTATAAAGCCTTACTTTGTTTACTGTAAAAAGACAGTCTTACTTCTATTTCAAGTTGCTATCTGTGATTCTCAAATTTGACTACATTATTTTGAAGATTTCCAGAAGAAAATGGGGAAAATTGCCAGATTACTAATCTGTCAAAATATTTGCCAAATTTCGAAGCAATGTATATCAAAATCTATTTGATGTATAAAACTCGATGAAGTCTTATATGATCGCATACTAGAAAAAAAAGCTTGGAATTTTTATGGTGCTCATTTATGGTAACGAAATATGAAACACATTTATGGTAGAGACACATGAAACACATTTATGGTAGAGACACATGAAACACATGGTGCACATTTATCATAGAAAATAAATAAACATTAAGTATTAACCTTTTAAGATGTCTTTTGATTGCCCACTCTTTTGTGGATGCAGAAATAATAGTTTTACCACTGTTGTGTTTAACACTTGCACTTGTATGCTTTAGAGACTTTTCAAAATGCAGCCTGTTGCGAAATAAATAAATATTTAGATATATTAAAAAAAGATATTGGTCACATACAATATGATTTTTATATGACATCTAAAGAATTAATTAAGCAGAAAACAAAACCATGAGAAAACATTGAATCAAGGTCAATTTCTTGCTTACTATTCCAAAATTTATGAAGGCCTTATACAGAGATACACATATTTTTACAAATAGTATTTAAATGCCATAAAAATAATGCAAAGAGTATTACATTATGTAATAAAAGTTCTGCAATCTATATTTATGAAAAGAAATTTATGTTTTACACTAGTTTGATACAATTATTTTTACATAACAGTTAAGTTTTCTATAAAAAGTACCAAAAGGGTTTTTTTTTTTACTAAATCACATAAATAACTGTTAAAGTGCAACCATTAAAAGTGAAAATTAACATTCAATAAGAAAAGAAAATATTACTTAATGACAGCAACTAAAGTTTTCATTGCAAAATAAAACTTATTATTAGAAATGAGAAGAAAAATACAATTTTTTTGGTACAGCTATGATGTGATTTGGCAAGCTTAAACATTTAATGTAGGGTTGCTATACCTATCAATTTGTATGAAGTATAAAGCTGAATGTTTGTGATGTTTATTTTTGTTGCTTGGCAATGTAACCCAAATCAGGAATGGCCATTATATTATAGTTCTTCCCTTTTTCTTGATTTGTTGCCAAGAGTGTTGACCCTTCTAAGATTTTACCAACTTTCCAATTCACCTTAACTGGATAGGTATATCAACCTTTCATTATTTTTATTATATCTATCTAGGGACTTTCCTCAACACCACATCTATACCTATGAATTGTAAATATCGTAACGCTTTGCAAAATTAAAAAAAAATCACCCTGACATACTTATTCCAGAACACAACATCAGGAGAATCAAGTGGGTATCCATTAGGTTTTACTTCACGCAGCATCTGCTCCAAGTTTCTAGGATTCCGATTGATGTACTCGCGATTAAACTTGTCATTGTCGCTCAGGGGTTTTTCGATTTCCACAAGGTTTTCAGGATTTATGGCTAATAAAACATGAAATATTTCAGCAATTCAGTTAAAAGATTAAAAATAAAATAACAATTCCAGAATTAAAAAAAATTAAGATTTCATTCATATTTTTGAAGACGCATTGGTGCGAATGTTAGATGTTAAAAACAGGACCAAAAAGTTAGGGCATATAGGATTCATGCATAAAAGATGTTTTTCATATGTTTCCAACTTTGAACGATTAAAATTACTATCCAACAGATCTAAAAATCATTATAGTAATCTGGTCAGATCTTAAATAATTTTATTATATTTACACTAAACTAAAAATTATAATAAACAAAAACTGAGTTCATTCATGTATAAAAATACCCGACATACAAACCTTCCTTTGGAGGTGGGGAAGGTTGTAATTCTTTTGGATATGGATACTTCCAATTAAACTGTCGAATATGTGTTCGAAATATACCTGGTAATTTATTGAAATTCATAACTGTATATAATGTTAAATTAGAAATGAAATTTAGACGGCTCCAAGCAAATATTTTGTTTTGATTTTGAAGAATACAGTTACAGTTACGATGTAAACATAATATTACCAAAATGTCTGGCTCAGCTTTATGAAAATTTTTTATGTGTCATTTTTAATGAAAAAAAAAAGGGAATTTTCAGTTTTTATTGCTGTATGAAACGCTTTTATAACAACTGAGTTATTGGTATTCTAGTAATTCCACACGTTTTATATTTTGTTTCTATTCATTAACCTGAACTAACACTTAGTTTTCATTACAATTCAGAGATGTCAGCACTACCCGAACTGAACGCAGGTGGCAGCACTAAGCACTTTTTAACGTGTTATTTGGAAGCATTCCAAACGGCAGTCACTGCTTTCCTATAGACCGATTAAATATTCAACCGAATTCCAAATAAAAATACACGGGTATACTGGGAAAGGCATGTTTGTTAAATCTGTGGAGTCCAAAGTCCCTACTGCGTTAGCGTACTTAGTCGCTTGAAGTCCAATTGGGTGCCACCTCAGGCGTCGACCTCCTCACTCCACCTTGGTTCTAATTTACATGGCTTAATTGGCTGTGTAAAAGCTCTAAAGGAGGCTCAAGATAGACTTCCGGAAATGATTGAAGTTTCTAATTTTTCTTTTCTAGGGGTCCGGATGGCCGAGGGGATGGCATCGCAAGCCTTTCTCTGTGACAGTAAAACTCTTTCTGTGTCTGTCTTACTTGACGAAGGCTTATAAGCGGGTCTCTGATCAAGCACACAAGCCGGAATGTATATGTACCCCCCCCCCCCACCTCCCCATACCATAATACTTATCTTTTTCTTACTGAAAGTATAGTGGTATGGTGGTTAGGTTGTGTTTTTGTCGAAAGAGAGGTTGGTCAGAAAGTGGCTTATGAGTTATGATAGTACATTTCTAACCTCTACAGGAGCTTTAATACAGCCACGTACAGTTCATAATTTTGGTCAAATGATATGAAAAAAAGTTTGAAATCTTTTTTAGCTATCCAGCAATTCCTTTTGATCCTCTATCCAACATGTCTCTTTAAAACAAAATATTGTAATAATTCTATTTTATTTATGTTTGTTACTAAACAGCAATTTTAATCGAACGTAGGAAACACGATTGCTGAGTTTAATTTGATTTGATTAGTACTTTTCCAGCTGTACATTTCTAACCTCTATAGGAGCTTTAATACAGCTAGGCACATCTTATAATTTTGGTCAAATGGTAAATACTAAAAGTTTGAAATCTTTCTTAGCGATCCGGCAATTCATTTTAGACCTCTACCCTACATGTCTCTTTAAAATAAAATATAAATAGTATAATAATTCTAGTTTATTTAGGTTTTTGTTACTAAACAGCAATTTTCCTAGAACGTAGGAAAAAAGATTGCTGTTGAATCTGATTTGATTAGTACTTTTCCTGGTGTATATTTCTAACCTCTATAGGAGCTTTAATGCAACCACGCACCGCACAGTGCATTATTTTGTTTAAATGATAGGTACTAAAAATTTGAACTCTTTATTGGCTATCCAGCAATTCATTTTGGTTTTCTACCCAACACGTCTCTTTTAAATAAAATATTGTGTAATAATTCTATTTAATTTATGGTTTTGTTACTAAACAGCGATTTTTCTAGAAGATTTACGAGATTCTGGATATGAACAAACACATTTTTATTTCTTCCGAGTCAAATAGGTAGCGTAAGTGTCATATCTGATTCCTACTTTCTGCATGCTCTACATCCCAATTGTTATTTACTTTAAAAAAAAAAGAACCACAACTGATGTCCTTTATTCCAAGCGAGTTGACAAAAGACCACCAGTCCATTAACCCTTAACGAGGTATAGTTCGTATAAACAGAGACATCCGTCCTTCGCCATTCTGTTGTTGTCTGGGGCTTCTTTTGAGAATCTTCCAAGAAGAACGCACGGAGGGAATATTTATGCTACAGTGAGTCCGGGTGTTCGTTTGCCAAAGAATGTCATTTGTGGACGTTTAAAAAATTTGTAAGGTGTTTAGGATGGGGAGGGAGTCTCGTCAAATCTTATGTAATTTTCTTTCACCATTGTGAAGGGGCTGAGGAGCCCAGTCGGATAGGCACTCCTAGCATGCGGATGGTCCTAGGTTGGGGTCCGGGCATTGCCAAAATAACTGCCGACCTATAAACGGCCCGTGCAGCCCAAAATGTCCGACGAATAATACCCCGTGCAAGGGAGTGCACGTTAAATAACCTTCAAAGTCCTAACGCCGCGTACGATGTCGCCCTTAACGGTTGCGTTGGGTGCCTACTCAGGTGCCCGTCACTTGACTGTGGTTATAAAGGACGACGCCCGTCACCAATACCCTCGTGTAGTTCTAGTGCGACGATAATTCAAACCTAACCAAACATAACTTAATCTCACCATTGTGAAATTGCTTGAAAATCGAGTCAACCCTCTAATGCGTATACAGTTACCATATGGCAGCAAGTAACATAATCCATTTTATTCTATTAAAGTAGGGCTCCCTCTAGACAAATATGTGTTAGTTTCATCTATTACATTCCAGTTAGTTAATAATAGCCCTCATAAATGGCAGTAGTAAAAGTGTATTCAAAATTAAAGAGTGAAGTTATTAACTGTTGTGAAGTTACGTCTTTGGCTGTGTTGAAAGTATAATAATGTTAGTACTAAATACAAATAAATTGTTTAAAAAAATTAATTATAGTTCAAGAGGGTTATTATAAAATATATTTAGTAGTTTTCAAGTCATTATTATGAAAATTGGAATTTCGTAGTTGGTTTTTGCCAAAAGGCAAAATTTTTAAAAATTGAAACTATTTAAATTTGAATGCAGTTAATTTTTTTTCAGTATTTTCCCAATAATGTATGAGTATTAAAGATATAAATATATTTCTTCGGGATGAAAAAACAAGAAGTTCTAAAAGTACTAAAATAGCCTACTTTCCTGTTACTTAAATAATTTCTAAAATTCTTGTCATGAAAAAACTAGGTTCGTTACAGTAAGTGACATCAACAACCGTTTCTACATTAAATTTATATTCATTAGGATAAATTTCACTAAACACAGCATCCAGCTATAATTTCAACTTCTTAAAGTCAAATAAATTATTTTTATTAAATTTCTATCGCCAATAAAACAAATATTACTTATCGTCCGCATGATTTATTTGCAGTTATAAATAAATTTTTAATTATTAGCAGAACAAAAACCATAAAACTACTCCAAAATGCACTTAAAATAGGAAATGTAAATTAACAAGTATATTAGTAACAGAATCTATCACTTAACCCGCTTCCAAACAACAGTTGTGTTTAACAGGTAAAATGGCGCCAAACACAGCATTCATTCTATGTTAAACATTTACCAACTAAATTCGTCTACTTTCATTTATTTTATTTCGAAAATTAAATAATTATTACTTAAATCGTTTGAAAAAATTTAAATTTCAAATAATAAATATGTAATAGTTCTCGCTTTTAAATAGAATGAAAACATTGCATACCAACATACAGAATCTTGAAGTGAAATATACTTTACGTCATTTCAAACTGATCGATGTCGCAAAAATAAATTTATTTTAATTTATTGTCTAAAAGAATTAAAGTTTCTTGATCGATTGTTGCGATGGCAATGGTGATTTAATTCCAATAAAAATGGCTTCCTATGCTTTTTAAATGAGCATTAAATTTTGACGTTTTTTAAATAATTGAAGTACTAAGAATTCGAATTTTTTTCTGAAATTTTCAAAAAATTCTCATTTCGATACGCTGAATTTTTTGACGTACCTCACTTGTCCGTAGCATTTGTAGTTAAATTCAGGGACTAAATGACTCAAAATTGAATTCCAATGCCAATTCAATGGGAAATTCGTCGACAAATAGTAGATTTATGTCCGTCCAATCTTACAGACAGACGGACAAAAAGTATGAAAGTTGGGTCTCTGAGGTCATAGCTTTCTAACAAAAATTTTTTTTAAAGATCGGATGGATAGAACAGATTTTGGAAGGGGGGTACGGACAGACGGACGGACGGACAGACGGACAGACAGACGGACGGACATCGACCGCATGTCAATACCTACTTTTTTTTTTAATTCTTCGAATTAAAAAAAAAAGAAAAGTAGGCTAAAAAATCATGCATTATATGGTAAAATTGTAGTAAAAACTAAAAATGTGTAGTACTACACGACTTTCAATTACCAGTTAACAAATCAATGCATTTAAGAGTAAATATATATGTTTTAAAAAAGGGCAAATTCACTAACTTTAAAAAAAAACTATGACTGTTATACCCTTTGTATAGGTGTCATTTTTTCGAAACCCTTTTTATGATGTCCGTTGGATCTAGATACAAGTATCACGCTTTATTTCGTTCAAATTTTCAAGTATTAGTGGCAAGCAGTTAAACAAGGCGTCCTTTAATTATGTTAATCGATATATTATTTTTTTACTCCCCCCTCCCCCCCCGGTAAGATATCGTGATATTTTACTCATACCACATAAAAAATTTCGAAATTTGAATTTTCTTATTTTATTTATTTTTTTGTTGAACTTCAAATACTTGTTTTTAAGTGACTACATTTTGAAATAGTGTTCGAAAAGCAACAATTAATATTATCACGTAAGATTTTGCCAAACTTAAGTAGAAAAACATATTTTACAGGAATTTAACTACATTTTATCATTATTTTAAGTTGATTTTTTTGGTGGGAAATTTGCGTGATTTTGGCAAGACTCCCCATCCCATGTAAGTGAGATTTGGTGATATTCGACTCGACACCCTCCCTCCCCATGAATTCATCACGTAATTTAAGGACGCCCTCACATCACTCAAAATTACTATTGTGTCAAACGTTTCTTAAAACTTATATATATATATATATATATATATATTATATATATAATATATATATATATGTAAAATAAGCCGACAGGGAAACGAAGATTAGAATAAAGTTCTTTATTACATCAGTAAGAATTCAAAAGGGACGTCTTAATACGGCGAGAGGTGAGAGTGGAATGCGTCAAAGATGGTGAAACATCTACTTGTTCGGATAGATTGACCAATGAGAGGCGAGAGTTAGTTTTGAGAAAGTTGGTAGGAATGTTAATGCGTGGTTTGATGAAGATATGTGAGGCTGTGTGCTTTGGCGGCCTTTCTCGGCCCTCTCTACTAGCCGTAATGGCTACATTTTAATACTTTAACTATTCAATATGAAATAATAAAATCATCTTTGGACGTCCAATCTACCTTCCTTTCTGAAGTTAATTTAAAGAACTATGAAGTAGATGTTATTCTATTTCATATATATATATATATATATATATATATATAAATTATATATATATATATATATATATATATATATAAATATATATATATATATATATATATATATAATATATATATATATATATATATATATATATATATATATATATATATATATATATATAATGGGAAAATACTGAAAAAAATTTAACTGCATTAAAATTTAAATAATTTCAATTTTTAATTTTTTTTCCATATGACAAAAACCAACTACAAATTCTAATTTTGATAACAATGACTAGATAAGTACTAAATATATTTCAAAATAACCCTTTTTAACTATAATTAATTTTTCAAAACAATTTATTTGTATTTTTAGTACTAGAATTATTATACTTTGAATACTGCCAAAAACAAAATTTCACAACAGTTAATAAACTCACTCTTTAATTTTGAATACATTTTTACTACTGTCATCTATGAGGATTATTAGTTACTAAAACTTCAGAATGGAATGTAATAGATGAAAAAAAACCCACAAATTTATCGAGAAGGAGCTCTAATTTAATAGAATAAAGTGGATTATGTTACTTGTTGCCAAACGGCAACAATATGCATTAGAGGGTTACACAGAAATGGTGGCGTGCCATAGAGTTATAGAGTAAGGTTTGCGGTATTGCCTTTCTGTTTACCACTTTGTCTAGTTTAATGTGATATTCATCAAAAGCTTTATTCCTTTAGTGCGATTTGACGCACGTCAAATCGCCTTGAAAAGTTACAGTTGCCTGGAATTTCATCTTAAGTTTTTGTTGAAAAATTGAATGAGTTTTTTCGTTTCGTTTAACGCATCAAAGTATGGAATTTCATCAATGTATGGTTCGTTTCCATTACTTATTTTTATGCTATTATAATTATGTAGTATTATAATGCAATCAGAGCATTAATCTTTTGATAAATGCTGTAAAATATGTTAATAGGTTACTGATCTATTGCATAAGTGCTTACTATGAATTATCAGAACATAAAAAAATATCCAGAATTTTAAAGTACATAATCTAATATTTTAAATCTACTTTATCTAATTAATAATTATTTTTAAATCTAATTTTAATCTAATTTAATTTGTTCTTTGAATTCTAACTAGATATGTATATATTTTAACTATATACATTAATATATTAACTAGATATGTATAACCATTGTATCAAATAAATAAACGATTAATGAAATAAACGATTGATACTTGTCACCTGCTGTTATACTGATATTTGTGAGTTCGAATTCTCTTTTATAATGAAAAAGTTAGCAGTAAGAAAGACTGTAAAATGAAGTTGTCAAGTGACTTCAACAAAAGTCCACGATTGTGGACCTCTAAAAAGAACCCCTTAAATCACATTATGTCTAAGTAATTAATAGTGCGCCCCAATCTTTTTCTTTACAGCACTCTTCCTAGTCACAATTCTCAAGTTTAATAAACATGACTCACATTAAGAGTCATGTTTAACTCTGAAATGTAAGACGTGTAGCATATTTTTGTGTGGTTGCATAGATCTAAATTGAATGTTCATGCAAATACAATTTTCAAAAGTAATAATTTAATTGTACTTTGTAGTAGTGTAGTGTAATCGTTTCCGGCTGCCTATTTCCAGCCTCCATTAGGAGCTTTAACACAGCCAATAACGCCTCGTAATTTAGAACCCCTGGTCAAGTGACGAGAATTGTACTTTTGAAAATATCTAAAAAAATCGTCGCAATTATTTTAAATTTAGACAACAATTTATTTTGATGTTACATTATCAAATCTTCTTGAGTCGAAAACTTTAACACTTTTTTTAACCTGTAGAAACTGCCGCCCAAGTGGCTTAATCGTTAGGATGCTGGCCTGTGGAGCTGCTGTGGTCGGGCTCGAATCGCGGTCAGGCATGGATGTTTGTGACCGTCAATAAATGTTGTTATTTGTCCATGTGTTATTCCTTTCTTTGTGACTGTAAAAATTCTTTCTGTGTCTGTCCCACTTGACGAAAGCTTATAAGCGGTTCTCTAAACAAGCACACAAGCTGGAATATATATGTATCATACCATACCATACCATACCCGTAAAAACTTCTCACAAACGCACCAAGACTAACGGTACTTTCAAAACGACCTTGAAAGGCTATATACCGAACCGACTTCCGAAACATAAAGCAATTAAAAACAGCCTTACTTCCCCATACCTACCAGGCAAAAGAAAAAACAAAGGCAACCAACTGAACGAGTGTGGGGCTCGACCTTAAACTCATCGCGTAACGCGTTGTACAAGAGGTCAAGTTATAGCGACTGCCCCACCTAAGCGTCTCCTCTTCAGTTGCTTTGAAGACACCCAAGTTGAACGACCGATTTTTCATTTGGTCAGAAGAAGAAAAATCAGCTGTTTTATTGGACTTAGAATTTTGCTTCGAAAGTGACTCAAGTAAACTGTGAAGTGTTTAAAGAAATTGAGGCTTGATTTTTCGGATTAATTATTGTGGATTTTGAGTGCTCGTGATATCATTGGACTTATATTTGCGGTTTTAAGGTAAGATTGTTTTCTTACATTGAATATCTAATTGACATTGTTTGGTGATAAATAGTTATTTAAAAAAAAAGCCTTTCTGATCTAACTATATCTTACTGACCAACGTTTTAAAACCAATCTTAAAGGCCTGTATTCCGATTTTTCACTTGTTCTGAAGAAAACGCCAGCTATTTATTGGGCTTGGAATTTATTTCGAAATGATTTAAGTAAAGTGTTTAAGGACTTCTGAGTGGATTAAAAAAACCTTTCTCAATTTTTTTGGATTACTTATTTAAATACTTGTGAAGAGATTATTAGATATATATTTGCCATTTCAAAGTAAGATTGTTCACTCAGATTGACTTTCTAATCGATAATGTGTAACGATAAATAGTTTTTTTGGAGATAAAACATAAAAAAAACGCATTTGTGCTTTAATTGAGTACTACTCTTATTTACTCACTAAATTTTACCCACCAAAATCTAAAAACTCATCCATGAAGGCAAATAATCCTATTTTTCCTATTGAAAAATATTTTAAACTCTACTTTGATCGCCCATAATCCGATTCTTCATTTGGTTTGAAGAAAAGATTAATCTCTATCTTATATTTATTATCTCGAAAGTGTCTAAAGTAAACCTTGTTTAGTGTATTAATTTCATTGGATTACTTGGTGAGCTTGAGAGCTTATGTAGTTGGATATTTATTTTTGAATCTTTAAGGTAAGTTTGTATTTCCTGTTGATAAAACGTGTTAAAAACACAATTGACTATTTCTATAATTTTACTCTTTTTTATTATTTAGTTTTGAAAGTTAAAAGCAATATAAATTTTTGTAGAGGCAGTAGTGTCTTTCTCTTAAGATTTTTGGAAATTGGGGGCTTGATTGTTTGAATGGTTGGTGCATTTTGAGTATTTAAAAAAAAATTATTGATTTTTTTGTTTATTTTAAGCAATGAAATTAGAAGGGGGAAAATCAAATAAGAAGTGTACCAATAAAAAAGCAAATATGAACCAAAGGAGAAAGCCAAATGAACAAAAACCTTAGGGAAGAATTCTGGTTCCTTCTTTGGTTTCAATAGAAACTGTAATTGGAAAATCAGTTGAGCTTTAAGGTACAATTAAGGTAAAGATGTTCACGCTACTCCAAACAATTGATTTCCGTCAAAAGAAGTAGTTGTTTGATAAAGTTTGCTCTAAAACTTTCATTACCTTATGTGACTTTTTTTCCTTTTACGTTTCGCTTATTGGCATTGATTGATCAAAGCGAGATAGGTAATAACAGTTACGTCTAAACCCTGTTTTAGTAAAACTTGCGTAAATTAAATAAAAAAGTGGGATCGTTTCCTAGGTAATAATTCATTTTTATGACGTAAAAAATGACTAGTGCCAGAAGTCGTAAAAAGTTAGTCTAATTGACATCTTTAACTAAGCGAGAGTTTTTTCAGTTAAACTTATAACTATTTTATAAATTTAATAATTGAAAATAAAAAGATTTTTTTTATTTTACGTTCAATAGAATTCTTTTTTAAAATTTTGTATATTTATTTCGAAAAATCTGATGCAGCAGAAGCAAGTTTACACTAAGACAATCGGCTTATTAATCAGAGGGTTAAAAAATTAATACATCGGTATTTTTTTTATGGCTGTATATGTTTAACCCTTTCAGTCCCAGTGATGCCATTTGGCATCATCACTTTCAATATTTTTTTCAAAATGTTTATGTCCCGCTATGACATCCAAACACATATCATTCGTTTCTTCACACTTTGTTCTATCAGACAAAATTTTACTTTAATCTCAATAGAAGTCAGAACTACTATTTTTTTATTTAGAAAATAGTCAACAAGCGTTTCTCCTGATTTTTGATAAGTTCGCTTCAGTTCCACATATTTAAAACACAATTTAAACTATTTCGGTTAAAATGATTACTAAATTTTTTTTGAATAATATGGTCAGATACATTAAAATATATAACTCGAAGTGTTTTTAGGTTGTATATATATTTTTATTTTGTTATTTTCCACAGTTAACGAATTTTGGCATTGTTTAAAAAACCACATAAGAAATTTAAATTGATTTTTTTTCTTAAGGAATTCGTATATTTGACCAAAAATAGGCTTATTTTGTGAATATCAGATGTTTCTGCAGTGTAGTAAATTTTTGGGACTGAAAGGGTTAAACAACGACTTTTAGACTGATAAAAACACCGTTATTCAACTCCTTAACGACTATAGGTAAAAACATATGCAATGAGATTTTTGCTTAGGTTTATCTAAAATAAATAAGACAAATGAAAATTATAGTCATTAACAATTTATATGTGAAAAATTAAAGTTACACGATATCCGAATAAAAATAAACCCCTTTAGTTTTCTTGTCGTATCTATGACGTTGCCGAAATGTGAATGTTAAGTTAAATATGAAACCATGTGTTTTGATTACCACGTCTGCAATTTTTTTGGATATTTATGCCATGAAGATCTATTAATGATGGCAGAACTCCAATGTCTCTCGAATTGGCACCCATTGCCGGGAAAAAATTATATTTAAAATTTTATTAATAAATGAAGGTGTTTATTAAATTCCCAAAGTTTTCGTTAATGGGTAAATCAACAATTATGTGATCATTTTAGGAAGTTTAGGCTTACTTTTAAAATATAATGGATTAATGAGAAATATTGACATCTCTGTGGATTTTTAACATTATCTGTTCAATAAATCCAAGACCATTTAATAAAAACAAGTTATCCGTTCTTAAGTTTCAAACCATTGTCTATGTAGATGAATTAACAGTGAAACTAATGAGAATGCAATCAAAGCTAATGACTTAAGGGCGAATAAGCTTGCTTTACCGCGGGTCTCCACAACAAAGTGCCTCAGTTAACCCAATGAGAAAGAAATTATTTTCTAAGTAAGGCTGTATTGAATATTTTTACAAGTGTTTTTTTTAAATGTTAAATGTAGATAACTTACAGGTCGCCCACTTTTTCAAATTGCTTCAAACATTTTGTGCAAAATTATTTATTAAGTATTAAAAAAATATATTCGAACCAAGTTCAAAAAGTGTTGTTGTCGGGACCTGCAAGTCAGCTACATTTATCTCATAAAGAAACCCTATTTGCAAAAATATTCAATTTAGCTGGAGAACTGTAACTTATAAAATATTTTTTCCCATTGGATTAGCACTGAAGCACGTTTTTATAGAGACCCGTGGTCCAGTGGGCTCATTCCCATTTAAGTAAAAAAAAATGAGTAAGATACAAATAGTTCATTTTTCAAATTTTGTGAAGCTATAAACTATAACACAATTACGCAACAATTATTTACAATATTTTCAAGTTTCTCTTGTATGTAACTTTTTAAAATTAAAATGGGTATTTCACTAATTCTTTAGTCAAATCTATAATGTTATTTAGGCTGTGATGTCATGCATGACTTTAAACTTTAATTCATAACCATGGTAAGTTTTTTCGATTTAAAATGTATATTTTAAACGTTGTAGTTGCAGATAATTTTTTTGGTGTCCCTGTAAAATAAGTTCTTTAATTGTAACTTATTTACAGACGCAAATATGAATGAGAAAATGTGAATTTGTGGGAGAGGCATAACTCAACGATGTGATTGAAATTTGCTTGACAATAATCAATGGAGCCATGAAATAATTGAATGATTTAGTTTTTTTGAGATCAAAAAGATTTTGAGCGATGCTTTGTTTGATTTGGGTAGATAGATTCAAATGAGACATTGCCCATTGAATTGACAAGGACAACATTTTTTTGGGTGATTTTCGACCATATATCTTTATTTCTCGATTATTTCACGGTTACTTTAGTATACGATCGAAATATCATCCACCGTTCCTCATTTATAAAGATTTAAAGTTTCAAAATCAATATTTCCAGGCCATCTTTAAATCGAGAATTTGTTTTATCGATACTATGTAGTCTGTAGTGACGTGTACATTTCTTGTATATAGTTATTTTTTGTTGATTTATTTTGTTTTGCAAAAACTGAACTGAAGAGAGTGAAATAATTCGGGTGTTCGCTTTGGCGACGCGTTTTGTGAGAACTAAAAAAATTTAACTGCTAGAAACAACTTTGTGAAAGCTCTTGAATTTCTACATGTAGTGTCTGGTATTTTGTGTTGTTTTGAATTAAAAGATTCTCGTCGAAAAGAGAGTTACAATGCAAATTACTACAGACAAGACTGGTGGCAGCTGTAAAGGATAGAAGAAATTTTCACGCCATTTTTGACGAAGAAGAACGTCAAAACCATTGCTTCGATCAGGAAGATTCAAAGTTTGTAAGTACCTAACTTGATTCTAGTGCCTGATTTATTTTTATAAAACGAAAAATTATTTAATATATATTTAAAGTTAACAAAAGTTAAACTTTATTTGTTGTAGAATTCTGAGAGTTATTCTAGCAGTTGCAATTATTATATGTAAATGACATTGAGAACAAGAACACATGTATATCAAATTGTATGATTTAGATCTTTATATATATAACTGATATTGAAGTTCGTTATCTTATTATTGTATTTTAATTAAGGTAATAGCTTAATTTGAAGGTGTACTGTCTTGCGGTTGTATTTACCGATTTAACGCAGTCGTTCAATGAAAACAATGTCAATTATCAGTTGAAGATTTAATTCAGTATATTGTTAAATGCAATTCTGGTTGCAGATAAAAAATAATCTGTAGTAAATTTTTATTTAAAGTGTTGATTGAATACATTTGGGAAATAAATTTTTCCGTTATTTCAATTTCCGAAATATTTAGAATTTGTAGAATTCTCAATTAATTACGTGAGCATTGTTCTCGTTGCGAACATAGTTTAATTTTCGTAACTTCATGTAAAAAAAAGTTAATGAGGATTTATTTGTTGGTTGTTCTTGTAAAAAAATATTTAATTAGTGGAACGATCATTGCATGATATAATTCAGTTGAAAAATGTTTTGAATGTATAGCTTCTTTGAAAATTGTTCTTGTAAGACATAAATATTGTCCGTGATAAGAATGCTAAATATTATTTGCAAAATAAAATTAGTACTTTCTTCGAAGTTATATTTTAGGTGAATTGATTTTTTAAAAAAATAATAAAAGTTGTTCACTGAATTCATTTGATAAATTACATTTGAAGTGGAAAATGGCTTTCTTAGTTAAGGGTAGAAAACAAGACTTGATAGTAGTCTGCGAGGAATTAGGGGAAGCTGTTCCGCCTTCGAGTCTGATTCCGGAGATAAAACAAATTATCTTAAAGAGCAAATTCTATGACGAAGAAGAAGTCAAGATTTTATTGGAACGTATTATCGATGACCGAATGAAGCGAGAGAAAGAAGAGAAAGAAGAAAAATTGCGACAACAAGAAAGAGAAGATAGATTAAGGAAAGAAGAGAATGATAGACAAGAAAGATTAGCTGAAATGCAACATGAACTAGAGTTAAAACGTCTGGAATTGACACAAAGGGATTCCTTGCCCCAAACAAATAGGGATTTGGTAAGAAGTAGTCCGAAGATTCAATTGACCCAGATAACTCCTAAGTTTGACGAAAAGCAGGATGAAATGGGCCTTTATCTCATAAATTTCGAAAGAAAGGCTGAAATGGCACAAGTTCCAAAAGACGATTGGACTGCTTACCTGTTAGGTGTTCTACCTGCTGAAATATCTAATCTTTTGGCCAGAGAACCACCTGAAAATGCAAATAACTATGAATTTGTAAAGAGCCTCATCTTAAAAAGATATAAGCTAAACAGTGAAAAACTTAAGCAGTGCTTTTATCGCCATCGGAAGACTCCCGAAAAATCGTGGAGAAATTACGCTCATGAGTTGTCATGTTATTTCACAGAGTGGATTGAAGATTTGGAAATATCTACTTTCCAACAGCTAAAAGATTTGTTGATAACCGAACAAATAAAGTTCAGGGTTCCAGACGATATTAGAGAACATTTTCTAGATAAATGGATAAAAATGAAGACTCCCTACGAACTGGCAGAAACCATAGATGAGTATGAGAGCATTAGAGAGAGTTTTAGGAAGAAAGAAACCCCGCAGAAGACAAATAAATCACAGGCGAATTATCAATTCAAGGAACCTGCAGAAGAAGTGAAGAAAACCCAGTGGGGAAGAAAAGATCCACGGTTGGCAACTAACAACGAAGAGGAGTTCGAAAGACGACCTCAACGTCGCTGCTTTGAGTGTGGTTCTACTACGCATCTAAGGCCCCAGTGCGAGAAATTGAAGAAAGTCGAATATGTGGCTTCTAATATTACTTCCATATATGAAGAAGGACTGGCACCATATATCAGTCGAGGGAAGGTAAATGGAGTGGAAATGTCAATACTCCGGGATACCGGCTCGACCGTCGACTTGATTTGCCATAAGTATGTCAAGCCCTCTATGTTTACAAATGAGAATGTGTGGATCAAAACTCCATTAGAAGAGGAGATGAAATGCTTGCCTTTAGCCAAAGTAGAGCTACAATGCAACTTAGGCCATATAGTCACTAAAGCGGCTGTTCTTAGAAACTCCTTAGACAAAGGAATGTATCTGTTGGGCAACAAAACAGCTGCAATGCTTAAAGAAGTCGAGAAGAATGAGTTTGCCGAGATTCAACAATTGAATGCAGTGCAAAATAGAGCTCAAAAGAAAATGCCCGTGGATAAGTCTCAGCGCCCAGACGTGCAACAAAAGGTTCCGGAAGATGTTCCTGACCAGGGAAACGTTGGTGAGCTGATGGAGGTAGGAGAGGTTTTGCCTATGGCACATTCCCTACATTCTGAGCCTAGACTTGTGAGTTCATCTCCAAAGGAGCTTATTGAAGAGCCACAAAAGGCCGAAGAACTCAAACCATACCCTCAAGAAGCTAGAAGTAACTCTATCTCTAAGTCCAGATATATGCCGAAAAATCATCAAGAGTTATACTTCAGGAAAAAAGCCAAGAAGAAGCCTTCTAAGCCAAACAAGTCATCTGTGCATTGCGTAGGACCTGGAACTGACAGACACGAACTAAGTCGTAAAGTTTCCTAAGGAAATACGAAAGTCATGTGTGTGTGTTCCCCTTCAATTTTGTGTTCCTAGGCTAATCTGAACTCTAACTCTTTTGAACTATCACAAATTTGAGAGAGACTGTTTCTTAAATAGTCAGCAATCTAAGTCAGGGAAGTAAATATGCTTACAGCCATTTGTTATATTTCTTACATGATATTGTATAACATAACATGAAATTGTATATTATATTACATTTTTTCCTTGCTAACATATATGATTGTGTAAACTGTACTGTATATAATTTCCTTGTTAACATATATAATTTTGAAAACTATATTCTATTTCTTTAAATTGTTAACTTACAGGATTTATAGTAGAATTTATTTAATATTTAACTTAAATTTACTTAGTACAGGCACTAGAGTTCAGTTAAGTAGGTACATAGGACTATGGTAAATAGTAGAACATATAGGACTATTGTGATACTACTCGAGCATAGGACTATGGTGTGTTTTTCCGAACTTTGAACGACTTACAATGCTGTGACTTTGAACGAGTGACTGTGCTACAACTTTACACGAGTGACTGTACTGTGATTTTGAACTGAGACTCTGAACAATTGACTAAAAACTTTCCTCTTCTAGAAAAGTTTTTCTCCGGGAAGGGAGGAGTCTGTAGTGACGTGTACATTTCTTGTATATAGTTATTTTTTGTTGATTTATTTTGTTTTGCAAAAACTGAACTGAAGAGAGTGAAATAATTCGGGTGTTCGCTTTGGCGACGCGTTTTGTGAGAACTAAAAAAATTTAACTGCTAGAAACAACTTTGTGAAAGCTCTTGAATTTCTACATGTAGTGTCTGGTATTTTGTGTTGTTTTGAATTAAAAGATTCTCGTCGAAAAGAGAGTTACAATGCAAATTACTACAATTCACTCATCCATAAACGTTTCAGAGTGTCCTCAATAGATGGCAGCACCACTGTTTGTAAAAATTCTGAAAATTGAATGTTGTCTTACGGAAAGTGGGCCAAAGTAATATTTCAAGTCTGCGCAAAAAGACAATGCTTTCGACACTATTAGCATTCTTTTTCTGTTGAAGTCTGAAAAAGTCGGAGACTGAGTACAAGTCATAAATTTACCGATTTTTTCCTTAAAATATTATATTTCGTTTGTGATTCTTTTGAAATTTTAGGGATTTTTTTTTCCGAATTGTGGAGTAGAATTTCGTATGAGGGAAAATAAATCATATGAATTCGGAATAAATAGCTGATTAAATACAGTGCCGAATTTTGATGAAAATATTTTTTGACGAATGTGTTCTGGCGTAGATCAAACAAATATATATCTTTTCATTCTAGTTTGAATTTGATATTTGTAACTGTATATTTTTTCTGAGCCATTTGTTCAATCAAAGGATTTCTTCCAACAATGAATTTTTTTTCCAAAATACGGATAGTAACAACGTCCTTTATTTAGTCCAACGTCCTTAATTTTGATGAAAATATTTTTTGACGAATGTGTTCTGGCGTAGATCAAACAAATATATATCTTTTCATTCTAGTTTGAATTTGATATTTGTAACTGTATATTTTTTCTGAGCCATTTGTTCAATCAAAGGATTTCTTCCAACAATGAATTTTTTTTTCTCCAAAATACGGATAGTAACAACGTCCTTACAAATATTAAGGTACTGCAAGTTTAGAATAATTAATTTAATGTTATTGCAGATAAGTTTTGGTGATAGCATTCGGTTTAAAATATTGTTTTGTGTTAATTCATTATTTTCAGTCATAATTTTTTCTTGGTATTGCGCATCCTATAACATAAAAATAAAATTGTAATTGAATTAATGTATGCTAAAAACAAGTACTAGACTATCCTTAAACATTTTTACTTGGTATTGCGTATCCCATAAGATAAAAATAAAATTGTAGTTGAATTAATATATGATAAAGACAAAGACTCTAGGCTATCCTTAAAATTAATAAAACTAGTTTTAAAATTGAAAAATTATTCATTGTCTTCATATTCAAAAATATGAACTAAATAGTTACAGCAAGAAGAGAAAATATCATGTATTAATTATGCAGAAGTTAGTAAATAAAAATATTAAACTTTAAAACTGATAAAATAAAATAGTTAATGAACAACAAATTTTGAGGGTAAAACAACCGTCAATGGAATTCGACACGTGCAATCAAACGAGTTAAAACATTATGATATTCGTTTCTTTTCAGCCTTTTTAATTTTATTAAAATGCCTTAAGGGGTCTAAGGAGTCTTAAAAATGTGCAAAGAAGATACTACAAAGCCTAGTCTGATCTTTCATGTCATTTTTGAACTACTCAGTGTATAAGTATAATTTTTTTATATGTAATTCTACAAGATTTATTTATTATAAAACAAGTTTTAAAATTTATGAAACTTTAGCAAAAACTGAAATAAATGATATTAAACATGAAGGTACTTGAACACACTGTGATTAGGCTTGCGCGGCAAATTGTGAGGTCAAAATTGAAAAAATGAATAAGAAAATGACTTTATATTGTACAAATATGTACAAACAAAGACTTATACCTAAATTCTCAGCTCAATTTTAATTAGAAATTATTTTTTAAAAAATTTAAAATCAAAATTTTTAAATTTTTATTAATTTTTTTAGAAAAAAGTTCTTAAAATAATTTCTAATTAAAATTGAGCTGAGAATTTAGGTATAAGTCCTAGTTTGTACATATTTGTACAATATAAAGTCATTTTCTTGGTCATGTGTTCAATTTTGACCTCACAATTTGCCGCGCAAGCCTAATCGCAGTGTGTTCAAGTACCTTCATGTTTAATATCATTTATTTTAGTTTTGGCTAAAGTTTCATAAATTTTAAAACTTGTTTTATAATAAATAAATCTTGTAGAATTACATATAAAAAAATTATACTCATTTATTGAGTAGTTAAAAAATTACAAGAGAGATCAAACTATGCTATGTAGTATCTTCTTTGCACATTTTTAAGACTCCTGTGACCCCTTAATCCCCCAAAACTAGCGTAATAAACATACAACAAACAACTCATTCGAGTACTAAAACAATATACTTTTTTTTCTAAAAAGAATATGAGACGCTTTCTATTTTTTCTATTCTCATAATTTCTTTTACTTGTGCTTGATAAAACGATTTATCTTCCAATTATAGAGGTTTTGACGTTGAGGGAAAAATAATAACTAGAAGTATTTCGTTCCTTCAACGAAATGTTGTATTATCTCGAAAAAAGAAAAGTTTTTTTTTCAAAAGTTCACAAGAATTAAATTCTTGTTTGATTTGTAGAGGGAAATTGTACTTCGTTGTTATTGTTATATTCAAAAGTTATTTAAATTAATATTTATGTGGAAGATAAGGTTTTGCATACTATCAATTTTTATATCAATATTACATCAATAAAACAAATTTCAGTTTAATAAAAGTATTATAGTTGAATTCAATGTAACACACATAATCCCGAAAAAAAAAACACCTTATCAATCTACAAAACGTTTTGTGCATAGACACTTGGTTTTTAAAGATATTTTTACTTAAATATTAATGAGAAAAAGTAATCTCATTGAAAAACTTGGTGTGTTGATTCCAATACCGTGACATTCAAATGCTAGAAATCTTCGGAAGAACTTTGATTTATTCCCTGGATTGTGCATTTCCTCGCATAGTAACTTTTTTTTATAAATGTCTTCACTTCAATTAAACACTTACCTTTAAACTGGGAAGTCCGTGAGACTTTTTTTTTATAAATGTCTTCACTTACATTTAACATTTACTTTTAAACTGAGAAGTCTGTACATACCAAATAAGAAAAAATAGTAGATGTAAAGTATTGTTTCAAAAATATATAACACAAATGATTATAGAACACACTTTAAATTTCTCAATTATATGGAAATAACATTATGTAAGTGAGTTTATGAGTTTAAATATAATTATTGAAAAACATTGGTTGGAAAAAGATTTACAGAGACACAGTGAAGCTGATACTTTTATCTAGTTTAGATACAGAGAAAAATATACAGCTAATTTTATTTATCCAAACTTAGTGATTGATAATAGATTATTAATTTGTATGCTATAAACAATTGACAAAAATTTTCGTTGACGGTTTTAATCTTATATGAGTGCGAAAAGCTCCAGCAGATCATTTTTACCTCCCTTCAAACAGAAATTAATTGAATTTTAAAATATTAATTAATGCTTAATAAACAAAAATTAACGAATTAGGAGACACTCCTTGTAAATATAATTTATCCCCCCCCCCCCCTTTCAACTGGAGCATGTTTTAAAACGCCTTGTTGCCAAACTTCGTTAAGTAATAAACTTCACTAATTACTCAAACAAAGGTCTTCTCGTCTCGCTGCTTCGGTAGCAATTAAAAGTTTATATTGACGCTGTGGCAGAATTCTTTTCCAGATGTGTGTACAAGTAAACACGTTGAAGCTAATGCAGTGAAGCATCTACTAATGGCTTGCCGTAGGAGGCAATATTTGACTGTCTTATACTTGGCAAATTGAAAAATAGGGGTTTCTATTTTGGCTTTGATTATTTACCGAGAAAGTGTTTTAGTGCCAGGTTTGTGTGGATTTTGGCTTTGTGAGGAGAAAGCGAGATTGCACCGGTATTTATAAATTAACGATCACTTTGTGAATGCCATTAACCCTTTCAGTCCCAATGCCAATTTGCCATCATCATTTTATATTTTTTATTCTGATCGTCTATAGCCATTTATGATATCAAAAAGCACATCATTCGATTCTTCAAACTTTTTCTATTAGAAAATATTTTTTATTAATCTAATATTAATTATGATCAGAAACATGATGATGCCACTGGGACTGAAAGGGTAAACCCTTTCGTTTCCAAATAAAATCGTGAATTTTTGTCAAAATTCGTTTGTCGTATATTACTTATTTTAAAATTAAGCAAAAAGTTCATTTTTGCTCTGAAGATTCATTTTTCGTATAACTTAATTTACCCTACATTAACCGTTCAGGACTAGGGTCTTTACCGCTCTTTTTTGTTTATTTCAATAAAATGAAGAAGAAAGTTAACTTTCGCTTGGCAGATTTTCGTGCCAATTATCGTTAAAGGGTTAAAACCGTGAAATTTAGAAACTCTTAAAGATTGGGACATGAATGTAAATTTGTAAATTATTTGTATGTATATTTTAGTGTTTCATGAATATCTGAAAATGGTACTTAATTTTTTGAAAAGTTCTTTTTTATTTCTTCTGATTAGCTCGTGTGTTAATTATGATATTACAACTCAAATAGCAATAGTTAAAAAAGTGAATAAATAGAGAAATACGGTTGCAAAAGAAAGCGCAGTTTTTACCTACAATATTTATGGCCATGATTTATAATTATCTTTCATAAATGTGATTTATCTTTGTATTTCAGAATTGCAGTCAAAATTAATAAACATTTATTGTTAGCAAAGCAGAAAAGAATAACATAAAAACGTTTATGCGAGTAACGAATAACTTCACAACGTTAATTAATTTTCCTTATCAAACTATTTGTGCAATAATCTTGCATTTCGTATTTTTATGCATTTATTTTATCGCCTAGATTACTTACACATCATTTTATAAGCAATGCTTTTGAAGTATTCCATTTGCTCCCCCCCCAAATATATTTTTATTCATAAATGTCACCTAACTTCGCAGCCATTAATTTATAATCATTTGCCAAAATTTATTGTTGGTAAATCCTACTGTCCCAATAATTAACTACATTTTGTACAACATTAAAAAAGTTAAAATGAAATTCTTTACCAGAATACGTTGTATATTCGAAGCGAGTGGAATATTTTAAGAAGAATCTCTATAGCCTTTGGAAACAGGTAAGGAATTAGATATATTTTGGATCAACCTTGCTGGGAATCTGGCCTGTTGTTGGTCGACCAATTTTGTATTTGTATCAGTATTAAGAGCAATATAATTAAAGCGTGGAAGAAGAATTACAAGCATGAAATTTAATAATTTCCAAATAAATCTGCCAGTATATAACATTTCATCTAATAATAAATACATACGAATATTTAACCCTCTGATGGAATTGGCCGAAGTGTAAACTTGTTTTCGCTGCATGAATTTTAAATTTCGATCTGAAAATGTATTTTTTTTAATTTAAAAAAATTATTTTTCTGTTACAGATGATTATAAATTACTCCATACTTCATACTTAAAATTTTAGTAAAATCATAAAATTTTAAATTTTTCAGAAATTACTTGTATTCATCTAAAACATGACAGTGATTGGTTAATACGTCTGTATCCTTAAGGAGTTTAAATAAATACTCAATAAAATACATCACGATAATCAAGTCACTTAACATAAAGCATTCACCTATCATGCCAGCAGAATATTACGTCTAAAAGTCAGAATTTCAAACCGTAAATTACAACTTAGAAACTGTAAACATCAGATAATCTTGCTGAATTCCCTTAAAATGTCAATTTCCAGACGCATTACAACGTGCTATAATCGATCCATTTATGGAATGTGTTTCCCAAGTTTTATGATAACTGTACTAGCAAACGAGATCTTTAAGAGAACGGCGAAACTCATATGTGTCGTGTAATGCTTTCCATTAGGATTACTTTATGATAGTCAATAAAGGTTCTTGATGCTAATTTGGAAAACTCTTAAAAGCAATAGTATAAATATTACATAGTTTTTTTAGAAATACAATGTTATCTTCAGGGTTTCCTACATGGAAATTTTTTGTTGATTTATTAAGCGATTAAGTTGTTTAACAAGATTTTTCTGTAAAACATTTTAATCCATTTAAGTAAGTTAATTTGGATTCTAAATAATGAATTAATTTTTAATATTGAAGACTCGTTAAGCACTAATATATTATTATAGATAAACATTTTAATTAATAAAACTAAATTATTATTTTTTGGTTGATGTCGAAACTAAATAATGTAGTAATTTTAACTATTTAAGCCTTTAAGAATATACCGAGTTTCCAGAATTTCCGAACATAATATATTAGTAAGAATGATGCGGTGGCATTTGTTTCATTTTACTTGATACGTGTATATAATTTAGAATTAAAATGCTATTTAACCCAATGATCTTACTTACTTGAATATTAAATAGTACATCTCAATGTTTTAATGTTTTAAAATACTATAGTACATGCATTTAACCACAAATTAACATAAAAAAGATTGATATATCTTATATATTTTAGTTAAAAAAACGCTTAATGATTGAAATAAAAAAACCCTTCTGTATTGGTTAGATAAGTTTTAAACGTCACGAATATCAAACCTTATTAGTTATTCAATTAAAATTTTTATTAAAATCCCCGTTGTATTTTCTTCTACTAGTTCTTTTTATTAAAAAGGAAAAATTAAAGTAGATTAATTAAGTATGCTTTTCATTAAATTGCAGCGTTATTAACGAACGTACTTTAAAATCTATCACAAGTAATCCTCCTTAGTTTCCTTTGCATAATATCAGCATTGTTAGTCTCTTTAAGCTGTTAGAAATTCTATAATACGAGATAACAACCAAACATTAAAATGTCATTAAACTTTAACTACAATAATGTGTACATTTACACCACACCAGTGGCATAATTGGTTGGTCGGTAGACACATATTTTCAGGCTTGTGTGCTTTTACATAGACCCGCTTATAAACCTTCGCCAAGTAAGACACACACACACCCATACGCGATAGATGCTGCCATCTATCGCGCGCCACCTCCGCAATTTCGACATGCCCCTGAGGGGGAGGGGGATAGTTTCCAGGGATCTGCACACGTGGGAAACTGCGCAATGACCGCCCACAGGACTTTCGGACCCAACAGATTTAACGAGCACGTATTCCACGTTTATTCGACAAACACAAACATCCATGCCTTATCGGGATTCAATCCCGAACCCAGAAGCTCTAAAGGCTAGCATCCTTACCATTGCGCCACCGGGTCGGCCAGTGGCATAGAGAAACTTGATATTAGGGGATGGCTTTCGTTTAACAATCTTCATTCAGGTTATGTTTAACTTAAAAATTTAGCATCGTAGAAATCGTTTTCGTCTCTTGATAGAGTAATTAGATGAGCTTAAGGTTCAACAAAAAGATTTGCTTAATGAAGTATCGAAAAAATTTTGTCTCGACAAAGCTGTAAATAAAATTTTTTTATAAACAAAAAGCAGATTCGTAATAATTCTATTGTTGACACTTTTAAACAATATTTTTTCCCCAGCATGTTTATGGTTAATGGTACGTCATTTAAACCTGTAGCTAAACTAAACTAACTTGATAAACGTGTTTTTGTATAATTATATTTGAGGTCAATATTGTGGATTATAGTTAAGATAATTTGTAGTAAGTTGTGAAAAGGATAAAAGTAAGCGATAATAATGAAAAATATTAAATTTTTGAAGCAATGTGTCCAAAATATGAACGAAATATGAATTGTACAATTTTCGAAAAAGTGGGTTTAAATTTAGACTTAAATTCTACATTCCAATGAATTCAAAATAAATACTATTATTATTAGAGAGAGAGAGAGAGAGAGAGAGTTAAACTACAAATACTCAACTTTTGGAGTTTTTTTAAGAGTTATAAAATTGCGTTCACCTGAAGTTGTAATTTGTCATGAATTTATTGGCCTTATATCAAAAATTTAAAGCTATTAATAAAGTTTCAATACGTTTTGACTTATATTAATGTTTAAAAAATAAAGTTCGTTACAGTAAGAAATAAAATGTTTGAAAAAAATTGATTTGTTCATAAGTTAAGCATTTATTTTGACTAATTTTATCAGAAGTTCTATTTAAATCGAAAGGAAGAGAAATATTGGCGTATCTCCTAATTGCAAAATCATTAATTACTTTAACTACATAATTTAGAGAAGAACTTTATGATTTTCGTTTGATAGTAGTTTAAATATTTCGTTATCTGAAAAAAAAGTAAAAAAAAACGAGAATAAAAAAAATGAAGGATAATGAGTTATGCAGATAAAAAAAAATAAACTCAAACAAATACAAAAAAAAAATGTTGCATTTATTGATTGATAAAAGATTATTACGTATGAATTTCTAATTTGCCTAAAGAATTGTTCTGCCTGATTTTGTTAAACATGATAATTTTCATCCATCACTTTTAAAATAAAATAATTTTTATTATTATTTATGCATGTCTTTTAAAAATGATTTAGTGATACTTATGTAAGAACTAGAATATTTTTTGACGGATTCTTGTGACGTATGGCATAGGATAATACCATACATTTATTTTAGCGTTGGATAAAAACATGTTTTGATACATCTAGCATATACGGAAAATCTGTCTCTGCATTTTGAAAGCCTCCGAGGAAAAAGTAGAGTACACACGAATATGCTTTTAAATGTTTTTTTTCAGTATGCAGTACTATTAATCAATTTATCAAAAGAAATCATTTTCCTAAAATATTCGTTAAAATAGAAGTTGTTTTATTACACAAAAGAAATTGCTAACAAAATGCAGGAACTTTCAAAATCACCAGCACTACTTTAGATAGTTCTTGATTAATATGTAGTTTTAGAGATGAACTCCTAAAAGAACGAGTAAAGTACTTTTTTCGTAGCGAGTAGAACTTAACAAATGATAGCGACATTTATGGGGTTTTCTTAAAAATCAGTTGTTTATAATCAACATGGAAGGTCACTTGTCCAAATGTAAATAGCAAAGCTTGAGACCGTAATTAAAATTCTCATCTACCTTACTATGAGTATAAAACCGCAATACTTTGGGAAGATTTTTTTCAAAACTTACTATTAATGAAGTTTGTCTTAAACAAAAATAATTACAAATACACTGCAAAAATATCTTGTATATTTAATTTTTTCCCCCGGTAAACTGAGATATCAAGAAAATAATTTTGTTGATGGCATACTATCTATAATAATAAAAATGAAGTTTTGTGTGTATGTGTGTGTGTGTGTATGTCTCTCCGAAACTCACAAACTAGACATTTGTTTGACTCGTAACTTGGCACAAATGCGTAGTTCATACTTGAGTTACAAAATAAGAACTTTCAGAGCTCAAAATGTTCTATTTTTAAAAAAAATTCGAATTTTCTGGAAAAACTACACCACTTTGGCTCAAATCCGATGAACATTTTTCTTTCGTGTTGCCATTCAGCAAATGAAATTAAAATAAACTTTTTCAAAAATAGTTAAAATGTAAAAATGAAAATACTTTATTCTTAAAAACTTACAAATATATTATTATTTTCATTTTAAAGATTTATCATCATATTTATCAAAGATTAACTATAATTTTAAGTAGTAAACTTTCATTTTATATCATTCTTTAATCTGTATCAATGCAATATTTTATTTTTAACTCGATATTTTAATAAATAATTATCATGGGCGTCTATATAAACTGGAAGGTTTCCTCCAACGACAGTGGATCTCAATTTTTGTAATTCCTAACGTGATTGTTGGTTTTTATAAACTTGATCGCCAATCGCCAAGGTCACATAAGCTTAACATTTTATATTTTTATCATTTACGATTAAGCTATAAATTGATATTTAACTAATTTTTATTTGAAGAATCGTTGACTGGCAATTTTACGCCAACCCTGACAAATTGGTATTATAGCAACCAATATTGATCGCCAAGGTCATAAGCTAAACATTTTATATTTTTATCATTTACGATTAAGCTATAAATTGATTTTTAATTTATTTTTATTTGAAGAATCGGTGCCGGCAATTTTACGCCAACCCTGACAAATTGGTATTATAGCATCCTCTGGCGAAAATGGCAATTGCATCGGCAATCTCTAAAGGTTGATATATTTAAATCTTCTTAAATGCATATAATTTATTTTGAAGCTTATACTGAACTATGTTGTTTTTTGCAGGCCATCGCACTACAGATGCATACTAGGGTTTTATGTCTTTCTTTTTTCGCCAAATACTTTGATAAACACGCCAAGTTATTACAAAAAACGTGCCAAATGACCTCTTTTCTTTGTTAGCTGGTTGGTTGCGCGATGGTCATAGCGCCAAAGCTGAAAGGGTGTGTTATTGGTAGCTATATATTTTCCTCGCCAAATTTTTCAAACATGCCAAATGAGCTAAAATGTTTAAATTCGGGAAATTACCATGACATTATCCGTTAATTTTATAGCATTCTTTAAATTTTGAATTTTTATGGTCATATAAGTAACGGGATTCTGTACCTTATAACGAGCGGGAAAAGTAACATAAGTTTATTATCCAAAAAAAAAAAAAAAAAAACAGATTAAATGGTAGTATGGTACAAATACTTGGATCGATTTGGTATTTATTTTTTTCCAACCCGTGCAACACCGGGTAGTTTAGCTAGTTTCAAATAAAGAGTAGGGGAGAGTGTTGTACCTTGGGACGCTTGTAAATTGGGACACTGACAATTTTTGAGAATCTATTGGCAATAGTCATACATTTTTTATTTCTAATAGTAGCCTTAACCAACAGACATCATCAAAATAAAATTTAACACTAGCATCATTGAATTGATGAATTGGTGATAAAAAATAATATTTCATTACCCCAAAGTAAATATTTTTCTCATTCTAATATAATTTTTTACCTTTGACTTTTACAAAAGGTCAACTGCATTTTATTTTCTTCATAAAATAGAAGATTTTAAAATATCTTGGCTATGAGAAAATAATGATAATGCATTTAGATTGGCCACTATCTTGCTTTTATTTAAACCATGTAGTGTGTTGTACCTTGGGACAGTAAAGCATATTGTATCATCATATAATGCTAAATAATTTGGACTTGCAATTTTGCTGTATAATTTAACTTATTCTTGAATTATGAAGTTTTATTTGTGTATTTCCTTAAAAAAAAAACACATTTTGTTTCCTGACACAAATTAGTTCAAGTGTATGACTATTGAGTGAATTATAAAGTATGTCCCAAGGTACAACATCATATTGTAGCTTGGGACAGTTTATCCTCTCTACTTTAAATGAGTGGCAATTTTTTAATTTCAAGCTGCCAGAATTTAAAAAAATATATCATAGAGGAATATATTGGTGTGTTGAAATGCTGCTTTTAAATTTTTATTTTGACTATAATTATCGAAGAAAAAAATTAAAATGTAAAAATTGTCCCAAGGTACAACACTCTCCCCTACAGAAGAACCTCTTCAGCGACTGAGAATCTGTCGGCATCTTTTTTCAAACTTTTCAAAATGTCCTTTTAGTAGTTAATTTTAAAGGCATTTTGTGATAAAAACAATTTTAAAATAATCTTTTAACTACAAATTAGTGATAAGCCCTTTTTTGTTGCGCTTATAGCACGAAAAATGTGTATTTTTAGAGTTTAAAGCCTCAGTTTAATCGGAGTCCGTCAACAGATTTAAGCGGTTGGACAAGTGCGGTGAGTGACGTCATACAAACTACTGACGTTGATTACGCTAGAGTGGTTTCCTCGGGAGCGTTGCCGGACAACTTAACACGACCGCCAGATTGAGTTGCTGTTGAGTGCGTTGGGAAATCCTGATGACAACGTTTTTTGCTGTTGTCTGTTGTGTGGTGTGATTGCCAAAAATTCAAAACTTGAGGTAATGACGGAAGTCGAGAGTTGTTTTACGCTTGCCGAAGAAGAAATGCTAATTGATTTTATGACTGTGGTACTAAAATACGACGCCCGTCGCCAATAGCCCTCGTGTAGCTCTAGTGGGACGATAATTCAAAACCAAACCAAACTAATTGATTTTGTGAGAAATCACGAATAACCAAAATTTTCCATTTTTGACACGCAAAGACGAAAACCAAAACAACAGCAGAGTTAGTTGAGTGAGTTCGCTAGGTTTACAGTTTCGTGTCAACGTAACGTTCCGATGAAGCGGTGGCCGGTAGAGGGACGTCATCCACGTATAACAACAGTCGCACTTTTATGGCGACAGACTACGAGGAAGCCAAGGCTTAAGGCGTGTCCCTAGTAACTATAAAACATAATTTTTTAAAAACTTATTTGAAAAATGTATGTTTTAGCATGCAGTTGTATGAAAATTATATTTAGATTATGAATATACTTGTAGGATTTTGCTTGGGTCTTTAGAGGTTAAGCTTTAGTACAGCTATTTATCCGAAACGTTAAGGAGAAGGTGATGAATTGCATTTCTGAAAATTACATGTATGCTTCGGGGCTTCAACATAATTTTTGTGCTAAACATTTGCAACACTGATTTTGTATTAATAAAAACATTATTATTTCGTATTGAAAGTCAAAAAAAGTTTTTTTTTAGTGTATATGAAATTGAAGTAAAAGTGACGCTTTTTTTGTAGTTTCGATGTCGTTTAGAATTAAGTTTTTCATTCAGTTGATTTACTACTTATCAGATTTAGCTCCAAACCCATCATTTAAAAATGGTTTAAAAATAATTTCTTAAAAATCTATACTATATGATGATTGCAACACCGTAAAACCGATAACTTGGTTTACTTGTGTTAGAATCTTTACTATTTAATTACATTCGTTTGAGTTATCAAATTAAATGAATCTGGAATCTTACTATATTATGATTAGGATTGGGTTAATCAAGTTTGAAACCCCTAAACTTAACAGTTATAATTCAAGCAGAATTTACGTTGCTAAAGCTCGATAATGTACATCCTTCACTGAATCGTTCAAATAATATTAATTAATCGAAATGACGGATTTCACTTTGATAGGCAAACATAAATAAACATATAGACATAATATAAATAAGTTAAATGCAACTGATAAGTAAAATTGATATGATAAATCAATTTTCTAAAACTTATAATTTCAATTGTAATTTATTAAAACTAGTCATATCTACTTAGTTTTACTGAAATCTAGAACATTCAAAATATTATAAAATCTGTTTTATTAGTTTAATAAGATTATTTGACCATAAATTAGTTCGTTATAGTATTTAAAAAATGTATTTTGTTTTTATTTTACAGTGCGGGTTATTAAAGTTTCGTAACATAATAAAACAATGTTGAAACAATAAAGAAACAATATCTTTGAAAACGTTTCTTTTTATGCAGTTATTAAATTTGAAGCAGCTTAGGTTTTTTTTTTATCTTTTTAAATATGTAATTCGCTGAAGAAAAAAAAAACAAAAAAAAAAAAAAACTGAAGATAAATATTTCAAATATTTTATTATTTTTTGTTAAATGCAATGATAATCCATTAATGAGTTTTAAATGCAAAAAAAAAAAAAAAAAACTTTCCCAATGCGAAAAAATAGAAACTATTATTTTTATTTCTTTACATTTTTTGTAGCTGAACTAAAATGCTTTTAAATATATTGGAATAACTATTTAATTGCTAACGACTTATAAATGCATCTTTTATTTATATGGTTTCCAAGTATTTTAATTAATAGTTTCATTCTCGAATTCGGAGAATTCTTGCAGATGAAAAAATGGAACTTGGTTTACAATAACGTTTGATACCAATCATTTGAGGAAAATTTAGCAAAAAAAGCCGAGGCCTTTTTAAAAAGAAGCAAATGTTAATCAAAACAAGTATTTTAATTAAATTTTTCGAAGGATTTAGTTTTTAACGAAATATTTGCATTCATATATAAATAAATATATTATATACATTAAAAATACGCAACGAACTTTAAAAATATATAACATACTTAAACATATTTTATTAATTTCTTCATAAACATAATGCTAAATAAAATATTTTTCTTCCGACTGATGAGAGTTTTGATTATATAACGTACTTACAAAAGTAAAAACTGGATAATTCTTTAAGGTATGCTTTTATTTGTAAAAGTGAGAAAAAAAGCATTTTTTTATAAAAATGAATGAAAATGTTAAATAAACATTTAAAATCCTAAAATTTATCCATAAACCTTTTTTAGCTTAATTGTTTTATATCGGCATAAAAAAAATTACTTAAAATTATTTATTTGAAAGGTTGACTGCTCTTGCGTAATGAATACATTAGTATTATTCATTTCTGTTTTATAGTTATTATTATGCACGAAAATTGAGACATTGTTCTCGAACTTTTCAGTGAAGATTGACTTAATTTTTTCGGAGAAGACTGACTAAAACTTTTCAGAGAAGGAGAAGTAGTCCAGTAAATCTGTCGTGAAAAAGGGGGGTTGCCTAACAAAAGGTCAAGTAGTTCTGATTTTTGGATATGTTATATGTAATGGAGGTCTAATTAAGAATCCAAGTTTGTGACCTTGGGGCGCCGCCGCTCGCTGCGCCCCAAGGTCAAACGTCGGTCATTTTTTTAGTTTTTGCAGATTTTCTCCTTAAAGGCTTGGTTTTACAACAAATTGATGAATACAACAATTAAAGAGGGATAAATTTGCTACAATTTGAGTGCATGTTGGTGTTTTTAAGCCTAATAGTTCCTGAGATACAGCTCCTCAAAGTTAGTGTAAGTTACGAAAAAATTGTGTTTTTCAAAATTTAGCAATTTTTTTCTCCAAAAGATTTATTTAATAGCAAGGTTATTACAGTTTAATTGATTTGTTCACGTTACCATAGGGTAATTTAAAGTTTTGGAGGTTTTTTTTATGTTTGTGTTTCATTTTTAAAGTCAAGGAACGCCTAGCCACAGCGCGCCCCAAATGGAAAATTTAGATATATCGCGCCCTAACATTCAATAAACCTGTTGTAAAAAAAGGAGTTACTTTACGGGGTCGGATAGTTTTAATTTTTGGTTGTGTTTTATATTTTGAAAGTCTATTTAACAATCCAAGTTTGTGACCTTGGGGCGCCACCGCTGGCTGCGCCCTAAAGTCAAAAATCGGACATTTCACAGTTTTTTCAGATTTACTCCCTGAAGGTTTGGTTTTACAACACAAAAATGAATAAAACAATTAAAGAGCGATAAATATGCTACAGTTACAGGATAAATATAACAGTAGTAAAAATAACAGCAACAGGATAAATACGCGCCCCAAATGGAAAATTTGTATAAATCGCGCCCCAACGTTCACTAAACCTGTTTTAGAAAAAGGGAGTGTCATATTGGTATGACGTAACCTTATAGGGTCGGGTAGTTTTATTTGTGAACATGTTTTATATATTGGAAGTCGAATTAAGAATTCAAATTTTGGACCTAGGGGCACTGTCGCAGGCTATGCCAAATCAGAAAAACGATGAAATTTTCTCAATTATTTAGTTTTTCTCGATTTACTCTCGGAAAGGTTGGTTCTACAAAAAGAAAAATTTAAGCAGTTATTACCTCATATAGATCTCTCCGAGAACAACCAATTACTCGATCCCTGTTCGCGTGGACGGTCATTTTGCCCTTTAAGTTTGTGATACTTTTAAAAATTTTGTTTTCAACAAGAGTCTAGTTCTATCTTCGAAAATGACTTTTTATTCTAGAAATCCTTTGATTCCTTAATGAGACCAAATGTGCATGCTCATGTAATCGGTTAACAAAAAAGAGTATATTCAGTGCATGTGCCTTTGGACTTGTAAAAACGAAGGAATCAACAACTATGTACAAAACACATTATGCACTGGTCTTAAACCAGGAGCTTTAAACACAATTATGTTCATCTCCCTAACTAGAAAACCCCTTTCATATTTCTGTGCAGATATCTCTGTAAATCATTGCCTTGTTGTAGAACTGGCAAACGCCATATATTTGATAAAATTAGTAACCTCGGATAAATTGACATTCTATCTAACTTGAATTTTGTAATTTTAATTCTAATAATCATGAAATAAAAACGAGGTTGCTATCATAGTAACCTAGCTTTATACCAACCCCATTCGAGAGGATTTTTTCATGCCCCAACAGTTTTTTTACCTGAAAATACAATCGTAAGGCATGAAACAGTGCTGCATTGTTGCAAGTGAAACAGCAGTTTAAACAATTAGCTTGACCTTGGGGCGCACCCAATGGCGGCGCCCCAAGTATCATATTTATCCTGTAACTGTAGCGTATTTATTCCTCTTTAATTGTTTTATTCATTATTGTGTTGTAGAACCAAACCTTCAGTTAGTAAATCTGAAAAAACTGAAATGTCCGATTTTTGACTTGGGGCGCAGCCAGCGGTGGCGCCCCAAGATCACAAACTTGGATTCTTAATTAGACTTCCAAAATATAAAACACATCCAAAAATTAAAAAATCCGACCGCGTAAAGTAACTCCCTTTTTTACGACAGGTTTACTGAATGTTAGGGGGCGATATATCTAAATTTTCCATTTGGGGGGCGCAGTGGCTAGGCTTTCCTTGATCTTAAAAATGAAACACAAACACAAAAGAAAACTCTGAAACCTTAAATTACCCTATGGTAACGTGAACAAATCAATTAAACTGCAATAACCTTGCTATTAAATAAATCTTTTGCAGAAAAAAATTGCTAAATTTGGAAAAACACATTTTTTTCGCAATTTACACTAACTTTGAGGAGCTGTATCTCAGGAACTATTAGGCTTAAAAACACCAACATGCACTCAAATTGTAGCATATTTATCTTTCTTTAATTGTTGTATTCATCACTTTGTTGTAAAACCAACCTTTTAAGGAGAAAATCTGCAAAAACTAAAAAATGACCGACGTTTGACCTTGGGGCGCAGCGAGCGGCGGCGCCCCAAGGTCACAAACTTGGATTCTTAATTAGACCTCCATTACATATAACATATCCAAAAATCAGAACTACTTGACCTTTTGTATACCAAAATGTTTTATTTTACTGGACTAAAGTAGGTAGGGTAGGGTAGATACATATATAATCTGGCTCGTGTGTTTGATCAGAGACCGCTTATAAGCCTTCATCAAGAAAGACAGACACAGAAAGAGTTTTTACTGTCACAGAGAAATTAAAGTACACACAGGGCGAAGGCGAGAATCGAACCTGCACCCGTTACAGCGCGCAGCCAGAAGTAGGTTTTGACGCTATGGATATTCGATGTCATGGCACGTGCAAGTCTTGTTGAATGTACAAAAGCCAACTGACCAGTATGAACGACTGCTGTGATTAACATTTGTTTCGTATCGAGGAATGAAGAGTATGGTTATTCCAGCATTAACCACCTTCGCATTAAGTATCGATGATCTGGGTCTTGAGACAAATTAACACACTTAAAATTAATACTCACGGCACGTTTGGCTAGGGTTCTCTCCGCAAAATTAAATCTCGGCATACTTTAACATCCACAGAGAGCACAGATTCATTGTAATCTGCTCTTCAAAATTGTGGTAACGAGAGTCGCCTAGATGGTGTTAAAAAATGACTCTCAGTTCTGGGGAATATGCCGAGTCTGCAAAGGCTTGACCGCCATTGTTGCAGCCCCATTAGAGAAAAAAAATAATACTCACGAGAAACTCACATAATATTGGTTCATTTGAATTGAATAAATATTTCAAATAGACAGAAAGTAAGAGAAAATTTCCGAAATAATAAATCTGTCAACCAGAAAAATCCATTATCTGCAAATTTCTTTCGATTTGAAAAACAACAATGCCAGCCCGCATAAGGACAAAATTACCTTTATCCAAATCGAAATGTAGATTGATAATGCTAGAGTAATTTCCAAACGCTCTAAAATGTTCGTCCAAATGCAAAATCCGCGTAATTCCGTCCCGTAGTTTCAACTCGAGAAGACACAGGAACGCTAATCTGACTAGGAAGGCTTGTCACAAAAGGAATATATACGCTATTTAATCAATTTGGACTTATGAAGCGGTTTGTTGATTGAGAACACTGGCTCATTATTGTAGGAATTACGGAAGGGATCCGTTCGGGCGGAAGATTTTAAGGTAATATAAATGTCTGAATTTAAGACATTTAGTGGTGTGTTTGACTAAACTGCAACTAACAGTTCTGTCAGACATGGTAACCCTTATAAAAGCATTAACCCTTATAAAAGCAGCTAAATTTTTTCACCAGTTAGAGCTCTTTTCTTAGGGCCTAACGAGTGAAATTCTTTCGCCAATGAACAACATCCGACAGAAGATTGCTAATCTAACTATAAAAAGTCAGAAAGTAAGGGTTGTTATAAAATTAGTACACGCCATTTTTAATAAATTAGGACTTATGGAATTTATTGAAGGAATTACGGAATAGATCAGTTTGTGAGGAAGATTGAAGGTAATAAATTTCAGAATTTGAGACATTAAGTGGGGTGTTTGACTAAACTGCAACTAACAGTTCTGTCAGACATGGTTTGAATTAACCCATATAAGCAGCTAAAAAGTTTCACCAGAAAGAGCTTTTTTCTTAAAGACGAACGCGTGAAATTCTGTCGTCATTGAACAACATCCGACATAAGATTGTCTAATTATAAAAAGTCAGATAGGAAGGGTTGTTATAAAATTAGGACAAGCCATTTAATCAATTAGGACTTATGGAAAGGTTTGTTGATTGAGAACACTTTCTCATCATTGAAGGAATTACGGAAGAGATCAGTTCTTGATTAAAATTTTAAGGTAATAAATGTCTGAATTTGAGACATTAAGTGTTATGTTTGACTACACTGCAACTAACAGTTCTGGCAGACGTGGTTTGAATTAACCCTTATAAAGCAGCTTAAAAGTTTCACCATTTAGAGTTTTTTTCATAGCGGCGAATGAGTGAAATTTTGTCGTCATTGAACACATCCGACACAAGATTGCTAATCTAATTATAAAAAGTCAGATGGATTTTATATAAAATTAGCACACGCCATTTAATCAATTAGTACTTACTGAATGGTTTGTTGTATTATTGTAGGAATTACGGAAGAGATGAGTTCGTACAGAAGATTTAAGATAATAGACGTCTGAACTTGAGACATTTAGTAGGGTGTTTGACTAAACTGCAACAAACAGTTGTGACAGACATGGTTTGAAAGAACTCTCCTTAAAGTTGATAATGACTTTCAAAATTTCAGCTGGTATGGTGATTTCGACCCTCATTTGGCAAGCCAGGGAATCCGGGTTCCAATCCCGGAATTTGCATTTAAATTTCTGTTGTCCCACATACATGCGGATAACGTGCTCGTTAAATGTGTGGGTTCTATGGTCGGTTATAGCGCAGTTACCATGGATGTAGGTTGTCTTTTGAAAAATGCCATCCCTTCCAGCGACGCGTGCCTAAATTGAGGAGGTGCACGCAAAAAAATGGTGCTGGTCCTGCAACTCAACCAAGTTCGGTTGAAGGGTGTTTAATTGGCACAGCCAAACTGGTGGTTTCTTTCAAACCTACCAGTTTTGTTACTATAACTATACTCGTTCGATTGAACGAGTTTAGTCAACGGGACCAGACTGCCTCAAAGAGTTCGGTTGAGACAACTAAACTCTGTGTGAGAACTAAACTGCGCGGTATCAGTGCAGTTCTCTCAACCGAACTTGGCGTTTGCGCCAGCCGAACGCTTTTAACCAAACGTGTTTGGTTCCTGCAACTAGACAGTCCTGTCAGTCCTATAGCAACCGAACAGTTTGGTTGGGAGAACTCAATTTTCGTTTGTACGTACCAGACAGTTTTTTGCGTGCAACAACAACAAAACGTTAGAGGTTTTTCTTTTCGGCGAACGCGTGAAACTCATTTCGTCCTTGAACAGCATCCGACACAAGAACGCTATCTAACTATAAAAAGCCAGATAGGAAGGGTTGCTCCAAAATTAGCACACGCTATTTAATCAATTTAGACTGACTTAGAGAACTTTTTGTTTTATGGAGAACATTGGCGCCATAATAATAAATGCATTAATATACAATTTAACTTGGTTATAATAATTAATAGTTCTTTGATTATAATAATTGATAGTCTTCTGATTAGAATGATTAGTTGTCCCTTGATTTTATTATTTAAAGCTAGTACAATTATTCATTAATAAGTCTATTAAATTTGCATTAATAACTTAGATGAGAAAATCTGTAGTTGATTCGAGTAACTTATTGCAGCATTAACGCCCTGAGGGATACAGATTTTTAAACCCGTCACCTGACTATCTGGCTTATCAGCAACTAACATACTTTTTTAAATTTGTTTTTAAATTTTAAAATTTGAAGTATGGAAGAGTCATTCATAATTATCTGCTACAAAAACATAACAAAAAATATAAGAAAATTATAGTTCGAATTGAAAATTAAAAATTTAATTTGTAGTGAAAATAAGTTTACACTTATGCTAATTTGCTTTTTCCTCAGATGGTTAAAAAGTAGAAATACATCATGAATGTCAGTGATGGTTACGAACCGTAAATATACCGCATCCTTTAAGAACCCACTGAAAGTAAATATATCAAATCCTATTAAACTACATGAAACTACGAGATTTCTTATATAAACCATATCAGTATCGTACTATCGATAAAATAAGTCCTCCAAACAAAATCAATTATTGTTTATTTCAAACCAACGATCCACATAAGCGATCCACAATACAAAGAAGAAAAAAAGAAAGTGAAACTTATCAAACTTTCTCCACCCTCTCCGAACCCTTCATCACTCTGTCTGGAACATCCGAATCTCGCAGACGACTTTGTGTGTGTAGGGGGCGCTTTGATCCGAGGGGGGCGTGTTGAGATGTTCTCTTGGTCCCCCCAGTTGACGATGCGATCGCGACGTGGTCGGTGAAAAATCGTCGAATCGTCCCCCTTTTTCAGTTTCGGAAAGCCGTAGTAGATAAAAGTTGTTTCCTTTACGCCTTTTCCTGTTATTTAGCGGGTCCTGGATTTGTAGAGTTTTTGTTGGTGTAGAAGATTTCGTTTTTTGAAGGTTGTTTCTGTTGCGTTGACAAGTCGTCATGGGAAGAGGTAGGTTTTAATTTTTTGTTAGAAACTTTATTTTTGTTTAAGTTTTTGTTGTTGTTGCTTTGAGATGATTTTTAAATATGTGTCGTTCACATATCTGTATGTCACTTTAAAAGTCGTTAAGATATCGGATAACTACAATCAAAATTATGGAAACTGTTGAAATGGAAAAAAAGTTGCATTCTTACAAATTCGTGCAATAATCATAAAATAATTATTACGAGGACAATTAAATAAAGATGTTTGCCAACAATTAAGTAAAAATGTTTGCTTAAAAATAAGTATACGAAACAGTTGCTTAAAAAGTTTCTTAAATCCTTACTTTTATCCAAGACACTTGTTACATCCACGAGTTTTTGTTGTTGTTTTCACTTGCTACTATATTTATTAATATAGTTTTTAAAAAATTTTGAAGGAAAAGAGGAAAAAAAAAATTAAAAACTATTAACATCAGTAATTCATAAAAACTAAAATGGTTTACGACGTATCTATGTTTTCTTACATTACATGCGATATTAACTTTAATTGTTAATTGTAATGTAATAATTAAAAAAAAAACTCTAATTTAATTTTAATAATTTTTTTTATCTATAGGCAACTAAAATTGTAGACAGTTTTGAAACATGCAAGAAAAAAACAAAAACGTTCAACTATCATTAAAACAAATAACATACATTGTTATTTTAATATTATCCATCATTAAAAATATAAACTTATTTATAGAATTTTTTACTTAAAATTTGCTTTACCTATCATTAAAATATAGATATGATATAAACGTTTTACATCTATGCGATAAATTTAGTTTAAGCTGCAATTTTTTTTTAAAAACTAAAAATGAAATGTTTTAACATTGAAAATGAAATGTTTTTACTAGGTATTTTTTGAGTGCATAATGGATATTGGTGCGGGTGTAAATAAAACGTGTTGCCGAAAAATGAAGGTCAAATAAAGATACATGGAGAAAAGTACTCGTACTTCTGCGACAAGGGGGCGCATTTCACCGCATTGAAATTGCGAACTTTCAAAAAATAGTGAAGCAAGTAGTTGCACGCATCCTTACGTTTAACCTAAACACTTGTTACATTCGAATTTTTTTTCATCGTTTGTTTCACGTTACTAATTTTTTAAATGTGTTTTGAAAATGGCTAAGCTTAAAAATAAATAAAAACTTAAAGCATCGAAGAATTTTTTTTGTAACTTTATGAGATTAATTTGGTTGCTATTTGTAATGGAGTAGTAAAAACACTATTTGAATTTTTTGGTTTGTAAGAGTTTAGATCCCGAAAAATTCAAAAAATGATTTCTACCTTGATTTGGATGGTTTAGGATTTTGTAACTATTCCAATTTGTTAGTTTATTTTTGTAAGTTTTATGTATTGTAAGTTTATTTTTGAATATACTTAAAGACAAATTGAGAACAACATTTTTATGATACAATTGTTTCTTGTAAAAAAAACCCTGACTTTTATTAAAAGTATTTTATCGAAATATTTTATATCAATTGTAAGAATAAGAAAAAATAAGAAACAATAAATAATGTACCTTGTATATTAAACTAGCTCTATAAACCCGGGGTTGCACGGGTGTACCCTTAATAACCCTAATTGGTAGTTTTTTTGGTGTAATTTTTTGCCTTAAACCAATTGATTTTCACTGGTCTAATCTATCAGGATATTATAATTTCCTCCCATTCTGATATGAGGGGTTGAATGTATCCAGGCTATGATTGTATCCAGGAGTTAAATTGGGCTTTCCCATAGGCCCCTGTTCAAATTGAGAGAACAGCTATGATAAAATGGTCCAATTTGTTTCTATTTAACGATTAGCCCAACGAAACTGCCAAAATGTGGTAAAAAATCCACTTCATATTTCATACAACTCGATAGGGCTACACTGTAAAAAATTTCCTTAACTTTCCGTATTTTTACCAGGAACTTTCCTGGCTTTTTCAAGTATTCATCGCTTTGTGATAAGTTCCTGGGATTTTCAGGTTTTCCCTTTCAAATCTGGCAATGATTGCTATAAACCTCCACCTCGCTCAAAATCAGTTGTTTCGCAACGTTGTTGGTATAACAAAGTTCATGATAGGCCCATCCGAGTGGTCCGTGGCCGAGTGGTTAAAGGCACCCGCCTCAGTATCCAACCAACTCAAGAGTGCGTGGGTTCGAATCCCACCTGCTGCTAGTCATCCATAAATAGGATAACTGTTCTGGGGAAGAGTCGGTTCCAATTATTTTTTTACAAAGGTTCCTGGTATTTGCCAGAAAGGTTCCAGTTATTTTCCAGCAAAGTTACTGGTTCTAAGTGGGATTGTTTCTATGTTTTTGGGAAAGGTTACTGATATATTCCAGGAACATTACTGGTAAAAATTAAGCAGCTCAGCTGCCCATTATTTCCCAGTAACGTTCCTGAATTTGTTTACAGTGTACTAGGAGAACCAGTCGGTAAAGACTTTCGCCTTGCATGCGGTAGGTCAGTGAGTGAGTCAGTCAAGACTTTGCCTTTTCTATATACAAATTACACCTTCTACTGAAAATAAAATATTTGATATTATATATCTTGTGATTTATAAAAAAAAATATGTACTCGTATACAGGTTTACTACTACGCATCACAAAATTTACATTTTTATGGTTGAAGATAGATCTAACTCGAATGATTACATATATGATTACAAATATTATTTGAATTGAATGATTAAAATTATTAGTCGAAGTTTAGATTTAATAATAGTTTGATTTACATATATACTTTTCTTATTAATGTTTTCATTTTCTTAAAACCTTCTTTGTAAGGCAAAATTTGATTTGAAAAATGTTTTTTTTTTAAATAAAATTAATTTGTTTTGGGAGGAAGTAAACATCTTAAATAAATGAACGGAAAGATTATACGTTATTTTCAGGGACTTTTTTTTACCCAGAGTTAAGATTTAAGCTTGTTGTTCTTTCACAAAAAAATGACATTAGGCGCTGTATCTCCTCTTTCTTAAATGTTTGTTTTGGTAAAAAATATATTTACATTTTTACTTTGCTTCTCTTTGCATTTTAGAAAAGAAAAGTAGACATCATTAGTTAGTATTAAATACATAGAGTAAAACTAATAACACGAGATTCCGCTTAATTAATGAACAAATTTTTTGTTGGTTTTCCTACTTGACAGGAAAAATATTTGCTTATTGCAAAATCTTACTTTTTTTCCTTCTAAAATATCTTAGATCTTGTAGTTGCAATATCCGATTCTTTTAGAATTAGACAAAATTCGGAGCACAACAGAAAACAAATCATCCAGTTTTATACGTAATTAAGATTTATTTCGTAAACATATTTTATTATGTCATTTGTGTTTTTCTCATTAGCGTACAGATATTTTAATTTAAATTAATTAATGAACAAGGGGATTTTGCTTGGCAATACCGTTTTTAAAGCAATTAGTCACGAAATAAAATACGTCATTGTGAAATGATTAAAAAAAATTTTGTATGTAAAGAGACTGGGAAATCAGAACTAATTGCAAGATATAGCTGCGGAGAATAATAATTAATAAAAATATTTTTTCTTTAAAGATAAGTTTTTGTACTCATTAATGTAGTTATAACCACTTCCATGTGATCATTAACTTTTTAAGTGAGCTCGACGTTAATTTTTTTTACAAGGGAAAATTAGTTTAGGCAAAAAATATTTTAATTAATGAAAACTCAATGCTTTAAAGAATAAAAATGACTGTTGCTTTCATAAGCAAAATTTTAACTGTTTTTTCTGAGATATAGATTTATTTAATTTAATTTAATAAATGGTAAATGTTACACAAAATTTAATTTGATTGCGTTCAAATATTGTTATATTAAAAAAAACTGATTGTGCACTATTTCTATGCAGGTCATATCGGTATATACAATAAAATATTGTCAAACTATTTACTAAACATGTAATACAATATGAAAAAAAAGTTTTCTTCGAAACGTTGCTGAAAATTCTGCAGGCAATATTATGAGGAACTATATTTAAGCAGCAATAACTAAGGTAAAAGACCTTATCAACATAACAAAATAAAGCCTAATTTAATAATTAGAACATACATTTGCCAATGTAAACGATAAATTAAAAAAATAATTTACACTGAAGTTTTTTCATTTTTATTTTTATTATTCTTAGCCTGATTATTATAATTATTCATATTCTGTTATTTCATAATTATTAGTTCAGACATTCATAGATTTCCTAAAGAATGACAACTTTTGACAAACAGAGTTTTTATTTAGAAAACTTGCGAATTAAGAAGCGATAATATGCTATTTTGTAAAGCAAGCCAAATTTTGTCAAAACTTTAAATACAATCTATCGTTAAAAAGAAATCTTTTTCATGTTTTTTATTTTCTTCCGTTTTTGTGAAATATTTAATAAACCATTCTTTTTATGCCTGAAAGTTTACATTACCTTAAATTGGTATATTTTCCATTTTCGAGATTTCCTTAGCTTTTGATATTAGTTTAGTTGCAACATTGTTTAAGGTTCGTTGTGCAATTTTAAAAATGAATAGTTTATGAATTCCTAGTCCTAAGTCTGTTTATGTATTTTAAATATTGGTCTGTAAATGTAAGAATGAATATATTGATTCACATTTATTTTATAAAATACTATAAAAATGTTGAAACTCATAATTTTTATTTTGCATAAATAGCCGAGATTCATGAGAAAATTTCTATTCTGTAAAAATCTTGATATTATGTGTAACGTTATTAAGTAAAACTCACCAATTTTGAATACGGATAATTGAAAAACGTGAGGACTGGTGTATATATTATGTGGTAATGGTTGCAAAAATTTATTTGGTGTTCTAGAAACCAGTGCAACCAGTGTATCAATTTAAAACGGAATTGGATTACAAATTACAATTAACATTATTGGATTATTACATTAAAAATACAAATTAACTTAGAATTACTGATATTAAAATTAATAAAGTAATTACAATCAACTTATGTTATTATTTCTATCTCTGGTTTCGAAAATTCAATTCCCCCAGTCCCTATTCTTTGACTCCCTGTGACAGAACATGCAATCCTTTAATTGAATTTTCGAATAACAGCAATCAAGATTCCGTTTTAATCAGATTAGTTATCAAGTATAGGTTCTGGGAGATGGTGAAGTCTCAACCACATGTTAAAAGTTTTAATTATTGTAAGTCCAGAAATGTAATTTATACCAAGATGTTTCTACTTGCTGCATAAATTAAAACACGAGAACCTTTGTTCTTAGTAGTCAAAGGGGTATATCTTCAACAATTTTGATAGATTCGCACTTTTTCTTATGAAATTCGAATTTTCACATGTCTTACAATCTGGTAAATGTGATAAAATTAATAAATACTTCAATTTCACCAGCAAGCAGAAAAATATCGTTACTTTAATGGAAATTCCTGTACTTTGACAGCTTAAATGCATGGTATTATTAAATGAAATGTACAATCCATATAGCATGGAAACTTGACACATGACCTCACAAATATTCTTGTCACTCATATCAATGTTAATGGAATATTGTTAAGGCTTTAAATCGTTTCAACCCAGAATATTGAGTATACTTTAAATTTTAAATTGATTAGTTAGTTATTATTATTTTTTAATGTAAATTTTACACAATATCCTTACAGTGTACATTGGTAATACGATAGTCCGTATTTTTTAAAAAATTATTCCGCATAGTAATGGAAAGAAAGATGCACCTTTTTGGTTTTAGAATGCGAAATAAATTCTTGATCTGTAACTGCTAATCTAAATGCTCTAAAATCATAAACATTTCTGAAAGCTTTTGATTGTCCAGCTCCTTTTTGTTGTAGTAGGAAGTATTTCTCTACGGTTTGCTTAGCAAATAGTTAACATAACATCTAAATCCGCTAACCTAAACAAATCTAAGAAATTGCACGGGATTTAAATACTAGCCTCATTCATGGGGATTAGAATAACACTGGGGTGCCGCCTGTTTGAAATCTATGCAAATATCGGTTTTCCAATTGAAGCAATGTTTGCTTCCGTGATAAGCCCAAACAAACTTTTGTTTAGTTGGTACTACTTTGCATATAATAAAATTAATAAATACCATTTTTTTAAAAACATTCTGTTTGAAGGGAAATAGTAGAACATTGTATAATTTCAGCGATCTTGTAATACAATCTACAACAAATTGAAAATTTTAAACTTTATAATTACTGAAATACAAACTATAAAATAGGTTTTGCATCGAAATCTCAGTGATAGTGAACAGTTAATCCATCTTTTATAGCAAGCCTATTCATTTTGGGAATACCATCATAAAAATGATGCCAAATGTGGTAAATGTATTAATTTTATTAGTAAAACTTGGTGAGGAATTAATTTTTGGCATTATTTTCGGTTGACCAATTTTGATTTCCAAGAGGAATCGGTCCAGTTTGGTTCACTGTAAAAGTTCAGTGTAACGTAATTCCATAAAACTGGTTACTGGATGTCGTGCTGTCTGCAGCTTTATGAGGTAATGTTCCATCACAATATCGGAGGAGCTTAATATTGGTGTAGTGTTACTCCATAAAACTGGAGTCAATGCTTGTTGCTTCCAGTTTTATGGAGTAAAGTTCCACCAAATATGTGTTATGTAGGTAAAGTTGATACGGCAGGGCATTAGTGTATTTTTTTTTTGAAAAAAATTTCTCTTTAAAAAAGCGTTGACAACTATTTCCTAAAAATCTTGCTTCTACCAATTTCATGGAGTAACTTATAAGGAGTACTTATTTTACTTTTACTTTTTTACTTTTATGTAACGTAATTCCATAAAACTGGTTACTGGATGTCGTGCTGTCTGCAGCGTTATGAGGTAATGTTCCATCACAATATCGGAGGAGCTTAATATTGGTGTAGTGTGACTCCATAAAACTGGAGTCAATGCTTGTTGCTTCCAGTTTTATGGAGTAAAGTTCCACCAAGTATGTGTTAGGTAGGTAAAGTTGATACGGCAGGGTATAAGTGAATTTTTTTGAAAAAAATTTCTCTTTAAAAAAGCGTTGACAACTATTTCCTAAAAATCTTGCTTCTACCAATTTTATGGAGTAACTTATATGGAGTACTTATTTTACTTTTACTTTTTTACTTTAATGGAGTAAGTCGCATCAAAGTTTTACAATGCTTCATTGGGCCTATCCCATCAATGCGGCAATTCGGAGACAGATTCACTTTTTTTGAGCCAAGCATTTCATCTTAATCTTGCCTCTACAGTCTCAGTAGAGTTTCCGAGTCTTTAAGGTGGTGTTTAAAATATTGTGTATGTAACATTAGCTTCAAAGAACCCTTCCACATTTTAAAGCGTAAGGTTATTTATCGGTCTCTGTTTTTGCAAGCCGTTGAGAATATAATAAGTTAAAAGTTTGTAATATTTCCTGCATTTTGGTTGCAGGTATACAAACACTTGGGGTTGTGAGTTCAGTAAAGTCAAATATTTTCATAAGGTACTCTTCAATGAAGGAGTAAAGTGTATGTCTTTCAAAAGTTTTGAGCAGCTTAGATTATATAACAGATTTGAAAGAGCGCCTTTTAGGAGTTCAGGTGTGAGTTTGTTTTCATAATATCATGAACTTCAAAGGCCTATAATAGTTTGTTTTCATAATATCATGAACTTCAAAGGCCTATAATTGTAATCAGTGAAATATTTTGTAAATTAGATTTTCTTCTTAGAGGCCCTGTGGATTAGTGGTAGTGCTCCGCATTGTCACGCCACAGGTCCGGGGATCGAGTCCGGGATTGGGCGAGGTTGACTAATTCTTTCATCCCTTGAGTGGGTCGATAAAATTGGTAATAAGCATGCTTGTGAACTAAAGGTTACGCGTGAGGCTGACCATCTTACCGGACATATGCCTAGCACCCTAGAGCCCTAGGTCACGAAAGCTGAAATGGGCACGGCAGGTCTTGGCTCAGTAAATGGGCTGATGCGCTGAAGAGTTTAGCTTAGTTAAGATTTTCTTTTAAAAAATCTTTTCATTTCACTTACACAACTGTTAGCTCACAACACACTTCTCACAACACTGAATAAGCTAAAAAATTCTACTTTTTCATAATTTGTTTTGATCTATTATGTAAGAAAAAGCATATCATTATTTTTAATGTATCCATCTACTGAGAAAGGCTAAATTTGGTCTTAAATCAAGGTAAACTGCACTTGATGCTATCACGTGCACATTGAAAATTGAAACACAAACAAACATAAATTAAGTAGTACTCCATTTTTTATAATTTCAAAAGTTAAAAAGAGCTCTACTTGAAAATTCAAAAGAACTGAGAAAATTCAAGAAAACTGAACTTTTTAATCCATTTTATTAAAATTTTTGAGTTTACTTACTTTCTCTTTCTTAATTTTTTAATTTAAAAATTACTGGTTCATTGCATCTTTATTCGTACATTTATGTAGTGTATAAAGAATCAATTAAGAAAAATATACACTTATCCAATACTGAATAAAGTATTTTTTTTGGAATGATTTAAGAATAACAACTTTATTTTCATCAAGCAGACTATTTTTTTTACAGTTTTAAATATACGTATGTTTACCTCAAATATATCAAGCACTAAAAAAAAGCTAGTCAAGCAAATTTTCAATAACCTATTGGTGGTTTCGTAAAAGTTTACTCTGTGCCAGATACTAAAAATGTATCAGTTTATAACGAAGTAAATTATGTGGAAAGTAATTTCAAAAGATGAAAAAAAGTAATTCAGAATGTTTTGAAACAAAAAAACACCATCCTATAAATCATTAATAATTTATATTTTCATTAAAAAGGAGTGGAGAAGTATTTATGTAGGTCAATAAGGAAAAAAAAACATTTTATGCGAAAGTGCAAAAGTATATTACTCGGTGAAGTAAAGCGAGCGCGAACGAGTAAATTACAAGAGAAAAGTTAAACATTAAAAAACGCTGTCTTTGACATTTTCGTAATTAATTTACCATGTAATTGAATATGAAGGGTTTTAATTAGTTTGCATAAAGGAGCAAATGTTGGGGATGCGAAGCTTAAAAGTGATAAATCAAAAGGTTTCCTTTAAGAAGTAAGAAATAAGAAAGTTTATTCCGTCAGCATTTATTCTTTTTAATTTTTAAAAGTAATAAAAGGTAATTGTTTGTGGTGTTTTTTATTAAGAAATAACCTTTCATTTTTGAGGTGGGGAGCCTTGTGGTGATCACGATCTGCGGATCAGAAGTTCCCGCAATCGCGTCCCGGTACCACTGGAGACCCACCGAGTATATGCAGAGTCCGTGCTCGTTAAATATGTTGGATCCGAAAGTCCTGTGGGCGGTCATTGCGTACTTTCCCACGGGTACAGGTCCCTGGAGACTATTTCCCTTTCTCCCTCAGAAACAAGTCTAAATTATGGAGGTGGTGCGCGATAGATGACAGCATCTGTCACGTATGTGTGTGTGAGTGTATGTGCTGTGTCTGTCTTAAGGTTTATAAGCGGGTCTCTGACCAAGCACACAAGCCTGAAAATTTATGTATACCAACCAAACTTTCATTCATTTATTTTTTTCTTAAACAATTGCTCTGTATGAAGGCTTGACTCTACATGTCAGGTGTCCGGCGAAAAGCGTATAAGGGCATAGGAAAGTGCAAACACACCTGTACGCAACTTAATTATTTTCTTTTGAATTTTGTTTTTGTGCCAACCTTAATTATAACAGTTTATAGTTGTCAATAAGGGTGGCCGAGAGAAATTTACTCTAAAAATGAGCTAAGTTCCTCCTTAAAATTAGCTATTTACTTAATGCTTAGAATATGAACATTGTTTCTTGAATCTGTCATAATTTTTTTCGTAAATTTAAACTTATTGAATTGAAATAGCTACTTAATGAACCGTGTTTTAGAATTTGTATCCCATACTTTTGCTACTAGCAAAATAGCAAAATAATTTTTAATGCAAAATTAGAAACATGAACTTAAAAACAACGAATTGAGTAATACAATGGAAATCTAGCTAAAATAGACTTTGAATTTTGTTTTTGTGCCCGTCGTAAATATCCCAGTTTATGGTTGTCCATAAGGGTTGTCGGGAGAACGATACTTTTGTTACAAGAAGATCCTAAAATTCTAATTTTGAACTCTTAGACAGGAACTGTACTTGTATTTCAACAATTTATTAGAACTGTATATTTAAATTCCTAATAAATTTTTTTGCAATGGTCAAGCAACAAAAATGTCGAAAATTTGTGTCTTCTGAAATTAATACCACAGTGGCCAAGAATCTTTCTCCCCAAAAACTGAAACTCTTTAATCCATCTTTGGTAAGTGGAAAACGTTCTTTTTCCTTACAAAACAATTCTTGAAGTACCTTACCAAAGTAAAAAAAAAGTGAAGAAAACTAGAATGGTTTGGTTTAATCTTGAGCTGTAATAATTGCATTCCTGCGCTACAATTCATGCATAAAGTAGTTTCGTTTCGTCCAATGTTCTGCATTAATTGGTCGTTCTCTCGTTATTCGGTGTTTCCGCGGATATTGTCAATTACAATAGCAGCTGCCGTTCGAAACGTTCTTCTTTTTGTTCCGCCAAGTTTCATCTAGGACATTTCTTTGTTTGGGAAATTTTCAGAATTTATGTCAAAATGCAGCTGAAAAATTGTGTTCAATTAATTTTTTTTCTCTTTTTGTTAAGTTTTTATTAGCAAAAGTTTTTTTGTTAAGCTGTATTACTGAAACAGTAAATTCGTCAGAAATATTCGCTTTCAGATTAAAATTAGTTGATATGAAAAGAATTTTTTTGTGTGGTTTAAACTGAAAGAAATGATCGAAGAGCAAAATATTTTTGAAAAAAAATTTTACAAACTTGTTTAATTATTTTATTTCAGTTAAATAAAAATTATTCTTTTTAAGTTTGAAATGATAATTAGGTTAATTAAGCTTTTTATAAAATAAAATAGGAGAAGAGAAAAACTTCGATCAAGAATTGAAAACTATTATATTTGATGATTTAAAAACAAAACCAATGATCAAACACTTAAGAAATTATTTTATTTATAACATCAACTAAAATAAGGTGACCCAGTCGCTTACCCGAATTGGGCGATGTTGACCCATTCTTTCATACCTTGAGTGGATGGATAAAATGGGTACCAACTACCTTGGCAACTAAACACTTGGGGTTTCGCGTGAGGCTGACCACCTGAGAGGGACATATGCCTAGCACACCCCAGAGCCCTAGGCCACGAAAGCTGAAATGGGCTTTGGCGCCGAAGAGTTTAGTTTAGTTTATAAGGTGGGGAATTTTTTTTTTACTGCTTGATGTTCAAACCACAATTCAAAGCAGTTTAAAAATATTTAATTAAAATATTCGTTCTGCAGTTTTGGGTTATTTAATTACTAACATTACCAAATGAAGTGATACAGTATTTTGAAAATCGGATCTAGTGTCGATTTTTTTTCAATCTGAAAGAGAATAATTATAAAAAGCTGTTTTTGTCGAGGCAATTAATTGGATGACGATTCAACGACGTCAGTTAGCTGTTAAGCCGTATCGATAGGATTCTCAGAACGGCCTAACGCTGTTTTTGCGTCGTTCGACAAATTGCATCCGGCTAATGGGGTCAAATTCAATTACTAGAATTTTAGCTATTCGTCGATTTATCAGAAGATTCAGTGATTAAAGTGTGTCGTTTAATTAATGGCTACTTATCAAATTAATCATTTGTTTTGTATTGACATGTTAGAAATTATATATAATAAGGATAACATTCTAACTTGATTAAAATTACTCGCAGATAGAACTTGCAAATTTTATATTTTGTTTTCTATAATGAAAAAAATAACATAATTTTACAGCGGGACATTCTCTTATTCTCTCTTCTCTTGTGTAATTTAATCCCCGATTTTTTACGGTTTCTAGTGTACTTGATAATCTTAAACACTCTAGTAACTTGATTATTATCGGAATTAAAAAAAAAAACCTAATTCATTATTGAATTATAGTTACAAATGTGTCATGTTCATAGTTCTTTCAATATTCGCAATGTTATAAAGAACAGCAGTAAAGATCAAAGTATGCACTAGATTCGACCCCACTGAAAGACGATTGAATATTATCCTCAATTAACTGACAAAAGGCCTCTAAGACTGAAAAAAATATTACCTTAATTCCTTTTCTATAAGGGTTCCTAGTGTACTCGATAGTTTTGTTCCGTAGCTTAATTTTTTCCAAACATAAAAGCCAAAACTTTATTCACTATGCAAAAGTAAGTTGAAATTCGTCACTTGCAATGTTTTTTCAAAGTTCACAACGTCAGAAATCAAACCGAAGGTCATATTATCCACTAGATTTGATCCCATTATACCCAAATTGAACATTCTCCACAATTACTTCACAAAGAGGACTCTAAGACTCCCCCAAAAAATGATTACCTTAATTCCCGTTTTATAAGGGTTCCAGTACTCGATATTTTTGTACAACTCTGTAACTTAATTTTTTTTCTAAACATAAAAACAAGAAATTAAGAGTTGTAAGTTAAAAGATGGTACCTCACATTGTTTTCTTTTAAATGTTTACATTGTCAGAAATCACATCAAATATCAGAGTCTCCACTAGATTTGATCACTAAGCCCAAATTGAATATTCTCCTAAATTAATTCCCAAAGAGGTCTCTAAGACTCCCCCCAAAAAAGTATTATATTAATTCCGGTTTTATAAGGGTTCCTGTACTCGATATTTTTATGCAACTCCGTAACTTAATTTTTTTAAACATAAAAACAAGAACTTACCAATTTAGTTAGAAGATGTCTCTGACATTGTTTTTTTTTAATGTTTACAATATCAGAAATCACATCAAATATCAAAGTATCCACTAGATTTGATCCCACTAAATCCAAATTGAACATTCTCCTCAATTAATTTACCAAGCGGTCTCTAAAAACCGAAAAAAATTATTACCTTAATTCCCGTTTTATAAGGGTTCTTGTACTCGATATTTTTATACAACTCCGTTACTTAATTTTTTTAAACATAAAAACAAGAACTTAGCAATCGTAAGTTAAAAGCTGTCTCTCACATTGTTTTTTCAAAGTTCACAGCGGCAGAAATCACATCAAGTATCTGAGTATCCACTACAGTGGTGGAAATTGATTTATGAACTGACAGTTTTTTAACAGTATTTCTTTATTAAATGCATTTTTATCGATTTAAATTTTATATACTATACAGGCTTTGCATTATAAACAATACACGTAAATAAAATTTTATATAAATTCGTAAACTATTTATTTTGTTGACATTTTAGTTTTAGCATAGGGAAATTGATTTATGAACTTTTGCATTCAATCTCAATTAATAATTGCTAAAACTATTTTTTGTCGCTAATGCTTCCTTGATTTTGTTTTTCATAGACAACACAAAACTTTGGGTCAAGTTTTGGTCGAGCAATTTGCGGTTTTTAATGATTAAGTCCTTCTATTCCATAACTGATGCACACTTCATTAAAACCATACTCCATTTGAGTAAACTATTCAAACCAATTGATCTCAGACATTATTCTTGGGGTTTAAGTCATGGCTATTGGCAGGATGATCTAAATGAACAACACTTAGTTCATTAAACAGTCTTTAATTTCGTTTGAAATGTGGATACTTGCATTATCATGCATAAAAATCTAATAAAAAGCATAGTTTTGCAACGCAAAGAGGAATTAAAGAATTTTCTAGAACTAATCTGCAATAAAGTGATGTTTGTCATCAATTTAGAAGCATAACCCTGTTTCTTCAATCATAAGATATCGGGGCCCAAACCATCAAACTTCCACCACTAACATTTCTTCTGAAGACAGATCTTGATGGTTATTTCCGAAGATAATTTCAATAACATTTTAAACCATCACGTCCATCCAAATTGAACTTTTTTTCATCAGCAAATGTCACTTTTTTCCCATTTCTCTCCCTCCACCCCCACCCAATCCATTTTCATGTAGTTACGACTATATTTTAATAGCCTGTTCTTATGGTGAAGAGTAAGCTTTGGACCAGCCTTCATTTTGGAACATTTTAAGTTCGACGACGATATCAATATTTGTCCTACTCTTCTGGGAGTTACAGGAAGTGATTGTTCATAACAAATTCGCCCTGTAATGCACAAATGCTGACACAAATGGTAACTTTTTGGGATACCAGTCCAATAATCCTGCTTTGTCCCTCGTTCCACGAGGGTTACACCTTTTTTAATGATGGTTTTTGCCGAAGTCAGAATGATTCTTCAAATCTTTATGAATTATATTTATTGATCTTTTAATTAATATGCTAATTTCTCTTTCAGATTTGTTACAATATTATATAAGGGTCATTTTTTACCTTTTTGGTTTCAGGCAGTCCCGCAAGCTTTCCTATTCAGTAAAATGGGAATAAAACAGATAAATTTCAACAAATTTGGCCTTAATCTTATTTATAAACACTGATAGTAAGCTCCCCTGAAGTTCAAATGAAGAACTAGTTAAAATATTTTTTACCTGGGTTCAAAATAAATTTGAGTTCATAAATCAATTTCCATCATTTGACATGCTTAAAAACTAAAATTAGATATATTTTTATTTAATATCATTTTTTGAAAAAAATTATGTGTGAAATTCCTTTATTGTGCTCTGAATATCCAACACACAAAATTTGAATTGTTAGCACTTAATACAAAGCGATATCTGGTGAAAAGAATGTTAGTTCATAAATCAATTTCCACCACTGTAGATTTGATCCCACTAAACCCAAATTGAACATTCTCCTCAATTAATTCACCAAGAGGTCTCTAAAAACCGAAAAAGATTCCTCTAATCCCCGTTTTATAAGGGTCCCTGTACTCGACATTTTTATACAACTCCGTAACTTAATTTTTTTACACATAAAAACAAGAACTTACCAATTTTAAGTTAAAAGCTGTCTCTTACATCGTTTTTTCAAAGTTCACAGCGGCAGAAATCACATCAAGTATCAGAGTATCCACTAGATTTGATCCCACTAAACCCAAATTGAACATTCTCCTCAATTAATTCACCAAGAGGTCTCGAAAACCCAAAAAAGATTCCCCTAATCCCCGTTCTATCACGGTTCCTCGTGTACTCGATATTGTTATACACTCTAATAACTTAATTAATGGGACTTGGTTCTCACTGCTAATGACGTTTTGTACTTCATTAATTAATTGGTTACACTCTAATGACGTTCGTGTGTCCATTAATGGAGGGTTTTTTTTATACGCGGTATGCGTCTTTGAGAAATGAATGGTGGTGTAATGTTGGCGGAAAGGATTTTTATGCTTATATTGGTTAGTTATTGAGTTTTCGATGATGTGTTATGTGTTTAGAGGCAGTAATGATGAGAACAAATCGGTAAATATTTGACATTAGATTAAAGTGTTAATTTTTTTCATAGAAATTTTAAAAGTGCTTTTCCACTCATTGATGCAAAAATTAAAAAGTTTAAATAGTTTCCTTTCTGAAGCAGCAATGTATAATTAACTTATATTTTTAGAAGAACTTTTAGTTTTGATGGAATAAAAAATATTTTCTTATTACAAAAGAAACTAATTGACAAATGATTATCTTTTATAATTACTTTAGACATCACTTTTTATTTTAATTAATTTTTGTGTTACTAGTAAGTCCTTCATACATAAAAACTATTTCTCTCATAGAAACTCTTTGAAGCTAAACAAACTATTAAATGAAAACAGATATAAAAGCCCTTGGCGCTTATTTTTCAAGATATGTGCTTAGTTTTTTTTAAAGCAACACACGTATTGTTTCCTTAAATTTCTTGTAATACTATAAATATATTTAAAACCATATTTTAAGCTGTACATAAAATCATTATATGAACATTCAATATCAATCGTAACCCACATACAAACCCAAATAGCCTGTAGTAGACAGAATACATTTGCGGTTTGCGGACATAACTAGCCCGTAAGCAATTTACCAAAACACAACTCTATCTCAAAGACTTTAGGCACTCTTATCTGGGGCGAAACAGTATCGTATGTGAAGGGTTCAGAATGCGTGCCTATCTCGGGTTTGCAGCTTTTGCTTATCAATCCCAACTCTCCGAGTGGAATAATGTTATAGCACACGATCATGAATGATAGTGTCTCTAGCGAAATGAATAACTATTGTATGTACTAACAATGGTAGTAGTTTTGGTTAGAGTTTGAGTGTTTTGTGAGTCTTGATGAGTTTTGAGAGGTATTGCATTGATTATACTCGAGTGTAAAATATGTCTGCGAAAAGGTATTTAAAAAGTAAAAAGTATTTTAAAGTTTAAATAGAACACTACTATAATTTTTTGTGTGACTGTGTGTGTGTGAATCAACTTAATACTTAATATTGTTACGTATTATTATTGTCAAAATAATTTTCGGTAATTAGATTGGAATAAGTAATACGATGCAGTAAGTAATATAATACGTACACGAAGAAGAGATTCTGGGATTTTTGAGAGGATAGTTATGCTTGACTACAAAATATGCAGACAAATTGATGTAGTCAAGCATATTAAATTACAGAGGCTAAAATGGGCTGGTCATCTGACCAGAATGCAATTCGATAGTTGCTGAAAAAAATATCTTTCTGGCAAAGTCCATGGGAACTAGACCTCGAGGAAGACTCCCGTTGAGATGGATCGAGTGTCTTGAAAAGAGACTTGAAAACCCTAAAAAAGCTAATACCAACTGGAGAACAATCGCCAGGAACAGACTTGCCTGGAGGAGACTTTTAGAGAAGGCCAGAGCCCACCCATGGCTGTTGAGCAATTGAATGAATAACCAAAAAGTAAATTTGTTATGTCCTTAGATGAAATACTTACGTACCATTAAAGTTTGATTTCGATTGACAATAAAGTGTAATAATATTTACCACTTTACCAACTTGCTGACAATTGTACTTGCTACCATTCTTTCCGACTTCCATTCTTACCAGATTGGTCGTAAAAGTCAATATACACCCTACTTCAACTTCAGAAATTCAAGAGACAATCTTTTTGTACAAACCATAACCTTGAAATGTTTATATATAAGATAGAAATAATTCAATGTTTGGCAGAAATACTCTGGTCAATAAAAATCTACCAAAGTAATACTTCGATCCAAATTCTTTTCTGTTCTGAAAGTTAGTAACGGATTCCATTACAACCGTCTAAATTGTACTTTTCTTCCTCTTGAATCGTAACATTCTCCTTTTCAATACCGAAGAAATGTGTTTTCGACCAGTTTTATTGCTACTTCTGTGCAATTTAAGAGCAAACGGATAAGACCTTCAATTCTGTTTTCACCTTTTTTGACCATCGGAAGGTATTTGAAAAGTTTTTGGTTGCTATGATTAGGTATGATTATGGTTCATACCATCAAGGTAGTTAGTGTTATTTAAAGCTGATATTGATGCTGAATTTAATCCTAATTGGTAAAGCTTTTTGTAAAAACAAAACAAAAATGGACACGAAGGAAAAACGAAAGGTATTTTTGCCTGTATAAATTGAGTTAAAAACGAATTTTTAAATCTATTCAAAACTTAAACATATTACAATTCTAAAATGAAGTTCTTTGTTTCGTAGTGAATAAGGTGGAAGATGCAAAAGTAGAAACATTACATACAAAATTTAAAAATTTGCATTTTTTTAAATTGTTCTATATTGTTTGTCACAGATAACTTATGTACGGGATAAATTATTTTAGTTTACATTAAAGTAACCTGTTTAACTCTTAATTATCATTGTGAAAACAGCTGATATAATTTACTAACTACTAATTTACATATAATTTCGAAAAAAACCCTATTTGCTATAAATTAACAATTTAGGTTATTTATATACAAAACTACTTTATTTATTGTAATACAAAACAATTTCGGATGACTTGCATGAGTAAAAAAAAACAACTACATTAAACAAAACATAAGTAAATTTAATGAAGTCATTTTTCAATATCTGAGTAATAATTAGTTAAACATTTCCAAACTAACTTTTAATGAATTGAAACGAGACGACAATTTACTATGAATAATTAATTTATGTACAATAAATGAGTCCGTAGTTAATGAAGATCAGTGAATGTATAATTAATCAATCATAAATGAAGGCATTACTATATTAGTCATAAAAATATTTAGTTATCATGGTTAATGTTAGTTTCAAATGATGTGTGTCTTGCAGTGTAGTTGCTCCTAATTTAACAAATAAAGTCAAATGATATAGTTAACTTTAGTTTGTACCTGATCTAAAGCTTTTTTAAATATTAATTCAGTTTTTTGTTCACATTAAAAATATTCTTTTTTTTAAAGTAAAAGTTCAAAAACGAAAGTTAATTTGAAACAAAGAAATTAGCAACTTACACTATTTTTTAAGTGTTAGGGTAGCGATTTCTCCAAAGAGTTTAAAAGTAAATTAAATTATACTGTAAAAACAGTCACGTTTTTTTTTTTATTTAAAAGTGCAACTGGCAGTTTTGTCCATCAGACCCTTTTTTTAGCAATTGTGAATTTAGTTCGATACAATTGCAGCTGAAATGTTAGACTAAAATTGATTTTATAATTAGACATGCTCTTGTTCACTTTCTTTCGTATTGTAATAGTTCTTTTTTAGCATGTTTTTTATATTTTTGTTTCATGTATATATTTTGGATTTATTTGCCTATACTTTTAAGTTTAGTTACATGCATTTAGTTCCAGCACCAAGAAATTTTCCCCTTCGCATTTATAAGTTTTAATAAAAATTATCTACAGCAGGCTTTAATAATATGCAAAAGTTCTATTTAGAATAAAATAATTAACTTTTGAATTTCGCAATTTTACAAATGTTTTATAAACTTAAAATAATCTATATTTCTTCTTAATCTACACTTTGGCGTATTACACTATTCTGGGTCATTGATGGTTGTGAGTTTTGTGACGGGCGGACGGACGGATGTATAGATTTCTTTACGAATCGGTTTTCGACTGCGTAAAAGCAAAGTGAAATCTAAAGCTTATGAATAAATTAATACGTAACGAATTGGGTTGAGTTGAAATATTGTCGCACTAGAGCTTCATAAGGGCTATCAGCTGCAGGCATCTTTAAAAAAATATTCATTCCTTTTTCATTCGCTTCCATAAAACTTCTCAGAGGCCGGTAGAGCCCAGTAGGTTAGGCATTCGCCAAGCATGCGACAGGTCCCTGGTTCGACTCCGGGCATCACCAAAATAACTGCCGACCTATAAACGGTCCGTGCAGTCAAAATGTCCGACGAATAATAACCCGTGTAAGGGAGTGCACGCTAAATATGATTACTATTACTGATGTTATAGTTATTATCAAATGTAGTGGTATTAGTTAATTGTTAGTTACAGTTAAGTCAAATTAAAGAGACGAGGTGTATTTGATTTTGGGGGGGGGGGGGGGGTTTCGGTATGCGGATCAAAGAAGTTCTTTTGATTAAGCCCGCATTCCTTTGAGAGTGCAGAGTTAAAAAAAAACCTGCAAATGCAAAGTAGGAATATTTTTTTAAACTTTGTGTAACAAGGATATATATTTTTTTGAGAAAGGGAAGGAAACATTTAGAATTCTTAGGCCGTCCTGATTGTCACTAGAGATAAATGCGGAGTCATTACATCACTGCGTTGTTAAATGAAGTACCCCAATTAACGTTGAACAAATGTTTGTACTGAATGCAAAATTGTTTTTTTAATCTTTAATTTGGTTTTTTTTTTGGTTGTTAAAACTTAATTTTGGCGATTTATCAAGATGGGATGCGTGGGCTAACCCACATTTAATGTTCGAGTCATTTTGTTTGATTATTACTATAACTAGATACATTCCTAACGCATTTTTTAAAAGCTGAATAAAAATTTATTTGTTCTTACAACTACCAATCAGGTTTTTAATTGTTATAGTTTTTACAGCTTCGTTATTTTATTTGTAGTTAGATTAGCTGTTACATAAAAATAGCTTATTAACACTAGTTCATCCAGTCAAATGACCAATGTTTAGCTTACTCAGAGGGTTGTAAATTTTGTAATTTCCTCTTCTCTGGCGAATTTAGTAAAGTAAGTGCATAATACTGTATAAGGTATTTCGTTTTCCAAATGAAAAATGAAGGATCTAACTAATTAAGTTTTGCCCAAATGAACATTTAAACAAACCTTTTCAAAGCTCACTAAATATTTGAATTGCAGTGCATCTTCTTAATAGTATTATTTTGAGTTATAAATATACTAATAACCTTGTTAACACTAAAGACGTAATCATTTTTCTTTGCTCCGAATCACGACCGCGCACGACTTATAAGTTAAGATTCAATTTTATTAGGTATAAACATTTTTATCCATACTTATTAGTTTTTCACAAACCTTAAACAACACTTAATGCCTTCCCGATTACCAACAAAAACAAGCGTTCTATGTTTTCATCCTAGAGGCCATGTTTACACGATAACGAAATATCGAAAATTAATACACGCGTCAATGGAAGGGCATTATGGCCCATATTTCCTGCTTACACGCTTCCGGTCTCTTTTACTTGCCATTGCCAAAGTTGTTATCTTAGTTTTGGAAATATACTCTGTTCCGGTACTTGTGTGTATTTTGGGTTATTCCAAATGGCCCGTTTGCCTTCTTTAGCTGGTGTTTATCGATTAGTGTGTCATTTAGATTAAAAATAATTTATGAATTTTTCTTAGTTGATCTTGACACAATTGATTCTTTTTGTTGTTTAGTTATCAGTTTGTTTGAGAATATCAAAAGGAATAAAAATTAAAAAAAGTTGTAAGGGTAAAAGTATTTGATTTAGAATGAAAGTTAAATGTTGAAATGGCAAGTGTTTTGTACATATTGTACTTCGATGTAATTCAGTTTAGTAAGGATATTTATAGATTTCATCTACACTCCGTGCCAACCTAACTTAGGTAAAAACAAAGAGTGAAATGGCAGAGGGAAAAGCGTGGTTGGACCGTTAATTGGAAACTCGTGTAAGGTAATATTTTCATAAAAATGATCTGAATACAATTTAACTAAAATACACTTTTCATTGTGATAAAATTGAAAAATTTTGTTAAATAATATTCAAATCTGTTAAACCTTAAACGAAATTAATGTTTTAATGTTAAATAATGTTTTAAACATGTTTTGGATGGATTAACAAATAATTTATGAACTCTTTACATCCGCGGAAGGATCTTCTCCATAGCATATTTCGATTTACCCAACTAAGGTTACAATCAAGGAGTGTATGGTATTCATGCGTTAGTGCTATATTAACAGTTACTTACGTTTTCATCTCTTTCAATATATATTGCGAACTGATATTTTATAAAATCCTTATTTATAAAGATAAAGTCCTGAAGAAAAATACATTTCCCCAAATGTCAAATATCATTAACTATTAACATCTTTTATGATTGCCCATCTAATATTTATTAGAAATCTGATAGCCCATTCCAGCCCGCCCATTTTCGTGTAGTTTTTACGATTTCTCAATCCGAACATCCACCGTTATGACTCACGCTTCATCCAGGTAACGAAAAACCTCAAGAAACTGACTTAAGAAAATAACACAAGAAAAAACTCTCTTCTCTCCGCCGTCAACTTCAGTGTTGTAACGTCGTGCGAAACTGCATTACTTACTTACTTACTTAGCCCTCTGTCACTCCATCACTGGAGCATAGGGCCTCCGTCAATTTCCTCCATCTCACTCTGTTGGTGGCCAGATGTTTCGCCTCCCGCCATGTTGTCCCCACGTCCTTCAGTTCTTTCTCGATCGTCCGTCTCCAAGTGTTTCTTGGTCTTCCCCTCTTTCGGTGCCCCTGGGGATTCCAGTCAAACGCCTGTCTTATCTTGAATTTTTCATTTTTTCGCAATACGTGACCAATCCACTGCCACTTTCGTTTCTTCATTTCAAATTCAATTGGTATCTGATTTGCTCTCCTTAGAACTTCTTCGTTATTAATTTTATGGTACCACTTAATGCCAAGAATCCTTCTAAGGCACTTGTTAATGAAAACCTGAAGCTTTCTCACGTTAGTTTTATTGCAGTGCCATGTTTCAGATCCATAGAGAAGGACAGACTTCACATTAGTGTTAAAAACTCTGATCTTAGTTGCGATAGAGATGGCCCTGTTTTTAAAAAACTTGATTAACATTGCAAAGCTACCTCGTGCCTTATTTAGTCTGATAGTGATATCCTCGTCCGTTCCACCTTTATTGTTGATGGTGCTACCAAGATATGTAAAGCTGGTCACTTCTTCTAGTTTTTGATTCTCAAGGAGGATGTCATTTGCTTGTTTAGGGTTGATTTTTAAAATTTTTGTTTTCTTTTGATTGATATTAAGCCCTATTTTCTTTGCTTCAGTATTCAGTCTACATGTATTTTCCTGCATATCTTTAAGGGTATTAGTTAGCAGGCATAGGTCGTCAGCAAAATCAAGGTCACAAAGAAACTCAGTAAGTGTCCATCTAATACCCCTCTTGTTTTCTGTCACTTTCTGCATAATCCAGTCCACAGTAATCAGAAAAATTGTTGGAGAAAGGATACATCCCTGTCTGACTCCCGAGTTTACCTCAAAGGATTCTGATTGTATTCCATTATGAACTACTCTGATATAGTAGTTCTTGTATATGTTTTTAATGATTTTCACAAAACACTCTGGTATTCCGTAATATTTTAGCTGCATTGCTTTCCCAAAAAACTTTTCTTCTGCCACATTCAACTTATTTTTTCTTTTTCTTGAAGAAAAGCTAGCGATGGAGAGAGAAAAGGTAAGGGAAAAGTTATATGAGAAATAGTGTTTGCAAACGCCTATTTTCTTGTCAGGTTACCGGGTTTGGTACGGAAGGGTTTCAACCAACAATTTTGTCATAAATGCTTTTTTAAATATGATATATCAACATCTCGTTATATCGCTCTTCACGGTAGACAAGCGAAAAACCGCGATATAAAACCGAATGTGCGATATACACTCTTAAAACGAACGAGCGATTTTAGCTCAGTCTGAGTAATTTTCACTCCTCCGGTCTGGAAAATGCACTTCTCTTCTTGGAGTGGATCCTTTGTGGGTTAAACCTCCGACAGGATCACTCCAAACGAGTGGTTTTAACTCAGTCTGATTTAATAATCACTCCTTTCCAGTGTCGAAAGTGCACTTCTCCCACTGAAGTGGATTCCACTCGTTTGTTTTAAAGAGTGTAGCGAGCGACTTGATCAATATTATACTTTTGATGTATTTATGCTCTCAACAAAGTTTTTAAACGACGCACAGTGCGTATTTAAAAGGTAAGACTAAATCATATTAAATATTATAGCTACTTAAGAGAAACCAAAAATTTAGAAAGGAGTTATTATTAATTACTCTAAACATTACAAATTATTGCACAGTTATATTGATATATTTTTCTAGTTGCTTTGAATTTTCCCTCCTATATCTTGACCTGTAGCCTATCTTGAGCATGTGTCTCGTGTCGATTAGGAAAAGAACTGAAAAAAATACAGGAGAAAAATTGGGAAACATAATATTAGGCGCGATATATCCGAATTCGTGATGTAACGAGGCGCGATATAGCGAAAGTTTACAACATTTGAACATCTATGCTCATTCTCGATAAAAAGAGCACCATAGCTTACAATAGAAGGCTTGTGATTTTGAAATGAGGTTCAGGAAAAACAATTTTTCGTCGTAGTGACAACGTTTATTAGTTATACATAACCTGCTGTCCATTTTACATTTTAATAATTGATAAAATCCTAGTTATTTTTAAACTTTACATATAAACAAGTTGACATTTTAGTTCACATCCGTTGGGCTTGGGTTTGAAACTCAGAGCTTTAATGATGATGAAATTGTTTTAAAATCTTAAAATATATCTTGGCTTTAAACATATTTTGAAACATTTTTCCAACCTTACAAATGAATATTAATACAGATGACAAATTATGTATCTTTGTAACAACAATACGAATATCAGCAATCCAACAACCAAGAAGTTCTTTCCAAATATATGATATACGAAGTGTATATTTTTTGTTTCCTTACGTTGCTATTACATTTCCTATTTTCCAAACTAATTTAATGAAAATACGTCCAGCGGTAGTTACCAGTTTGTAAAACTATCTCAGCCATGCGTAGTATTTCAGAAAAACGTGTTTTATATTTTTGTATCTGACTTCTGGAACTTTAGAGTTTTGTAATATAGCGTCAATGAAATATATTGCGCTGCTACGAGATATCGGGAGATTCTGATCTTTTCAACAATACTTACAGAAGTTCTTTAAGAGGAGAAGCTGTAATACTTATATCTTTATACAATATGGTCTATTTTATTTGTTACTAAAATTAGAAATAGCCAAAAGTTTTTGGAGAAAAAAATAATATATCGTAAAATATTTTTTTTTAATGAAATCTTTCTAATCTGTCTAAATCTGTCTAATGAAATTTAGACAACACTAAATTGACTAAATATGGTCAATTTGAAAACACCATCAAAAAGGCTTTCTTCAAAAATATTTTGTTTATTATGGGCTATTGAGAACAATTATTGATAATAACAGTTTAATATTTTTATATTTATATAAAATTTTTAACTTTAAATCTCAATTTATATGCACTATAACATTGGTCGGTAGGCCAGTCGTTGAATGTTTCCGGCTGTCCATTTCTAGTCTCCAAAAAACGCATCATACATTTGAGTCGTCGTCAAGTGATGAGGGCTATAATATTATCACCAAAGATTGTAATGGACTGATCAAGTGAACTATTTAAATTTCAAAAACAAAATGTTGCAACAACCAACATTAGGATAAAAAAAATTATGTGTAAAAAGTTATTTTATTCCTCATTTCAACGATTTACAGTAAAAAGTTGCAGTATGATTATGTAGAACGTACACTCTTAAAACAAACGAACGATTTGAACTCAGTCTGAGTTAATTTTCTCTTCTCCAGTGTCAAAAATGCACTTCTCCTACAGGAGTGGATCCTTTGTATGTTAAATCTGCAACAAGATGACTCCAAACGAGTGATTTAAACTCAGTCTGAGTAAATATTAACTCCTTTCCAGTGTCGAAAATGAAACCGAATTTTAAGAGTGTATGTGACTTCCTTCTGTAAAATTCAAGAAAATTACAAACAAAATAGGATCAATAACTTCGTGAAGTTTCAGCATTAAAATTTTTTTTTAATATAGGCAGTCTATAATCTAAACATTAAAATGGTTTCGAAGGCCTACCAGGGTGCTGATAATTTATTCCATTGTTGTTCCATGTATTCGTTTGGAAACTATTTCTTTTCAAACAAAATAAAATATTACTATCCTCACTCGTAAAGACACCCAATTCATTTATTTCAAAATATCCGTTAAAACACCATAAAAAAAAATTCAAAACTAACTACAACAACTTATTTAACAAAACAATTAATTTTCATCAAATAACCAACGTTTCGCCTTTAACTGCCAATGTTAAATGTCCCCTTTATTTTACCACACTAACACCCCGCTGGCAGGTCAACACTGCATAACAGTGTAAAAGTGATAAGGGGCTAAGTCCGTCATTGGGGCCGTTAGATACGGGTAATCAACGGGCTGGTGTTTTGACAGGAGAACTGTGTTTGTTAAAGAAAAGTAGTGAAAATTCTTTGTCGCATGTTGTAGTTGGTATGGACATCGTTAAATTTTTGTAACTGTTAACCTTTTACTGTACCACTTGTTTTGCATAAAAACTATGATGTAGTACAATCAGTTATTTCTTGAAAAATAATGATTTTTTTTTCAGGTTTTCTTTTCTGCCCAAATCACTGATTATTCAGAAAAGTAATAAGCTAAAATTGCATTTAAAAAGAGGAAAATGTTGACAAATGACAGTGAATGCGCCCTCTAGAAGGGAGAGTGTAGGCTTTATAGCCCATTACCCAGCTCGCCAGAAGAGACAGTCACAAGAGACACACAAAGAAGGACGACACAAACACATAGACAAATAACAACATTTATTGACGGTCACAAACATCCATGCCTGACCGGTATTCAAACCCGACCCCAGCAGTTCCAAAGGCCAGCGTGCTAACGATTGAGCCACCGGGGCGGCGAGGAAAATGTTACTATATCGATATTCTTTAGGAGATACACTGGTTTAAAATAACTTTAAATTTGTTTTAAAAAAATCAGTCAATGCATTTGAAATAGGCAATCAGAACTAGCACGGTCGATAAAAAAAAGGTAAAAAGTTATTTAGCTTATTCTTTGGGTAGGTTTCATAAAACGATAAAATAGTACGAAATATTGAATGAAAAGTTAACCTAGTGTTTGATATATCTAAATGTAGGTTGTTTCCACAGATGGTACACTGTGCAGTGAAATTCATCACAAAGAACTTAAATTTATGAAATCAAAGAACTGAATTGAAGCTAAACAAAGAGAAAAATATTATACTAGTTTATTAAAGTTAGTGATGCAAAAATATGCGTGCATAATTTGAAGCCATTAAAGCCAGTTGCTCATATAATAAGTGTGCAAATACACGTATCAAATAAAGCTCGTAAATGTATCATGAGTAGCTGTAAAATCTACACAAATATGGTTCTAGGTTTTGTATTTTTTGATAACGTATTGTACTGAGCACATGAACATAAATCTACTGTTCTTTAAAACAAACCCACGTTTCTATGAACCACATAAGGGGTTCGGATGA